>ONZH01008430.1:0-41053 GCA_900303285.1 Rhinella marina
GTACTGTGCGTTCTCTTGCAAAATAATTATATACGTGGTGTTAATACCCACCGTCTGACTGTTAGTACACGGCTGTGTACCTAGAAATATAAAAAAAATTGGCCTTTTCATTGGCACCTGTACTGTGCGTCTCTTGCAAATATTTTATATACGTGGTGTTATACACACCGTCTGATCTTAGTACACGGCTGTGTACCAGAAATATTAAAAAAAGCCTTTTCATTGGCACCTGTCTTTATGTTCTCTTGCAAAATAATTTATACCGTGGTGTTCATACACACCGTCTGATCTGTTGTACAGGCTGTGTACCTTGAAATATTAAAAAATAGGCCTTTATTGGCACCTTACTGTGCGTTTCTCTGCAAAATAATTTATTACGGTGTTCATACATACTGATCTTTTGTACACGTGTGTACTAGAAATATAAAAAAAACACCTTTTTCGTTTGGCAATGTACTTTGCGTTCTCTTGCAAAATAATTTCTATACGTGTGTTCATACACACCGTCTGATCTGTTAGTACACGGCTGTGTACCTTGAAATATAAAATATATAGGCTTTTCAATTGGCAACTGTACTTTGCGTTCTCTTGCAAAGTAATTTCTATACGTGGTGTTACATACACACCGTCTGAATCTGTTAGTACACGGCTGTGTACCTAGAAATATTTAAAAAAAAAAGCCTTTTCATTGGCACTGTACTTTGCGTTCTCTGCAAAATAATTGTATATACGTAGTGTTCATACACACCGTCTGATCTGTTTGTACACGCTGTGTACCTAGAAATATAAAAAAAAAAGCCTTTTCATTGGCAACTGTACTGTGCGTTCTCTTGCAAAATATTTATTACCTGGTGTTTACACCGTCTGATCATTAGTACACGGCTGTGTACCTTGAAATAAAAAATAAGCCTTTTAATTGGCACCTGTACTTGCGTTCTCTTGCAAAATAATTTATATACCTGGTTCATACACACCGTCTGATCGTTTGTACACGGCTGTGTACCTTGAAATATAAAATATATAGCCTTCATTGGCAACTGTACTGTGCGTTCTCTTGCAAAGTAATTTCTCATAACTGGTGTTCATACACACCCGTCTGATCACTTAGTACACGGCTGTGTACCTTGAAATATACAATATATAGGCCTTTTCTTGGCAACTGTACTGTGCGTTCTCTTGCAAAGTAATTTATCATACCTGGTGTTCATACACACCGTCTGATCACTTAGTACACGGCTGTGTACCTTGAAATATACAAAATATAGGCCTTATAATTGGCAACTGTACTGTGCGTTCTCTTGCAAAGTAATTTCATATACCTGGTGTTCATACACACCGTCTGATCACTTTAGTACACGGCTGTGTACCTTGAAAAATATAAAATATATAGGCCTTATAATTGGCAACTGTACTGTGCGTTCTCTTGCAAAATAATTTCTCATACCTGGTGTTCATACACACCGTCTGATCACTTAGTACACGGCTGTGTACCTTGAAATATAAAAATATAAGGCCTTTTAATTGGCAACTGTACTGTGCGTTCTCTTGCAAAGTAATTTCTCATACCTGGTGTTCATACACACCGTCTGATCACTTAGTACACGGCTGTGTACCTTGAAATATACAATAATATAGGCCTTATAATTGGCAACTGTACTGTGCGTTCTCTTGCAAAGTAATTTCATATACCTGTGTTCATACACACCGTCTGATCACTTAGTACACGGCTGTGTACCTTGAAATATACAAAATATAGGCCTTATAATTGGCAACTGTACTGTGCGTTCTCTTGCAAAGTAATTTCTCATACCTGGTGTTCATACACACCGTCTGATCACTTAGTACACGGCTGTGTACCTTGAAATATAAAATATATAGGCCTTTCAATTGGCAACTGTACTGTGCGTTCTCTTGCAAAATAATTTCTACATACACACCGTTGAATCACGGCTGTGAAGGCAAAATATTGTAACCAAAAAAAAATAAAATGCGGAGGGGGGCTAGCGGAATCGGACGTGGACGAGGACGGGGGCGCGGAAATGCTGTGGTGGCCTTGTTGAAGCCAGTGGGGATACAATGCGTGCTGGTGAGGGTCAGCCAGGATCCCACTCATCCAGAATCCCTGCCTTTATGGGACAGTTAAGCAGGGGGCGGGTTACACCGCTGTTGAGGCCTGAGCAGGTTGAACAGGTGGTGCAATGGATAGCCGATAGCGCTTCCACACAGTTGTCCACCAGCCAGTCATCCACACAGTCTCACTCTGACCCTCCTTCCTCCACACCTGGCCAACAGAGTCATCCCACCATTGACCCCTCCCAGGAGCTCTTTTCGGGTCCTTTTTCAGATGTGCCGGAAGAATCCCAGGAGCTAGCACAGGAATTTGTTTGTAGTGATGCCCAACACTTGAGTATTCGCCATCTCCTGCTGATGTGGACCCTGAACCAGCATCTGTTATCATGAGCGATGATGATGATGAGACGCAGTTGCCATCAAGGGAGGCTGTTGGAATGTCCAGTGGGCAGGAGGAGGAGCAGAGTGAGGAAGTGGAAGAGGAGGTGGTGGATGACGAAATGACCGACCCCACTTGGCCAGGGGTGATGTCCAGCGGGGAAAGCAGTGGAGAGGTGGTGGTCTGCGCAGCACCGAAAAAGGCAGCAAGAGGCAGAGGGATGTCCAGAGGCAGAGGGATGTCCAGAAGCAGAGGGATGTCCACAGGCAGAGGGATGTCCACAGGCAGAGGACAGTCCAGACAGAGAAGTGAGGCCACAGCCAGCAGGGCCGAAGCTGTTCCCGGCAGCGGGCAGTCGCGCGAAGCTCCCCCATCGAGGCCTCGTACTTCTGTGGTGTGGAGATTTTTTAATGTTTGTGCGGATGACAAACTGAGCGCGGTTTGCACACTCTGCCACTCAAAACTGAGTAGGGGCTCTGAGAAGAGCAAACGCAATACAACCTGCGCCCGGTCTTGCTGCCACTGCCTCTTCCCCTTTGTTGTGTGCTGCCACTGCGGTCCAGACCTCCAGCCAGGACACCTCCACATCTGCCTCTGCCTCGGCTACTTTGGGGCCTTCTCCTTCAGCCTCCCCTTCCCCCGCCTCTTCGCCTGCACCTTCACACTCCTCGTCCCAACAACTGTCCATCTCGCAGGCGTTCGACCGCAGGCGGAAGTACGCCTCGAGTCACCCCCAAGCCCAAGCCTTAAACTGCCACATCTCCAAACTGCTGGCCCTGGAGATGTTGCCGTTTAGGCTTGTGGAGACGCAGGCCTTCCGCGACCTGATGGCGGCTGCCGCACCTCGCTATTCCGTCCCCAGCCGCCACTACTTTTCCCGGAGTGCCGTCCCCGCCCTGCACCAGCACGTGTCGCGTAACATCAGGCGGGCCCTGAGGTACGCAGTCAGCGCAAAGGTCCACTTGACCACCGACTCGTGGACAAGCGCTTGCGGCCAGGGACGATACATCTCTTTGACGGCACACTGGGTGAATGTAGTGGAAGCGGGGACGTGGTCGCAAACAGAGACGGCCTACCTACCACCCCCGCCCAAGATTGCCAGCATGGGTTCTGATAAACCCCCCTCCTCCTCCTCCTCCTCCTCCTTTGCCTTAACATCGCCCTCAGCCGCTAGCTGGAAGCGTTGCAGCACTGGCGCGGGGAGACGTCAGCAGGCGGTGCTTAAGCTCATCAGCTTGGGCGACAGGAAGCACAGCGCCCCAGAGGTGAGGGACGCCATATTGCAGCAGACGGAGATGTGGCTGTCGCCGCTGCAGCTAGGACCAGGCATGGTCGTGTGCGATAACGGCCGTAACCTGGTGGCGGCTCTGGAGCTTGCCGAACTCAATCACGTACCATGCCTGGCCACGTTTTTAATCTGGTAGTCCAAAAATTTCTAAAGACTTACCCCAACCTGGCAGAGCTACTGGTGAAGTGCGGCGCTTGTGCGCTCACTTTCGGAAGTCAACTGTAGCTGCTGCTAGCTTAAAAAAACTCCAGCAACGCCTCCATTTGCCTGAACATCGGCTGTTGTGCGACCTGCCGACTCGCTGGAATTCCACCTATTCCATGTTGGCCAGGGTGTGTGAGCAGCAGAGAGCATTGATGGAGTACCAGATTATGAATCCACGCGTGCCTCCAACTCAGCTCTCTCAGTTTGCCAACCACGAGTGGCCATTGATGGCAGACATATGCGATGTACTGCGTATCTTTGAGGAGTCCACCAAGAAGGTCAGCAGCGAGGACGCTATAGTGAGCGTAACCATCCCGCTCCTATGCGTCCTTAAAGAATCACTCATCGCAATAGGGGAGAACGCATTGCACGCAGAGGAGACGGGGGTAGGAGGAGACGCAACGGAGCTACACAGTCAGACCACACTTTTGTCTGCTTCACGGTGGCAGTTGCAGGAGGAGGAGGAGGATGAGGAGGAGGAGGACGACGTGGAGGTGGCTGTGGAAGAGGAGGAGGATGCTGGCGGCGAGGGTAGCAGTCAGGCTGTGTGCGTCCCATTGGTTCAGCGCGGATGGGGCGGAGAGGAGGCGGAAGAGGAAGAGGAGGAAATGGCAAGTGATCCTTCTGGTGGGGCAGTGACGTCATGCCTATTCAGAGTCTGGCACACATGGCTGACTTCATGCTGGCTGCTTTTCCCGGGACACACGTGTTGTCCGGATAGTGGAGAACAAACTGTACTGGGTCTTCGCAATCCTGGACCCCCGGTATAAAGATAACGTCTCCTCTTTTATTCCGGTAGAGGAGAGGACGAATCGATTGCTGGAATACCAGAGGGAACTCGTGCAGAACATGATGGAGATTTTCCCACCCACCATCGCTGGCGGCAGAGAGGAGAGGGTCTCCCAGAGTCCCTCAACATCGATCAGGCCCACAGCCACCAGGGGAACACTCTCCAAGGTGTGGGACACGTTCATGGCACCCCTCGTGCAACTTCCATCACTGCGGGGCCCGCTATCAGCAGGAGGGACAAGTATCGGCGGATGTTGCGGGAGTACCTGGCAGACCGTACCCCTGTCCTCCCCGATCCCTCGGCGTCCTACACTTACTGGGTCTCCAAGTTGGACACGTGGCTGGAACTGTCCCTGTACGCCTTGGAGGTGCTTGCCTGCCCTGCCGCCAGCGTGCTATCAGAAAGGGTGTTCAGCGCAGCCGGGGGCATTATAACCGATAAGCGCAGCCGCCTGTCAACCGACAGTGCCGACAGGCTGACGCTAATCAAAATGAACAGCAAGTGGATTGACCCGGACTTTGCTTCTCCAACAGTGGAAAGCAGCCAAAGTGAAGTGCCATCTGTATGAAGTGCCATTTCCTCCTCCACCTCCTCCTCCTTAACCGCCGTAGAATTGCTCCGTAAATAAAAAAAAATTATATATTTATGGCTCACCTCTTGGGCCTCCACATAATTTTTAAGAGGTCTCACCTCTTGGGCCTCCACATAATTTTTAAGAGGTCTCACCTCTTGGGCCTCCACATAATTTTTAAGAGGTCTCACCTCTTGGGCCTCCACATAATTTTTAAGAGGTCTCACCTCTTGGGCCTCCACATAATTTTTAAGAGGTCTCACCTCTTGGGCCTCCACATAATTTTTAAGAGGTCTCACCTCTTGGGCCTCCACATAATTTTTAAGAGGTCTCACCTCTTGGGCTCCACATAATTTTTAAGAGGTCTCACCTCTTGGGCCTCCACATAATTTTAAGAGGTCTCACCTCTTGGGCCTCCACATAATTTTTAAGAGGTCTCACCTCTTGGGCCTCCACATAATTTTTAAGAGGTCTCACCTCTTGGGCCTCCACATAATTTTAAGAGGTCTCACCTCTTGGGCCTCCACATAATTTTTAAGAGGTCTCACCTCTTGGGCCTCCACATAATTTTTAAGAGGTCTCACCTCTTGGGCCTCCACATAATTTTTAAGAGGTCTCACCTCTTGGGCCTCCACATAATTTTAAGAGGTCTCACCTCTTGGGCCTCCACATAATTTTAAGAGGTCTCACCTCTTGGGCCTCCACATAATTTTTAAGAGGTCTCACCTCTTGGGCCTCCACATAATTTTAAGAGGTCTCACCTCTTGGGCCTCCACATATTTTAAGAGGTCCCTTGGCTCCAATTTTAAGAGGTCTCACCTCTTGGGCCGCCACATAATTTTAAGAGGTCTCACCTCTTGGGCCTCCACATAATTTTATCGAGGTCTCACCTCTTGGGCCTCCACATAATTTTTTCGAGGGCTCACCTCTTGGTCCTCCATATAATTTTTTCGAGGGCTCACCTCAAGCTAACTTTGCGCCCATTAATTAAAATATTTTCACAACAAGGACCTAAGAGCCCTCGATGGGAGAGCTTTGTGTGTGGGCCTGTTATAGGGAAGAGATGCGGCCCTGCGGGCTCTAGCCTGCCTTCTCCATGAGCCTCTGGCCAGCCCACGGCCTCTTCCTGCCTTTTGCGGTCCTACGCATCCCTCAACATCCCCACTGCTTTACCTGCTAGACATGACACTGGGCCAGGTCGGGTCACTGACATCTCAAGCGCCAACAATTTGGGCATTTTAAGGCTTCTGCATGTGTTTGAGTTGTTTTTACATTTTAAAGAAGACATGTCTGACCACATCTCACACACACACACAATGACAATTAGGGGTGGGATCTATTTGCTTTCCCCTTTGCCTATGCCAGATTTCCAAGTGGCGAGCATTTTTTTTCCCATAGACTTTAATGGGATTCGATATTCGGTCGAATAGTCGAATTTCGCGGTCTATTCGAATCGAATTTCGAACTTTCGAATATTTCACTACTCGCTCATCTCTATTAATGAACACAAGAGTACCATTAGGAAAAGGATGCTGGATAAACCTGTGGCAAAACATTTTATTGAACATGGACACTCTGTCAATCAATTGAGATTTCGTGTTATAGATTCCATGGATGTTCTGAGGAGAGGAGATAGGGAGATGATCCTTAGGAAAAAGAAATTGAGGTGGATCTTTACCTTGAAATCACTACAACCCCATGGGATGAATATAGAATTCAATCTAAGTGGCGTTGATTGAGTTATGAATATGTCCGAGCAGTTTTTGGCCATTAGATATACTTTTGGAGTTGTTTTTAATGTTTTTTACTTATTTTTATTCCTATTTTTATGTCACTAGGTGGAGGACGGAGCATGACTGAAATCCATCGTGCATGCTTGGTGAATATTGAAAATATCCACTCTTGACAGTTTAAGTAGGTGATTCTCCCTCTTTATTTTCCCCAAAATAGGATATCAGTATTTTTATGGTATGCGATTATGTGGTCAGATTGCACTACCGATTGGCCTAGCTGGTGGTGGATCAATGGTAGGTTGCGCCGCACGGCCGGGATAGCCTCCATGTGAATGGGGACGTTTGCGGCATGTGTGTTTTTGACACAATCGCATTACTATGATATTATGATGGTGGTCATTGTGTAATATATAATATATAGGTTTGTGCGATCCCTGGAGGACCGGTTTACCACTGTGCACGGGGGTCGGGCTATTGGTTGTGGTTCGATCAGCTGTAGCGCCGCAAGGCAGGAAGTGTGTCCATGGTGATGGAGACACTTCCGTGCCGGGCGTGTATGGTTTGGTCACAAAAATAAGTATAAACATTGATTACATGACCGGGGCATAGTCACATGACATAGCTACGTCAGTTGGGGGAGTAGATAGTTAGACGCGGGATGGAGAGTGGGCATGCGCAGTTTTTCTACCAGGACGCTATGTCGGGATGCACGCTGAGATTGGAAGTCCTGCTGCCGTCCTCCATTTGTTCACTATGGTGTCTGATTTAAGATTGGTGAGTAATGGTGACAACCATGTAGTGAATATATTGGGGGTTTCTTTATACACATGTAAAATAATGATTGATTAATATATCTCATTGGTATAGAAGCTCAATGGGAGGTGTTAGACACACTATTTAAAGGCACATGCGCACTCCTGGTTATGCTTGAAAAAGACTAGGATATAGTCGAAACATTGCACTGGAACTTTCTGTGGCCTTTTTTGTACATTTTTTATGGACCCAATTTGAATAAAATGAAGATTTTATAAGGATATGCAGCCATCTATCGTGAGTTGAATGCTATGTGAGGGACCTATTGGATCGGTGGTCCTGGATGGGCTGTTGCTTTCCTGGAAGAGTCTATTTGGTGTGTTGGTGCTGCTCTCAACTTGTATTGTTAGCCTCCTGTCAGTGTCACTAGTGCACACAGCCACTTTGTTATTCCTATTCCGTATATATAACCGCATGATAATTCAGATAGGCTTAGATATATTAGATAAGCAGATCTATCATGTGTGATATTGTGCTGCCAGTCTTGTGTATTTGAGGCAGTGCTATTTATTCAGTGTATCTACTGTAAGCCTATAATGTGTAATACTATGCTGCAAAGCCAGTGTGTCTCCTACTGTATTACCCTAGATAGGCTTAGATACACGTGCTTAGTAGCACAGTATTACACATTATAGTCAAAAACACATTGGATAAAAATTACTGTCTCAAACATCATGGGATCAGATACATTAGCATAGGTCCCAACTGTCCTGGATCTGGCGGGACAGTCCTGGTCTTTCACCACTGTCCCGCCATCCCAGATGGCTGCTTGCATGTCCCGACTATGCCCCACTTGCTGTACTGCATCAGGGCTATGGTCCCATCTACTTACAAAGAAAAGGAATCAAGCTCGACTTGGGAGCCTGTCTGTCCTACACTGCACACACTTGCAGAAGGAGGGTCCGCCAGGTCCCAGGAAATAAAGCGATCATTGCCTCTTCCTTCTGTAGTCAGTCACTGAATTAGGATGTGCTCTGGACACGCCCCCTTCTCCATGTAACCAGGGTGTGAGTAGTCAGTTATCAGAGGATGCGCTCCTGGCACGCCCTCTTCTACATGTTAAAGGGGTGTGGCATGGGCATGGCCTAAACTAAAAAAAATTACCATCTTTCCTTTCTTTAAAAGTTGGGTAGTAGGCATTGACCAAACATCACACATGATAAGCTTGGTGTGTCTAAGCCTGGTATTTGGGAGGTTGTGGTGCCACTCACTGATACTCTGCAGCTTAACTGGGGTTGCCACTCTGTCAGTATCTCACCGTCAAAGCTGGTATTTTAGTGGCCGTGCCGATTCTGGTAATTTTTTTCTACCAACAATAATAATTAACATAGTAACATAATTTATAAGGCCGAAAAAAGACATCTGTCCATCCAGTTTGGCTTATTATCCTGCAAGTTCATCCAGAGGAAGGCAAAAAAAAACCCTGTGAGGTACAAGCCAATTTTCCCCACTTTAGGGGAAAAAATTGCTTCCCGACTCCAATCACGTAATCAGAATAACTCCCTGGATCAACGACCCATCTCTAGTAGCTATAACCTGTAATATTACTACACTCCAAAAATACATCCAGGCCCCTCTTGAACTCTTTTAGTGAACTTACCATCACCACCTCCTCAGGCAGAGAGTTCCATAGTTGTTTCTGCTCTTACCGTAAAGAATCCTCTTCTATGTTTGTATTCAAACCTTCTTCCTCCAGGCACAGAGGATGTCCCCTCGTCACAGTCACAGTTCTGGGGATAAATAGATGATGGGAGAGATCTCTGTACTGACCCCTCGTATATTTATACATAGTTATTAGATCTCCCCTCCGTCGTCTTTTTTCTAAAGTGAATAACCCCAATTTTGATAATCTTTCTGGGTACTGTAGTCCACACAGTTAATCTTTCTGGGTACTGTAGTCCAGTTATTACTTTAGTTACCCTCCTCTGAACCTTCTCCAGCTCTGCTATGTCTGCCTTGTTCACAGGAGCCCAGAACTGTACACAGTACTCCATGCGCGGTCTGACTAATGATTTGTAAAGTGACAGGACTTTGATCTCATCATGGGCATCTATGCCTCTTTTGATGCAACCCATTATCTTATTGGCCTTGGCAGCAGCTGTCTGACACTGGTTTCTACAGCTTAGTTTGCTGTTCACTAAAATTCCTAGGTCCTTTTCCATGTCAGTGTTACCCAGTGTTTTACCATTTAGTATGTACTGATGACTTACATTATTCCTTCCCATGTGCATAACCTTACATTTGTCAGTGTTAAACTTCATCTGCCACTTGTCTGCCCAAGCCTCCAACCTATCCAGATCCATCTGTAGCAGTGTACTGTCCTCTTCTGTGTTAATTACTTTACAGAGTTTAGTGTCATCTGCAAAAATTGATATTTTACTGCGCAAGCCTTCTACCAGATCATTAATAAATATATTGAAGAGAATAGGGCCTAATACTGACCCCTGTGGTACCCCACTAGTGACAGTGACCCAATCTGAGTATGTACCATTAATAACCACCCTCTGTTTTCTATCACTGAGCCAGTTACTTACCCACATACAGACATTTTCCCCCAGTCAAGCATTCTCATTTTATATACTAACCTTTTATGTGATACAGTGTCAAATGCTTTGGAGAAGTCCAGATATACGACATCCATTGATTCGCCGCGGTCAAGTCTAGAACTTACATCCTCATAGAAACTGATTAAATTAGTTTGACACGACGGATCCCATATGCAGCCATGCTGATATGATGTTATTTGCTTATTTTCATTGAGGTACTCCAAGATAGCATCTCTTAGAAAACTTTCAAACAGTTTACCCACGACAGATGTAAAATTACCGGTCTATAGTTTCCGGGCTCTGTTTTTGGACCCTTTTTGAATATTGGCACCACATTTGCTATGCGCCAATTTCATCACATCTATTTTTCTCAGTAAATACAGGGGAGAAAAAAATATTTAATAGCTTTGCTTTCTCTTCATCACTCTCTGCAACTCTCCCCTCATTACTCTGTAAAGGGCCAACTTCAGGTTTATACTTTTTACTATTTATATAATGAAGAACATTTTATGGTTAGTTTTACTCTCTTTGGCAATTAATCTCTCGGTCTCTAGTTTGGCTGCTTTTATTTGTCTTTTACATATTATATTTTTTTCCTTACAGTTTTTCAATGCTTCCTTGCCACCTTTAGTGATTTAAATGCTTTCTTTGTGTCATTTATTGCTTTCTTTACAGTTCTATGTATCCACATTGTTTTATTCTTGTTTCTTAACCTTTTATTCCCATAATATATATCACAATTAAGATATTAAGATACAATTAGATATAAGAATGCTTTTTAAAAATATCCCATTTTGTAGCTGTATTTTTATTTTTGAGGACTTTGTCCCAGTTAGTTAGGCCTATGGACTCTCTTAGTTGGCTAAATTTTGCTGTTTTGAAGTTTGGTATTTTTGTTCCACCCTGAAGAAACACTCTTTTGAATGACAATTTGAAGGTTATTATATTATGGTCACTATATCCAAAGGTGTCCCCAAACCTGCACATCTGTTGTTCTGTCAGGTCTACTGGTTAATACTAAGTCCAGTATGGCTGTCCCTCTAGTCGGGTCCTTAACCATTTGGGAAAGGTAATTGTCTTTGGTTATTGCCAAGAACCTGTTTCCTTTATGAGATATGCAGGTTTCAGTTTCCCAGTCTAAATCTAGGTAGTTGAAGTCCCCCATAATAACGACCTCATTATGATTTGCCGTCTCGTCTATTTAGTTTAGAAGTAGATTTTCTGGGAATCTGGTATATTAGGTGGTTTAAAATAAACTCCTATTAGTATTTTATTATTGTTTTTGCCTCCATATATTTCTACCCACAGTGACTCCACATGTTCATGTCCCTCACTTACATCTTCCCGGAGTGTGGGTTTTAGACAGGACTTTACATAAAGGCAGACCCCTCCCCCTCTCCGGTTTTGGCGATCCTTTCTAAACAGACTGTAACCCTGTACGTTGACTGCCCAGTCATAGGTATCATTTAGCCATGTCTCAGTTTTTCTCACTATGTCATAGTCCTCCTCACACATCACTAATTCCAGTTCACCATTTTTATTACTCAGGCTTCTGCCATTGGTGTACATACAATTAAGAGGTCTATGTATATTTTTTACCCCGCGTTTTAAATTTTTTTGGGTTACCTTGGGTGATGTTTTGCCCAGTCTTCTCCCTACTTTCCTCAGTAACCCCAGCCCCCACTACCCCCCCCCACTGTCCCCTCCTATGTCCCACTCTCTATCTACACTATCTACCCCCTTATTAGTATGACCCTCCACCATTTTTTCCCCCAGGGCAGTTACACCCTCCTCATTAAGGTGCAGCCCATCCCTACTGTAGAGTCTGTAGCTGACAGAGAAGTCGGCCCAGTTCTCCATTAACCCAAACCCTTCCTTCCTACACCAGCTTCTGGGCCACTTATTTAACTCCCTAAGCTCCCATTGTCTCTCTAGTGACGCTCGTGCACTGATAATATTTCCGAAAACACTACCTTGGAGGTCCTGGACTTGAGCTTCTCTCCTAGTTCCCTAAAATCATTTTTAAGGACCTTCCATCTCCCCCTGACTTGGTCATTGGTGCCAGTGTGTACCATGACCGCCGGGTGTTCCCTAGCCCCACCCAGCAATCTGTCTATCCGATCCGCAATAGGCCGAACCTGAGCACCCGGGAGACAACACACTGCTCGGCATTCATGGTCTCGGCGACAGATGACCCTGTCTGTCCGCCTAATAATAGAGTCCCCTACCACCAGCATTTGTCTGTCCTTTGCTGCTCTCCTTTTCCCATCCTTCCTGCAGCGGTCATCCTCCTGGTTGCTATGAGAAACAGCCTGCTGCAGTGTTGCTGGTCCTGGGCTTTCATCCCTAATTTCAACCAAACAGGCATATTTACTAGGGTGTTCCAGCTCAGGACTATCCTCCCTGGAACTTTTCCCTCTACCCTTTCTTACTACATTAACCCAACTGCTGACCTGATAGACCTGATCTTGCCCTTCTCCTCCCACCTCCTTTTCACTGACCCCAGCCAGTGCCTGCACAGTGAGGTCTAAGCCTCTCTCCAGTTTTTTAACGCCCCTAGGTATATCAAGCTGCTTATTTAGATCCAAGATCTGGGCTTACAAATATGCAACGTGATTGCATCTAGTGCAAATGTATTCACCCTCGAATGGCTTTTCAAGGCATGCATATATTGCACAAGACACACACTTAGTAGCATTGTCCATGGAGCACATGTTAGGCTACTTTCACACTAGCGGCAGTCCGGATCCGGCAGGTGAAGGGTGCCGCTGGATCCGGACTGCCGCAGGGACATGTGTGGGGCTGGAACCGTGCTCCGGCCCCACACATGTCGCACAGTACCATATACAGACATACATACATACACAGAAACACATACATACTTACATACTCCAGGCAGTCCGCACGTCTTCACGCCCAGGAGGCACGCAGCTATGACAATTCCCCACAGTGCCCTCTGCTGGGCGCTGTAGGGAATCGTCATAGCGGCGCGCCTCCTGGGCATGAAGACGTGCGGCCTGCCTGCCTGGAGTATGTAAGTATGTATGTGTTTGTGTGTGTGTGTATGTATGTATGTATGTAGTATGTATGTATGTCTGTCTGTATGTATGTGGTGACGGATCCGTCCTGAACTCCATTGAAAGTCAATGGAGGGCGGATCCGTTTACCATTGTGGTCACACCAAACGGATCCGTCCCCATTGACTTGCATTGGGGGTCATTCTGGATCTGTCTTGTTCCGGATCCCCAGTACGGAGAGCAAACCGCAGCATGCTGCGGTTTGTTCTCCGGTCTGAAGACGGAACGGAATGCTTTCAGGAGCATTCCGTTGTCTTCAGTTCAGTTTTGTCCCCATTGACAATGAATGGGGACAAAACGGAAGCGTTTTTTCCGGTATTGAGCCCCTATGATGGAACTCAATACCGGAATTTAAAAACGCTAGTGTAAAAGTAGCCTTAGATGGGGATAAACAGTACAGAAAGAAAACAGTAAATATGAGATAAGATGTGCACCCTGTTTGCTGTAGTTGGAGGACTAGCTCAAATCAAGTTAACAACACACATGGAAAATCTCGCCAACCTTAGTTGTTTGCTCCTTGTCTTAAATTCTGGTTCTTTAAACTCCCCTTCTACACAGCCCACTTACACAGCAAGCCCAGTTAGAGCTGTATTTTTGCTGGTATTTTTCTAAAAGGCGTGTTACTAATGAACACTTCTATTATGGAGCGCTCATTAGTACAGCCTTTAACTCCCCCCCCCCACTTGTGTTATGAAAAAAAAAAACCACCTCCTCCATTTGCTCACGCTACAGTGAACACTGACTGCTGACTGGAGGACAGGACCTGCGAGACGTCATCATGCTGGAGCGCAGATCCTGTCCTGCAAATGGAGGAGAAGAATTCTTACTTGGGGGCATTATTTTTATTGGGCGGCATCAATGCGGGTATTATACTTACTGGGGGGCACTAATGGGGGTATTATTCTTACTGGGGTGCACTAATGGGGGCATTAACCCTTACTGGGACTCACTAATGGGCTCCTTATTCTTACTGTGGGGCACTAATGGGGCATTTTGCTTACTGGGGAGCACTATAGGGGCATTATTCTTACTGGGGAGCACTAATGGGGGTATTATTAATTATGGGGTGCACTAATGGGGACATTATTCTTACTGGTGGGCACTAATGGGGGAATTATTCTTACTAAGTGGGGCACTAATGGGGCATTATTCTTAGTGGGGGACACTGATGGGGGCATTTTTTTTACTGAGGAGCACTAATGGGGTATTATTCTTACTGGGCGGCACTAATGGGGGCATTATTCTTACTGGTGGGCACTAATGGGGGAATTATTCTTACTGAGTAGCACTAATAGGGGCATTATTCTTACTGGGAGGACTAATGGGGGCATTATTCTTACTGAGGAGCACTAATGGGGGTATTATTCTTACTGGGCGGCACTAATGGGGGCATTATTCTTAGTGGGGGCACTATTAATTCTGGGGTGCACTAATGGGGGCATTACTATTACTTGGGGCATTAATATTACCAGGGGGCACTAATGGAGACATTAATATTAATGGGAGCCACAGTATGACAGCGACTTAACACCCTGTGTTAAGCCATGCCCCCACAACCACACACCCTTTGGGGTGTGGCTTAACTTGGCCAGTATTTTTTGTTGGGAAAGGTGGCAACCCTAGGCTTAACCAGTATTCACATAAATATATCATGGGTAATGCTGAGCTGTGTACATAATCCTCTCGTGTGAAACTGCTGTATTTAATCCTATCCTGTGTGATACTGTCTGCTGAGCTATGTATCTAATCCTATCATGCATTATAGTGTCTGCTCAGCTATGTATTTAATCATATCAACTGTGATACTATCTACCCTTTTATGTGCTTCTGGGTCTGTGCGCTAATGCCATATAAGATAGGTCATGTCCTATCTTTGAGATCACAGACACACTGAAGCCAATGGGTTTGCACCCCAATGCAAGAAGGACACAGCTGGTATATGTGATTTCTGAATTTTTGCATTTATAGAGGTGTTTTTTTCAATTGTGTTTTTTGGTGCTTTTTGGCTGTGGCTAAAATATTTTTTTGCAATGATAGCCAATGGTGTTTCACTGTTACATGCGACAACTGCAACATATTTATTTTTCGGCATGAATTTATTTTTTTAATTAAAATCTCTTAATATTATAAAAATGAGTTTCTGTCTGTCTGTCCATCTGTCTGTCTGTTCTCTATGCACGAACAAACTACTGGACCGATTTTCACCAAATTCTGCACACAGGTACATCAGGTGTCCGGGAAGGTTTTAGACCAGGTCTCATCTCTCTAGGACATACCATTCCTGAGATATTCCCAACATATGATCTCCATTAGCCAACATTACAACTGGGAACTTTGGTTTTAAACTCCAACTACCATTCTCTGCAAAGGCACACACAAGGAGGGCAGGTAATTATCCGCA
The DNA here is from genome assembly GCA_900303285.1 of Rhinella marina. Lineage (NCBI taxonomy): Eukaryota > Metazoa > Chordata > Amphibia > Anura > Bufonidae > Rhinella > Rhinella marina. Next base: position 15,873 of record ONZH01008430.1, read on the forward strand.
GCTGAGGAGCTCATCCATTTCTATTTACTGACACTGTTAAAGGTATTCCGGTTACCAGTTCAGTAGTAATAAAAGATGTTTTCCTCCACTGCTGCCCATTGCGTGGCCTCATAAATAAGCATGGTATCGACCTTTAATTCTGGCCACCCTAAAAGAAGTACTTAAAATCCCTGCCCCAGGTCACTAAAATCCCTGCCCCAGGTCAATCCCTGCCCCACCTCACTAAGCCACACCCCCTACTCTGTCAGGCCACACCCCCTTTCACTCCGCAGCCAACAGAGATTGAAAAAATAAAGGTAAAAATCAACTTCTGTTTGCTGCAGGGATGGGTGGGAGGTTGACTTTCTTTCTGCAATGACACACAGAAACATTAAATGAAATAGATTAAATACACCCATGTGAAGCGTCTTGCTAATCCACGCCCCCGACTCTGTCAGGTCACGCCCACTCCGACTCCGCAGCCAACGGGGATTGAAAAAATAAAGGTAAAAATAAACTTCTGTTTGCTGCAGGGGTGGGAGGGTGAATTTCTCTCTGCAACGACACACACAAATTTTACATAAAATAGACTAATTACAGACTACAACTGTTCGAAGCATCTTGCTAAGCCACGCCCCCAACTATATCAGGCCACGCCCCCTCCCACTCTGCAGGCAACGGGGATTGAAAAAAATCAGCTGCGGGGGTGGGAGGGTGAATTTCTCTCTGCAACAACACACAAAAATTGTAGATGAAATAGACTAATTTTAGACTACGACCGTTCAGTACTAATAAAAGATGTTTTTTTCTACTGCTACCCATTGCGGGTCCTCATAAATTACCATGTCATCGACCTGTAATTCATGCCACTCTCAAAAGAAGGACTTAAAACCCCCGCCCCAGATCTCGTGAAGCCACAACCCGACTCTGTCAGGCCACGCCCCCTCGAACTCCGCAGCCAACGGGGATTGAAAAAATGAAGGTAAAAATCAACTTCTGTCAGCTGCAGGGGTGGGAGGGAGGTTGGATTTCTTTCTGCAACAACATACAGAAACATAAAATAGATTAAATATGCCCGTGCAAAGCAATGTTTTCTTCCACTGTTACCCATGGTGTGTCCTCATAAATTATCATGGCATCAACCTGTAATTCTGGCCACCATCAAAAGAAGGACTTAAAACCCCGCCCCAGGTGTTGCTACGTCACCCCCCGACTCGGTCAGGCCACGACCCCTCCCACTCCGCAGCCAATGGAGATTGAACAATTGAAGGTAAAAATCAACATCTGTCAGCTGCAGGGATCGGAGGGAGGATGACTTTCTCTCTGCAACGGCACAGAAACATAAAATGTAATAGATTAAATATACCCGCGCAAAGCAATGTTTTCTTCCACTGCTACCCATTGTCTCTCCTCAAATTACCATTGCATTAACCTATAATTCAGGCCACCCTGAAAAGAAGGACTTAAACCCCCCCATGTCCCATTAAACCACGCCCCCTCCCACTCCACAGCCAATGGGGATTGAAAAAATGAAGGTAAAAATCAATTTCTGTCAGCTGCATTGACTTTCTCTCTGCAACGACACACAGAAACATTAAATGAAATAGATGAAATATACCCAGGCGAAGCCGGGTCTTTCTGCTAGTAATTTATATATTTCATCACCACATACTAACAGTCAGAACATTTTTATTTTTCCGCCCATGTAACTGTCTAAGGGCTTGTTTTTTTGTGGCGTTTTGGAGGCTGGTCTTAATACAGCCCCATAGCTAAGTATTTAACCCCTTCAACCCTGGGCCTGATTTCACCTTCCTGCCCAGGCCATTTTTTGCAAATCTGACATGTGTCACTTTATGTGGTAATAACTTTGGAATGCTTTTACTTATCCAAGCCATTCTGAGATTGTTTTCTTGCCACATATTGTGCTTCACGAAAAAAGTAAATTTGTGGCAAAATATTTCATTTTTATTAATTAAAAAAATACCAAATTTAGCAAAAATTTGAAAAAATTTCCAAATTTCCAAATTTCAATTTCTCTACTTTCAAAATACATAGTAATACCTCCAAAAATAGTTATTATTTTACATTCCCCATATGTCTACTTTATGTTGGCATCATTTTATAAATGTCATTTTACTTTTTTAGGACGTGAGTAGAGATGAGCGAATCATTCAAAAAATTATTTGCCAAACATTCGCCGAAGTTTTCCTAAGATTGGTATAGTCGACGAATAGATTCGTTGTATTTGCGTACAAAGTATACACTATTATGTGCTATTAGCGAACATTCGAACACTAATAATGAACGTTCATTTAAAAAATGTACGCAACTTCTTAGAAGATGTACGCATGAGCGTACAAATAGCTTACGAATCCTCAGCGTACTATTGTCTACGCGATTACGTAATACGCAGGCACGTACAACGAGATGCCACGGCGTGCACTCCTCAGAGGCAGAGCGAATGTTCGAAAATGGCATCCAGATGATCCTCATCATTTAGCTCTGCTGCACAGCTGAAATACATAGTCTGGCTGATGGACTGCCAGGATTACGATTTACGATGGCACACACCGCCACCCGAACCAGCATAAAAAGGAGGTGATCCAGCAGGTGATCCGAGGCTTGCGCCATTATTTCGACTCCTTGCGGACCCGGGCCCAGATCCAGCGGAAATGGTCAGATCTGAAATCGCCCTCAGAGGCAGTATGTATATTAGAGGTAGAACAAGTAAGGTGCTGTCTATCCGGCTATGGGCATAGTACAACCATCCACAATACAATAAAGTGAATATGAGGAAACATTGTAAAGAAATACACACAATGGGCAACATACTTGAAAACGTTGCTGAAAGGTAAAAACATCAGTGCAAACAATATAGTGCACATACATTATAGGTATAATGTAAACATTTTAAATATCACTTACCTAGTATGCTCACAGACACGTTTAAGTCTCTTTTATTCTGACGCTTGTCATACAACTGGAACAGATTCCCAACACAGTTGCAATTTGTAATCCACATAGGTAAAATTGTAATCCAAATGGGTAAAAAATAGCAGCAAAGGTTCCTTAAAAAACCCTCTTTCAAGGGGCTCCCCAATAACCTGAAAAGGGGGAAAAAAGGGATGAGGCGCACGTATGCGCAACTTGGTTAAAACTTTTTTTTTTTGATGGGGGGAGTCCTGACAATCCATGTCCATCTGGGTGAGGACAAACACAGGGCAACAAAAATATAAACACACGCCAACTAGTGCTCACCCTTCAGGTTAAGTCCACGTTGTGGCTCCCATAAAAGCTGCAGGATCCTTAGGCCAGCAGGTCCTCTTCACTTCTGCTGGAGCTAAAAGACATGAGAGGGCGCTCCTGTCTCATGAAAGCGACACTGGCTGCGGCAGCAGACCCCCACGACCTCTCAAGGATGGTCTTGGTAGTGACTGGGCGGTCACACTGGCAAGGGCCATGGCAACTTGGGTAGTAGTGGCCAGATCCTCCCGCCGGCATACAAGGTGACAGAATCTCCGGCTGTAAGGGCTCTGGTAATGGTCTTCCATGAGCGGCGGACTGTGCGGCCTGCACCTGCCATGGCAGTTGGTATTGTACCACCGATGGCTGGTACACAAAACTGTTGGTGGTTATCTGTCCCACATGAAGGATCGGCGGCAGTGGTAAATCTGGTATCAGGGGTTCCAGCTGAGATTGTGATTTCTCCTCAGATTGCAGAGTCCCATCATTGGTCTCATGGGAACACCGAGCCTCTTCTGCGGCCTGGGCCTCCTCAGTCCAGTCTCCCGGGGGCACTGCAGGAATAGCTGGTTGCTTAAGGAGTTTCACCCCAATAGCAAAGGGGCCTTGGAGGCTCTTCATGGAGGTATACTCCCCTGCGTGGAGATTGTGGTGGACGGGTGGAAGATAAGGCCGCTTTACAGAACGGTTTACGTATAATTCTTCCGCCATCTCCTCATCGCCGATAAAACCTACTCCCCGTTCCACACTGAACCAAATAACGGTACCCCTTCGGCGCTCCAGCTTGGGGTCACCGGACTGTAGGTGATCCAAAACCTGCACAACCCACTCCTCTACCAACTTTTTGTATTCCCAGAGGGTCAGGGCGTTCCGGGTGACAGCCTCGGGGACCATTGAATTTTGCCGAAGGTAGTAGTCCTTCCGTGCCCGACTTCTTAGGCTGCCGGACATGTTGAGAGACGTAGATCTCCTCCGGTTCCTTCACCTCATAGGGGTCGGTGCCCCACACCATGCCTCCCCAGTCAGGGCCTCGCTGTGTCTCCATCTTAATTTCCTGAGTTGCCTCGTCTTCCTCACACTCTGGAGAAGGGGGCGGAGCTACCAGGGAGGAGTCTGCATCGCAAATGAAATGAATTTGTACGCAACAGCGTATAGAGTAACTTATACGTAGCAATAGCGTATAATTTATAGGACAAACTACGTAGCGAATGCGTACGAAGCCGAAGCGAATCACCTAATATTCAGATTCGCTTTGCAGCTAAAAATTCCCAAGATTCGATACTAATTAACAAATCGACGAATCAATTCGCTATCTCTAGACGTGAGAAAGCTTAGAAGTTTAGAAGCCATTTTTCAAATTTTCAACAAAATTTCCAAAACCATTTTTTTAAGCACCAATTCAGATATAAAGTGATTTTGAGGGGCTTACGTAATGGAAACCACCCATAAATGACCCCATTTTAGAAACTAAACCCCTCAAATTATAAAAAAAATTGATGTTACAAACTTTGTTAACCCTTGAGGTGTTCCACACGAATTAAAGGAAAATGAAGGTGAAATTTCAAAATTTCACTTTTTTGGTAGATTATTCTTGTTAATTTCTTTCTTGCAACAGAGCAAGGGTTAATAGCAAACTAAACCTCAATATACATTGCTCTGATTCTGCAGTTTACAGAAATACCCCATATGTGGTGGTAAACGTCTTTATGGGTTTGTGGCAGTGGTCAGAAGGAAAGGAGCGCCATACGAATTTTGGAGGCAGATTTTGCTAGAATGGTTTTTAGGCACCATTTTGTAATTGAGAGACCCTGAGGTACCCCTAAAGTGGAAACCCTCAAAAAGTGACCCTATTTTGGAAACTACACCCTTCAAATAATATATTAAGGGGGGTACTGAACCCCTAAGCGTTTTACGGAATTTGGAAACACTTGGCTGTGAAAATGAAAAGTTTCATTTCTTCCAATAAAATGTTGCTTTAGCCACAAATTTAGCATTTTCACAAGGGGTAACAGGAAAAAAGCACCACATAATTTGTTCCCCATTTTCTCCTGAATACGGCAACACCCCATATTTAGTGGTAAACTGCTGTGGGGGCACATGGCAAGACTCAGAACAGAAGGAGCGCCATATGGATTTTGCAGCACAGGCTTCCAGTATCTATAGTTTCAGGAGTTGCACATCTCGTATCTTCACAGCATAGACAATTGCCTTCAGATGACTCCAAAGATAAAAGTCTAAGGGGGTCAGATCAGGAGACCTTGGGGGCCATTCAACTGGCCCACGATGACCAATCCACTTTCCAGGAAACTGTTCATCTACGAATGCTCGGACCTGACACCCATAATGTGGTGGTGCACCATCTTGCTGGAAAAACTCAGGGAACCTATGCTAGCATTTCTTCTGCTGTGTTGCTATCAGTGTGTGAAGAGTGGGAGAAGAGGGTTGCATTGACAATCCAACACAATGGGCAGCACTTTGAACACATTTTATAAATGGTCAGAAACTTGTAAATAACTCATGAACGAATAAAGTTACGTTAAAACTAAGCACACCATTGTTTTTCTTGTGAAATTTCCATTTTATTTAGGTGTATCCATATAAATGGCCCACCCTGTACAATAAAAAGACTATACATTTTGGTGACAGGGTCTCTTTAAGCCAATGGTTAAAAGGAAAAGTTGTTCAGAAGCTTACTCCTATGAAATTGTAACAAAGGAAACAAAACTGACAAAACAGAAAGATCTGAGAAAAACACACAAAAAGATAATGAATGGTGCTATTAACATAATGATGACACTTAAAGCAATGAGCCTGCAAGTACAAGCATTAAAGCAACGGGGAAACTTCAATAGCAGAAAATATATTGCCAGAATCAGGGCAAGAATGGCAGGGTACCTGCCATCCCACCTGCAGAATTACATCTAATTCTAATAAGAATATCTCACTTGTTCATGTTCACCATTCTGTGTTATATTTTTGTGTTATATGTTATTATTCTTTCAGTTAACAAACAATATGTTAACAAACAATGTGTTATACAATATGCTGTATATGACCAGAATGCACACAATAGATATTTGGAAGCACAATAAAAATTTTGAAAAAATCACACATCAGAGATGATAACAAGAGTCTAGGCATTGGAGGCAATATCTCCAAGATATAGAAGGAACACATTTTTAGAATCATAAATCACTGCAAATTCAACTCTGCAAGAAACTTAGAGATGAATGCAAGTGCAATATGAGTTCCATAGAATCCATATTTCAAAGAAAAATCAGGAGTGTTATGAATATTTGCAGTCAAACATTCTAAGGAGCATATTTCCTAATCCTGGAATAAAGAGTTACCCTGTATGGTGGCACAGCTTTTTGTAAAAACAATGCAATAAGACATTTATCTACAGTCAAGATATGGGGGAACAGACTGATTTCCCAAAACTTCATAAGGGAGTATTCTAAACACAGGCTCTAAATGATAAACAACTGAACACCTCCTGACATAAGGAATGCACCAATTGAAAATAATTAAATGGCACACACAACATACTTGGAAGAAGGAACCCTCCTGGTCAACTATGCTAACACACAATTGGTACTGTGGGGATAATTCTATGTATAAAATCCCTAGAGTATGATACCATAAGGTAAGTGTATATTGACTTGATTCTCTTTATAGGCAGTACACTGTTACCTTTTCAAAACCCTGTTCTAGAATATACTTCAAAACTCATGAGAAATATTCCTTCCCAGTCATATCTCCCATTTAGTTATGTATGTGAGTTTATGATTGGAAGTTACTACATATCAAATCAATAGTTTATCAATATATAAGGTAAGTCCTAGAAGAGAAGGACCCTGCAAACATATCTATACAAAAAGGGTTAGGGTTGGAGCCCCAGTGAATCCTATTACCCATAGTAAGATATTTACTGATAGCTGTAAGCCACAAAGAGGGTAGAGATAACTTTCAGGTCAGTTCTAAGAAAGAAATAAGTGATGAGTCAAAAGGTTCCACAGATCTCCCATATGGAAAATAACTTCAGACCAGAGGCTGGATCTCCCAGAGGTTGTACCATCAGGGAAATGTAAACTAAAGAGAAACAGTCACAAGGGTAAACAAAGAGAGGCCAAGGGGAAGCAAATCCTATACCTTGAAAAGGCCATAAGTTACAAAAGGGCTTCTATATCCTGACTCCAGAATGAGTTTCGTTAGATTAGAACTAGAGATGAGCGAGCACTAAAATGCTCAGGTGCTCTTTATTCGAGTCGAACTTTTCCCGATGCTCGGGTGCTCGTTTCGAATAACGAACCTCATTGAAGTCAATGGGAGACTCGAGCATTTTTGCAGGGGACCAAGGCTCTGCCTAGGGAAGGCTGGGTGAAAACCTGGAAACCTCAGAAAATGATGGAAACACCACGGAAATGGACAGGAAACAGCAGGGGCAGCATGCATGGATGCCTCTGAGGCTGCCTAATCCCACCATTACCCCAAATTCTCAGGCAACAGCCTGGTGGTTACCCTCATGGCAATTGTGCTCACCCAGACCAAGAAAGGCGAGGCAAATACCCATCACATGTTAGCGAAGCACCCAACTAGGTGCAACGAAGGTCCATCACCACCTGCAGGTGACACCACTGCTCATGCTGGCACTGCTGTGCTATCCCCCTCCCCACGACGCAGGCATAAGCCTGACACATCATGGTGACAGCGTAGTGACACCAGGTGACCAAGTTAGATTGAGGTAGCAGTCAAATGTCTGTAGGCAAGCCTCCAAAAAATTTGTTTTGGAGTGTCCAAAGTTGACCCTCCTAAAAAATTGTTTAGGAGTGTCTGTAGTTGACCCTTCTGTAAAATATTTTATTTGTTTTCCCTGTTATTAGTTAATGTACAACCCATGGCTGGCATGGTGGGAATATATAGGTTTTGCGTCACAGACGGTCCACAACAACGTTACATTATCTTCATCATTGCCAATTACTTTTTCACCAACTGTTGTCTGGCAATGATAAAGGGTAAGGTGAATCCACTGCGGAAGAAAAGTGTCATCCTCCTACAATTCTACACTTGCTCTCAATTGAAAAGGGGATGTTCTCGCCGTGGCCTTCCTCATAATGGCAGACGGGGAGACACTCCCTCATGTAAAATTGTTTTGGAGTGTCTGCGGTTGACCCTCCTGTAAAATATTTTTTTTTTCCCCCTGTTATTAGTTAATGTACAACCCATGGCTGGCACGGTGGGAATATATAGGGAAGCACCCAACTAGGTGCAACGAAGGTCCAACACCCATGCCCATGCTGGCACTGTTCTCCTATCCCCAGCCACACGATGCAGGCATAAGCCTGACACAGCATGGCGGTGACACCAACAAGTGACCAAGTTACATGAGGTAGCAGGTGAGCCACCCAAAAATTTAGCCAGACGCAGCATGGCGGTGACAACAGAGTGTCCGAGTTAGACTGAGGTAGCAGGAGGTTACCTCAGGCTGGGGGGAAGGAGGTTGAGCTGGAAGAGCCAGAGGAGTGCCCCCTTGGCTAGCGTGTGTGGTGGTGACAACAGCCGGATGGAGTTCGAATGACGACGCAGGACCCCAACTTAAAAATTTAGCATCAACCGGTACAGTTGCAAACTATGAGCTCGATCAAGTGTGGTATGTGTTCTATGTATTCTTCTCAGTTTAATACCGTATATGGCACCTAGCCGCTGTAGGTGGACCTCTGGAAAAATTGTTTGGAGAGAGGGCCTGTAGGTGGACCTCTGGAAAAATTGTTTGGAGAGAGGGCCTGTAGGTGGACCTCCAGAAAAATTGTTTGGAGAGAGGGCCTGTAGGTGGACCTCCAGAAAAATTGTTTGGAGAGAGGGCCTGTAGGTGGACCTCTGGAAAAATTGTTTGGAGAGAGGGCCTGTAGGTGGTCCTCCGGAAAAATTGCTTGGAGAGAGGGCCTGTAGGTGGACCTCTGGAAAAATTGTTTGGAGAGAGGGCCTGTAGGTGGACCTCCAGAAAAATTATTTAGAGAGAGGGCCTGTAGGTGGACCTCCGGAAAAATTGTTTGGAGAGAGGGCCTGTAGGTGGACCTCCGGAAAAATTGTTTGGAGAGAGGACCTGTAGGTGGACCTCCGGAAAAATTGTTTGGAGAGAGGGCCTGTAGGGGGCCCTCCTGAAAAATTGTGGTAAAAGAGTGCCAGTTGGACCTCTAAAAAATGGCGTTTTTTTGGTCAGCGTTAGGCAAAGACGACAAGGAGGAGGAGGAGGAGTTGGAGGAGTAGAGAAGAGGAATCGGATACATAAGTAATGTAAATCTTTAGCTGCTTTCCCCCGGAGGAGATTTGAATTCCGGTGAAATCTGCCATGTGCACCAGAGTCCCAACACGCAAGAATTCCCTCTCCTCACTGGCCTGACTCTCCATTTCCTCCTCCTCCTCATCCTCCAAGTCCTCCTCTTCAGCCCATACACGCTCAACAGTTAAGAAGGACTGAGCACTGGTACCCTATTCTGTCTCACAGACATTCTCCTCCTCTTCCTCCTCATCCTCATCCCCCTCCTCCGATACGCGCTGAGAAACAGACCGGAGGGTGCTCTGGCTATCAAGCGACGTATCTTCCTCCACCGTCTCTTGTGACAAGCCCAAAGCATCCGACTTCATGCTGAGCAGTGAGTTTTTCAACAGGCAAAGCAGCAGGATGGTAAGGCTGATAATGGCGGCATCGTCGCTGACCATCTGTGTTGACTCCTCAAAGTTGCTCAACACCTGGCAGATATCAGACATCCACGTCCACTCCTCATTGTAGACTTGAGGAATCTGACTGACCTGACTACCAGTTCTGGTGGAAGTTGACATCTGGCAGTCTACAATCGCTCTGCGCTGCTGGTAAACTCTGGATAACATGTTTAATGTTGATTTCCATCTCGTGGGCACGTCGCACAACAGTCGGTGAGCGGGCAGTTGTAGGCGGCGCTGCGCTGCCCTGAGAGTGGCAGCATCTGTGGTGGACTTGCGGAAATGCGCACAGATGCGGCACACCTTGGTGAGCAAATCAGACAGATTGGGTTATGTCTGGAGGAACCGCTGAACTATTAGATTGAACACGTGGGCCAGGCATGGCACATGTGTCAGACTGCCGAGTTGCAGAGCCGCCACCAGGTTACTCCCGTTGTCACACACAACCATGCCTGGCTTGAGGTTCAGCGGTGCCAGCCACAGATCGGTCTGCGCCGTGATGCCCTGTAACAGGTCTTGGGCGGTGTGCCTTTTGTCACCTAAGCTCAGCAGTTTGAGCACCGCCTGCTGACGCTTACCCACGGCACTGCTGCTGCGCCTAGAGCTACCGACTGTAGGCGCCGTGCCCACGGATGGTAATTCGGTGGAGGAGGAGAGGTCGTCGGAGGAGGCATAGTACGTCTGAGAGACCGTGACCGAGGTAGGCCCCGCAATCCTCGGTGTGGGCAGTACATGAGCGGCCCCAGGGTCATTCTCGGTCCCAGCCTCCACCAAGTTAACCCAATGTGCCGTCATTGAGATATAGTGTCCCTGCCCAGCAGCACTTGTCCATGTGTCCATGGTTAGGTGGACCTTCTCAGAAACAGCGTTGGTCAGGGCACGGATTATGTTCTCTGATACGTTCTGGTGTAGGGCTGGGACGGCACATCGGGAAAAATAGTGGCGGCTGGGGACGGATTACCGAGGGGCAGCCACCGCCATGAGATTGCGAAAGGCCTCGGTCTCTACCAGCCTATAGGGAAGCATCTCCAGGCTCAGCAATTTGATGATGTGGACGTTGAGGGCTTGGGCATGTGGGTGGGTGGAACTGTATTTCCTCTTGCGCTCCAGCGTCTGCTGTAAAAACAGCTGAACGCTGCGCTGGGACACATTGGTGGACACTGTGGAGGATCGTGGAGGCGAAGGTGTGGTTTTCCGGCGGGAGGCGCTCGTGCCGGGGTCCTGGGCAGGGGGTTGACTAGCAGAGGCAGCGAGTGACACAGGGGAAGGAGCAGTGGTGTGACCCGCAGGAGATGGTGAACGGCCTTGGTTCCATTGAGTGGGGTGTTTAGCACTCATATGCCTGCGCATGCTGGTGGTGGTTAGGCTAGTAGTGGTGGCACCAGTGCTGATCCTGGTGTGGCACAGGTTGCACACCACAGTCCGTCGGTCATCCTCATTTTCTTTAAAGAACCTCCAGACTTGCGAACATCTAGGCCTCGCCACGGGAGCTTCACTACGTGAAACAGTTGCTGCTGATGCACCATCTCTGGCCCTGCTTCTCCCTCTGGCCACACCACTGCCTCTTCCAACCTGTTCTGGTGCAGCACTCGCCTCCGCCTCAGAAGCACTGTCTTCACTCGGCTTATCAACCCAGCTTGGGTCAGTCACCTCGTCATCCTCCGATTCCTCAGTCTGCTCCCCCCTCGGACTTCCTGCCCTGACAACAACTTCACCACTGTCTGACAACCGTGTCTCCACATCGTCCGACACCTCTTTACAAACTTCTTCCACTAAGTCAACATTGTTATCATCATCATCATCACCCACAGACTGCAACAGTTGGAAAACTTGGGCATCGGGAACGAGGTCAGCAGCAACCTGAGAAGTGGTTTGTGACTCTGGGAAGGGTCCAGAAAACAGTTCCTGAGAGTATGCCGGATCGCATTCCAAATTTTCCTGGGAGGGGGCAGACTGGGGGGAAGGAGGTTGAGGTGGAGGAGCCAAAGGAGTGCTCCCTTGGGTAACGTGGGTGGACTGCGTGGAAGACTGACTGGTGGACCAATTACTTGAAGCATTGTCCGCAATCCACGACATCAGCTGTTCGCACTGTTGTGGTTTTAACAGTCCTCTACCACGTGTCCCTGTAAGTTGAGACATGAAGCTAGGGAGTGTAGCTCTGCGGCGTTCCCCTGCTCCCTCATCAGCAGGTGCTGTCTCACCCTGCCCTGGACCACGGCCTCTGCCCCCTGCAGTAATTGAATGCCCACGCCCTCGTCCTCGACCCTTAGCCCTGGGGTTCAACATTTTCTGTATATAAGTGTATTATATAAAAAAAATAAAATAAATGGGCCTGCTGTACTGAAACCCACAAACTTGTTCAGTCTGAACAAGTGAATATATAGGTGGATAAGTTAGATCAAAATTACGTATGTTATTACGTACCGTGCAGTATGGAGCTATTACACGGAAACTATTAGATTAGGCAGACTTGGTCTGCTTAGTTGCAACCCAGCCAAATGTCGCACAGAGATTTTTGTAATCTAGCTGTATCAGTGAGAGCAAAAGACCTTTTTTAATTAAGTGACGTACAGAATGTGTCACCTGGACAGAAAATACGGATTGTGGTGAGTGGACAGCTGAACTGTGACACACAGAATGGTTCCACACAGCTGTGTGAAATGGATTTGTATCACTGAGCTAAAACAACAAAAAAACTATTTTTTTATATCTTTTTTTTTTATATTTTTTTTTAGTTGTTTTTTTTTTTAACGTGACGCGCAGAAGCTATCAGAGAGCTAACTCAGCCCCGGCTGACGGTGGCTATTTTGACTGCAACCCAGACAAATGTCGTACAGAGATTTTTGTGATCTAGCTGTATACGTGAGAGCAAAAGACCTGGTTTAATTTAGTGACGTACAGAATGTGTCAACTGGACAGAAAATATGGATTGTTGTGAGTGGACAGCTGAACTGTGACACACAGAATGGTTCCACGCAGCTGTGTGAAATGGATTTGTATCACTGAGATAAAACAACAAAAAAAAACTATTTTTTATATCTTTTTTTTAATTTTTTTTTTTTTAATTTTTTTTTTTTTTTTTAACGTGACGTTCAGAAACTATTGAGACCTAACTCAGCCCCTGCTGATGGTGGCTATTTTGACTGCAACCCAGACAAATGTCGCACAGAGATTTTTGTGATCTAGCTGTATATGTGAGAGCAAAAGACCTGGTTTAATTAAGTGACGTACAGAATGTGTCACCTGGACAGAAAATACGGATTGTAGTAAGTGGACAGCTGAACTGTGACACACAGAATGGTTCCACGCAACTGTGTGAAATGGATTTGTATCACTGAGCTAAAACAACAAAAAAACAATTTTTTTATATCTTTTTTTTTTATATCTTTTTTTTTAGTTTTGTTTTTTTTTAACGTGACGTGCAGAAACTATCAGAGACTTAACTCAGCCCCTGCTGATGGTGGCTATTTTGACTGCAACCCAGACAAATGTCGCACAGAGATTTTTGTGATCTAGCTGTATACGTGAGAGCAAAAGACCTGGTTTAATTAAGTGACATACAGAATGTGTCACCTGGACAGAAAATACGGATTGTTGTGAGTGGACAGCTGAACTGTGACACACAGAATGGTTCCACGCAGCTGTGTGAAATGGATTTGTATCACTGAGATAAAACAACAAAAAAACTATTTTTTTATATTTTTTTTTTTAGTTTTTTTTTTTTTTTAACGTGACGTGCAGAAACTATCAGAGACCTAACTCAGCCCCTGCTGACGGTGGCTATTTTGACTGCAACCCATACAAATGTTGCACAGAGATTTTTGTGATCTAGCTGTATACGTGAGAGCAAAAGACCTGGTTTAATTAAGTGACGTACAGAATGTGTCACCTGGACAGAAAATACGGATTGTAGTGAGTGGACAGCTGAACTGTGACACACAGAATGGTTCCACACTGCTGTATGAAATGGATTTGTATTACTGAGATAGAACAATAAAAAAAAGGGTTATATATGGCGATAGCTGCACTACTAGTGCCAGCCAGCCAAGCCAGGAGACAAAAAAAAATTCTTGTAGCCTTTAGAAGGGCTGTTGGGTTCTTGTGAGATCACTCCTGCCTAACAAAGAACTAAATGCAGGCCCTAACACTCTCCCTGAAACGCAGCAGCTCTATCCCTAACGACATCCAGACAGCATCTGAGCCGAGCACCGTGGGCAGTCACTAGTATATTCCAGGGTCACCTGATCAGGCCAGCCAACCCCTGCTATCGACATGTAAGGGCCCCACGTGATGCTGGGTGTACCGCAGAGTCTCCTGACTTGTGATTGGCTGAGTTTATAGGCGCCAAAAATGCACAATGCGGAAGTTGCCATTTCTTCGAGCATGGCGAGATACTCGTCCGAGCAGCGAGCACTTACGAGTACCGTAATACTCGAACGAGCACCAAGCTTGGACGAGTATGCTCGCTCATCTCTAATTAGAACTAACCATACCTTCTCTATTTGAGCCCAATGGTTATAGGCAGAAAGAGCGGACCAAGAAGCTTTATGGTGGAGGTTAGTAGAATAATAATATAGCACAATCTCTGGAAGGGCTAAGATTCCCTGTGAGGTACCAGTTGTAAGGACGGATTTAGGGATACATTGGCATTTGGAATCTCAGCCAAATGTTGTGGAAGATTAAATAGACCTGAGAGTGGCCCCAGGAACATGCAATGGCAATGTATCAAATATATGTGGCTGGTTCGGTAGAATGTATGTAAGAATTTCCATTTCATTAACAACCTTGAAACAGGGAGAGATGTATCAAATATATGTGGCTGGTTCGGTAGAATGTATGTAAGAATTTCCATTTCATGAACAATCTTTAAAACAGGGAGAGATAAGAACACCTGGAAATGTTAAGAACCTCCCTTTCCAAAAATAGTGAAATTAGTGTTGTTTTGGGCCCAGTGCCTTGCCCTTGAAAAGTGTCTTAACCACCTTCCTCTGCTCTTCCTTTGCAACCACTTGATTTGAATATGAATCTGCACTTGGAGTAGGGACAAAAGAGAGGGAGAAGTTATTGTCCAGGGAGCAGTTTCTGTCATCCTTGTCAAGCAACAACCCATAAGGAAATAAGTCAAGAGAAGTTTAACAGTCTTGGAATAATTGAACAATTTTGGAGGACTCATAAACTGGAGTATGATCTTTTAACATGTAAAATGGTGAGCTAACTAATTGGTCCCTCAAAAGTACCATATGAGTTTTATTACTGTATTCATACAATCTCTGTTTAGCATAATGGACAACATTTTCAACCTTAGTATGTGATATGGCTCTAAGCTGAAAGTACAAGTCTATACTACAATTAAGCAGAGATTTAGAGGGGTACCCAATAAGAGTGTACTTCAAGGTATGGGCTAGTGATAAAGAACTCATTAAGGCTCTTGTGATTTGAGAAGGGAAGAGAGATAAATTTCCATGTGTACTAAAACATGATCAAACTACAAAATTGGACCTATAGACAAAGATTTCATGGATCTTAGAGCAAGGACATTTCCTAAAAAATTTCACTATTGCTGTGGTTAGTGAGTGTCAGAATAAAATGTGCATTCCTGAGCTATAGAAATATTGATTCTCCCTTGTAATTTGAGTCCATCTCTATGGAAAACCAGTTTTCAAAGCCACAATACGTCATCCTATAATAAGAGAGAATGAAGATTTAAGAATAATAAGCAGTTAACTAAGATACGTAAAGAAAGTTCTTACATATAAAAGTCAAAAATAGATCATGAAAGCTGTAAATCACTTTCTTTGCGTGCAGGAGCTTCTTCAGAGTTCTTTATAGCACACAATGAACCCGAAAAATAAAATAGAGCCGCTCTCACCTGACATTCAAAGGAGCAGCTCATTCCGGCACAGACAGAGGGAGTAGAGGATATGTGGTACTGCTATACAACCAAAACAAGTGTTTTACCTGAGAAATGTTAATTGGTTGGACTTGAGTCAGAGATATTGTATGTTGAGTTTAGTTTCAACTTGTGATTGCCCAGGAAAGACCATTGTACACTGAATATAATTAGGGTTCAGTGTATCAAAGTATCTGAACTGTATTTCGGGCAGAATTTCAGGGAAAGCCAAATTTGCTCATGCTTCGTGGTAAATCAATTTTTACTGAAATGGAGTAAAAAATAAAAAAATACATACTCAACTTATCCGTTTTAGTGCGAAGAGGCAGCCAAGGCCATCTTGGTTGAAGATCCTGCACAAAATCCATGTGTGGTGACAAGAGATGAGAAAACTTATCAAAAGTTCGATTCGGTTGATTCGCTGAATTTTACAAAATAATTCGCTTCATGACAAATTACTTCGCCACGAAGCGCATTCTTTTGTAAGTAGTGGGTGCGATGACAGGGAGCTGCGATAGTGCCACCCCAGTCATTTTACCCCTCAGATGCCACGTTCATACATGATCTCGGCATCTGAGTGCAAAAAAAAGTGTAAAATTAACATTAAAAATCATACATAAAAAAAATAAAATCATACCTCCTCCATTTGCTCGCGATGGGCCAGCCGACGACATCTTGCTTGAAAATCACCTCGCATGGGATTTCGATCGAGATCTTCAATCAAGATGGCGGCTGGTGGACCATCGCGAGCAAATGGACGAGGTAAGTATGGATTTTTTGTTTTTTACACTATTTCAGATTAAATCGATTCGCTGACACGAAGCACGAGAAAATTCGGCTTATAGGCGAATCGAATTTATCCTTAAATTCGGATCGAATTCCACTTCGTGGGATTCAATTCGCTCATCTCTAGTGGTGACATATGCCATCATCACACTGACGAGTGTGATTAGTGTGATCACCACGCCGGCCAGTGTGAGGACATCATCATGCACAGCGCGAGATTTCATGCGGGATCTTCAATCAACATAGCTGCAGCGGCCTCCTCACACTCAAATGGATGAGGTGAGTATTATTATTATTATCCCTTTTTACATCAGATGCTGTGATCAGAAATGAACGCGGCATCTGAGGGGTTCAATGATGGGGGCGGCTCAATGGCCGTTCCCTCTCATTGCGCCCACTTGTTACAAAGAAATACGATTCGTGATTAAGTAATTTGTCGGCGAAGCAGCCGAATGGAAGTCTTTATAACGTTGCTCATCACTAAATATAATGAACCCTGAGTCCATTGTATCTAGAGATGAGCGAATCATTCAAAAAATTATTCGCCGAACATTCACCGAAGTTTTCATAAGATTCGTATATTCGACGAATAGATTCGTTGTATTTGCGTACAGTTAAAAAATGTATGCAACTTCTTAGAAGACGTACGCATGAGCTTACGAATCCTCAGCGTACTATTGTCTACGCGATTACGCAATACGCAGGCATGTACAACGAGAGGCCGCGGCGTGCACTCCTCAGAGGCAGAGCGAATATTCAAAAATGGCATCCATCCAGACGATCCTCATCATTTAGCTCTGCTGCACAGCTGAAATACATAGTCCGGCTGATGGACCGCCAGGATTACGATTTACGATGGCACACACCGCCATCCGAACCAGCATAAAAAGGAGGTGATCCAGCAGGTGATCCGAGGCTTGCGCCATCATTTTGACACCTTGCGGACCTCGGGCCAGATCCAGTGTAAATGGTCAGATCTGAAATCGCCCTCAGAGGCAGTATGTATATTTGAGGTAGAACAAGTAAGGTGCTGTCTATCCGGCTATGGGCATAGTACAATCATCCACAATACTATAAAGTGAATATGAGGACCCATTGCGGTACCTGTAAAGAAATACACACAATGGGCAACATACTTGAAAACGTTGCTGAAAGGTAAAAACATTAGTGCAAACAATCCAGTGCAAACAATATAGTGCAAATACATTATAGGTATAATGTAAACATTTTAAATATCACCTACTTAGTCTGCTCACGGACACGTTTAAGTCTCTTTTCTTCTTTCTGACGCTTGTCATAGAACTGGAGCAGAGTCCCAAACTCAGTTGCAATTTGTAATCCACATAGGTAAAATTGTAATCCAAATGGGTAACAAAATAGCAGCAAAGGTTCCTTAAAAAACCCTCTCTCAAGGGGCTCCCCAATAACCTGAAAAGGGGGAAAAAGGGATGAGGCGCACGTCTGCGCAACTTGGTTAAAGCAGCCTCGGGGACCATAGAATTTTGACGAAGGGAGTAGTCCTTCCGCGGCGGAGCGGGAACTCCTGCCGCCTCCGCCGTGTCAGCCAGCGGAGTGAACGCCTCAGCGGGCACCTCAACCGACTTCTTAGGCTGCCGGACATATTGAGCTCGTAGATCTCCTCCGGTTCCTTCTCCTAATAGGCGTCGGTGCCCCACACCATGCCTCCCCAGTCAGGACCTCGCTGTGTCGCCATCTTAATTTCCTGAGTTGCCTTGTCTTCCTCGCGCGCTGGAGAGGCCATCTTGATTTCCTGAGTTGCCTTGTCTTCCTCGCGCGCTGGAGAAGGGGGCGGGGCTACCTGGGAGGAGTCTGCATCGCAAATCAATTGAATTCGTACGCAACAGCGTATAGAGTAACTTATACGTAGCAATAGCGTATAATTGATAGGACAAACTACGTAGCGAATGCGTACAAAGCCGAAGCGAAGCACCTAATATTCGGATTCGCTTCGCAGCTAAAAAATCCCAAGATTCGATACGAATCAACAAATCGACGAATCGATTCGCTCATCTCTAATTGTATCTTTAAGCAACATTGTATTTAGAAAGAGTCCATATCGGCAATTTGGAGATCTACAATCTTCAATTGGCAAACAACAAGCATGTATGTAAGGTTTTACCTACTGCCAAGTAGGTGGTAGCAGAGGAGGTGAGAATGAGGTCTCCCAGTCTGGCAGTTGAGGAGAAGAAAGTTCCAAAGCCTCACACAAGTCCGGAAAATCTTCAAAAATGTGTAGAATCACAGATCTACCCTCTTTCCTGAAAGTGAAATTCTATTAATAGAAAATACTGATTTCATGCAATAAAGAGGGCAACAGGCAAAGGGCTCTGAGTTGCTGGAGGGTAAACTATGAGATATCTTGGAAAAGTTGGATTTGACCCACTTGAAATCAAATTTAAATGAAGGTTGAGCTTTAGTCATAATTTCTTCTTTATGTCAGTGACACAACGTCTGATCATAACATCTGATCATGAGAGTGACCTTTAATGGTTTTAGGGCCATGTGAGCTCAGTCAAGCTCCAATGAGTTGGCGAGAGACTGACCCAAATGGAATTAAATAGCTTTGAGGATGTGCCCTCCCCCCTGCATTATCCAGATCCTATGCCTTTGATGAACGGTGGCTGCTTGGGAAGAAATTTGAGGTTGCAGATAGCGAATGCATTTCTAGCATTCTAGAATTAGGATCATCTTCCAATAAGTCTAAGCACTGGGCTATTTTTTAACATGCTGGTGGGTCATCACTATTGCATGAAAGTCCTGTTTAATAGGAAGACCACCAGTTATCAGCTGAGTGATTTCATCCCGTAGCTTTGATGGGACATGCTGTCACGTAGCAGAATTTGCACGGTGTTACAAAAGTCCAATTTCATCTGGACAGAAAACCAGGAGTGAGCCCTATGATGACAAGGAGACCCTTGGCTGCAGGGTTGAGAGACAGGGGCTTTCAGAGGTTGTGTAGCATCAGTTTCCATTGGGGTCCCTCTGGGTAATAGCAGAAGGGGTTAGGTTAGTGTGGGGCTGTTACTGCTTCCTGAGAAAACAAGTAAAAGTGGCACACTGCTGGCAGAGTTCATCCAGAGGCCCAGGTGTATCTGAGGCATGCTTCTACTCAATACTTCCCAGCTGGCGGCTTATTGGGGTCTGTATAGTACAGTCTGAATTGGAGAGGAAGAGGGATCTGCCTGTAAGACCATATCAGATTGTTCCTCCAATAAGACTCCACATCGGGAGGAGGAAGTCTGACACAGTGCCATCTTGAATATATACGGCAACCCAAGCAGTGTGCCAGTGGTGATGATAATAGCTGAAAGATCTCTGAGAGACTGCAGTAAGTACATTGCCAGGTATCTTGACCATCAGCAAGCTGCCTACTGAGGGCGGAGGATGTTGTGTCACTATGTTGTGTTCCTCAAGCAGGCCACCATGCTCCTTTACCATAAACTAGTCCATAGTGAGTGACTGACATAACAATAAAGCCTTAGAAGACTACTTAGGAGTCTTGTCAAGATGTTTCTTTCCCATATCCAGGAGCAGAAAGGCTTATTTTCAGACTAATTTAGGTCTGGTCTAACATATTTGAAGTTATACCTCTAGTTCCATGAACTTCCACCCCTTCTCCTCTCTAACCAATGTGCTCTGTGTAGGTACTGCTCAAATGTAATGTTTGACATTTAGGATAGGGCTTCATGACACACTGCTCCGGGTCAGGATTGCAGGGTAGCAGTGATCCCATAGAAATAAATGGGATTGCAGCACGAGTAACAAAAAATCCAACACTGCTGGAATTTATGTAACCCACGCTGTCATCCCATTCATTTCTATGGGATCACCTCTACTCTGCAATGCTGACTGAGACAGCTGTTGTATGACCAGTGTCACTATGTAGCTCTAAGCTCACTAGCAGATGGCCAAGGGCAATACATACAGTCTATATATGTATGAATTAAAGATTAGCAAAATTAATTAATTAATTAATTTTTGCTCTTTCTCTGCTTCCCATCCCAATTTTAAAGTCTTGAATACAATGACAGCAATAACAAATAATGTCAGAGTAACACTGACATACAGTATATATATGGGTAAATTCATTGTTGATGCTGTGCTTTTTAATATTAGAAACCTTTCAAAAATTGTATCTTATTGGAAACAGATGATGTAAACATACGCAATGTTACTGAAAAAAAAAAAAAAAAAACACAGTGGCTTGTTGGGACTAAGTGTCCAAAAATGATGCCTTAACCCCTTCCCGGCCAGCGCCGTACATGTACGGCGGTGCGGGAAGGGACTTGCCGCCCAGCGCCGTAGTACTACGGCGCGCTGATCGGGCGGGTGCAGGAGCTGTGCCCACACGATCAGCTGCAAAAGGCTGGCTGTTCCCAGTAGCCGGACCCCTGCTGCGTACGCCCGCATCAGTGAAAACACCGATGCGGGCATATTAACCCTCAATGTGCCGCCACATGCGATGTGGGCGGCAGGAAGGAGAGTCCATCGGGTCCCCGCGCTGTTGTGACGGGGACCCGATGGCTTGGATGGCAGCCCGATGCCTTCCTTAGGCATCGTGGCTGCCATCCCTGCGAGCCTGTGAGATCCAGCCCCCTGGATCTCACAGGAAGCAGGCTGTAAGTGTATTACACTGGTAATACACTTACAGCCAATGCATTACAATGCAGAAGTATTGTAATGCATTGTAAAGGGGATCAGACCCCTAAAAGTGAAAAAAAAGTGAAAAAAATAAAGTTTTACAAAAATATAAAAGTTTCAAGTAAAAAAAAAAGGCGCACTTTTCCCAAAATAAAGTTAAAAAAATTGTAAAAAAAAAAGGGAAAAAAAGAAAAGTAGACATATTGTGAAGGTAGATCAGCTGAAATACTGAATTTTCCCCTCACAGTATGATGCCATTTGTATACACATATATCTATTGTTATTTTCCCTTACAAATATAACATCAGTTCTGTGAATACTTATGCAGCTGTGCAACTGGTCAAGGGTGGTGTCCACTTCCTGATACAGATTCGACCATCCCCCAAGACCCTGTGTGCTGGACTGACCATGATGTGTGTCGAGAAGAACAAAGACTATATGTGTTACTCTTACTGGCTTGCTGGGGAATGTCCCGCCTTTCTTCCTGTGTATATACGTTTGGTAATAAACAGAGTCAGCCAGACTACCTGAGAGCCCCTAACGTGAAGGATGACTCCAAACTGACATTCGTGTCCGTCTCGAGCTATTGCGTGTGCACACACGTTTTTTTAATTTGGACAACCGATCTGACCGCCTGTGAACCCACTGAGTTCGCCTCAACAATATTATGTATCGCCACGTCCGTATCGACCAGCTCTATAAAAATATCACATCATCCACCCCGCCAGGTGAACGCAGTAAAATAAAAACAAAAAAAACTGTGCCAAAACAGCCATTTTTTGGTCACCTTCCCTCACAAAAAGTGTAATAGCAGGCGATCAAAAAGTTGTATTTACCCCAAAATGGTACCAATCAAACCGTCATCTTGTCCCGCTGAAATTTAGACCCTACCTGAGACAATCGCCCAAACAATAAAAAAAATATGGCTCTCAGAAAATAGCAACACAAAAACAAGATTTAATTCTGTTCAAAAATTTATTTACTGTGTAAAACTTAACAAAAATAAAAATGTTAGACATATTAGTAGAGATGAGCGAGTAGTGAAATATTCGAAAGTTCGAAATTCGATTCGAATAGACCGCAAAATTCGACTATTCGACCGAATATCGAATCCCATTAAAGTCTATGGGGAAAAAATGCTCGCCACTTGGAAATCTCAATTCGACCACTTGGAGGTCACCAAGTCCACCCTGAAACCTCAGAAAAGGATGCCAACACTGCTGGAATGCAACTGGGACAGCAGGGGAAGCATGTCTGGGTGCATATAACGCGCCCAAGTCGCACTATTACGCCACTATCACAGCCTCTCAACAATACACTCCAAAGACAATGTAACCTCTCTGTAAAGTGAGACCATACAAGGAAACCTTCTTTCCTCAACATTGCCATGGACCCCAAGCCAAACTAGACAAAAAAGAAGATAAAATTCTGCACCCCTTAAAATCACGTTGCCTATGACAACCACAGATGGCATAGGCAAGGGGGAAATCAAATAGACCCCACCCCTAATTGTCATTGTGTGTGTGTGTGAGATGTGGTCAGACATGTCTTCTTTAAAATGTAAAAACAACTCAAACACATGCAGAAGCCTTAAAATGCCCAAATTGTTGGCGCTTGAGATGTCAGTGACCCGACCTGGCCCAGTGTCATGTCTAGCAGGTAAAGCAGTGGGGATGTTGAGGGATGCGTAGGACCGCAAAAGGCAGGAAGAGGCCGTGGGCTGGCCAGAGGCTCATGGAAAATTTTGTGGAGGCCCAAGAGGTGAGACGTCTTAAAAATTGTGTGGAGGCTAAAGAGGTGAAACCTCTTAAACATTTTGTGGAGGCCCAAGAGGTGAGACCTCTTAAAAATTATGTGGAGGCCCAAGAGGTGTGACCTGTTAAAAATTATGTGGAGGCCCAAGAGGTGAGACCTCTTAAACATTTTGTGGAGGCCCAAGAGGTGAGACGTATTAAAAATTATGTGGAGGCCCAAGAGGTGAGACGTATTAAAAATTATGTGGAGGCCCAAGAGGTGACACCTCTTAAACATTTTGTGGAGGCCTCAAGAGGTGAGACCTCTTAAAAATTATGTGGAGGCCCAAGAGGTGAGACCTCTTAAACATTTTGTGGAGGCCCAAGAGGTGAGACCTCTTAAAAATTATGTGGAGGCCCAAGAGGTGAGACCTGTTAAAAATTATGTGGAGGCCCAAGAGGTGAGACCCTCTTAAACATTTGTGGCAGGCCCAAGAGGTGAGACGTATTAAAAATTATGTGGAGGCCCAAGAGGAGAGACGTGTTAAAAATTATGTGGAGGCCCAAGAGGTGAGACCTCTTAAACATTTTGTGCAGGCCCAAGAGGTGAGACGTGTTAAAAATTATGTGGAGGCCCAAGAGGTGAGACGTGTTAAAAATTATGTGGAGGCCCAAGAGGTGAGACGTGTTAAAAATTATGTGGAGGCCCAAGAGGTGAGACGTGTTAAAATTATGTGGAGGCCCAAGAGGTGAGACCTGTTAAACATTTTGTGGAGGCCCAAGAGGTGAGACCTGTTAAACATTTTGTGGAGGCCCAAGAGGTGAGACGTGTTAAAAATTATGTGGAGGCCCAAGAGGTGAGACGTGTTAAAAATTATGTGGAGGCCCAAGAGGTGAGACGTGTTAAAAATTATGTGGAGGCCCAAGAGGTGAGACGTGTTAAAAAATTATGTGGAGGCCCAAGAGGTGAGACGTGTTAAAATTATGTGGAGGCCCAAGAGGTGAGACCTGTGTTAAAAATTATGTGGAGGCCCAAGAGGTGAGACCTGTTAAACATTTTGTGGAGGCCCAAGAGGTGAGACCTGTTAAACATTTTGTGGAGGCCCAAGAGGTGAGACCTGTTAAAAAAATTATGTGGAGGCCCAAGAGGTGAGACCTGTTAAACATTTTGTGGAGGCCAAGAGGTGAGACGTGTTAAAAATTATGTGGAGGCCCAAGAGGTGAGACCTGTTAAACATTTTGTGGAGGCCCAAGAGGTGAGACCTGTGTTTAAACATTTTGTGGAGGCCCAAGAGGTGAGACCTCTTAAAAATTTTGTGGAGGCCCAAGAGGTGAGACCTCTTAAAAATTATGTGGAGGCCCAAGAGGTGAGACCTCTTAAACATTTTGTGGAGGCCCAAGAGGTGAGACCTGTGGATGAGACCTTAAAAATTTGTGGAGGCCCAAGAGGTGAGACCTCTTAAACATTTTGTGGAGGCCCAAGAGGTGAGACGTGTTAAAAAATTATGTGGAGGCCCAAGAGGTGAGACGTGTTAAAAATTATGTGGAGGCCCAAGAGGTGAGACCTGTTAAACATTTTGTGGAGGCCCAAGAGGTGAGACCTGTTAAACATTTTGTGGAGGCCCAAGAGGTGAGACCTGTTAAACATTTTGTGGAGGCCCAAGAGGTGAGACCTCTTAAAAATTATTGTGGAGGCCCAAGAGGTGAGACCTCTTAAACATTTTGTGCAGGCCCAAGAGGTGAGAACCTCTTTAAAAATTTGTGGAGGCCCAAGAGGTGAGACCTCTTAAACATTTTGTGCAGGCCCAAGAGGTGAGACCTCTTAAAAATTATGTGGAGGCCCAAGAGGTGAGACCTGTTAAAACATTTTGTGGAGGCCCAAGAGGTGAGACCTGTTAAACATTTTGTGGAGGCCCAAGAGGTGAGACCTGTTAAACATTTTGTGGAGGCCCAAAAGAGGTGAGACCTGTTAAACATTTTGTGGAGGCCCAAGAGGTGAGACCTGTTAAACATTTTGTGGAGGCCCAAGAGGTGAGACCTGTGAGGCCCAAGAGGTGAGCCTGTTAAACATTTTGTGGAGGCCCAAGAGGTGAGACGTGAGGCCCAACACTGTGTAAAAGGCCAAGAGGTGAGACCTTTGTGGAGGCCAAGAGGTGAGACCTGTTAAA
>ONZH01008431.1:0-21559 GCA_900303285.1 Rhinella marina
CACAGCCACCCCACGTCGTCCTCCTCCTCCTCATCCTCCTCCTCCTGCAACTGCCACCGTGAAGCAGACAAAAGTGTGGTCTGACTGTGTAGCTCCGTTGCGTCTCCTCCTACCCCCGTCTCCTCTGCGTGCAATGCGTTCTCCCTTATTGCGATGAGTGATTCTTTAAGGATGCATAGGAGCGGGATGGTTACGCTCACTATAGCGTCCTCGCTGCTTGACCTTCTTGGTGGACTCCTCAAAGATACGCAGTACATCGCATATGTCTGCCATCCATGGCCACTCGTGTTGGCAAACTGAGGGAGCTGAGTTGGAGGCACGCGTGGATTCATAATCTGGTACTCCATCAATGCTCTCTGCTGCTCACACACCCTGGCCAACATGGAATAGGTGGAATTCCAGCGAGTCGGCAGGTCGCACAACAGCCGATGTTCAGGCAAATGGAGGCGTTGCTGGAGTTTTTTTAAGCTAGCAGCAGCTACAGTTGACTTCCGAAAGTGAGCGCACAAGCGCCGCACTTTCACCAGTAGCTCTGCCAGGTTTGGGTAAGTCTTTAGAAATTTTTGGACTACCAGATTAAAAACGTGGGCCAGGCATGGTACGTGATTGAGTTCGGCAAGCTCCAGAGCCGCCACCAGGTTACGACCGTTATCGCACACGACCATGCCTGGTCCTAGCTGCAGCGGTGACAGCCACATCTACGTCTGCTGCTATATAGCGTCCCTCACCTCTGGGGCGCTGTGCTTCCTGTCGCCCAAGCTGATGAGCTTAAGCACCGCCTGCTGACGTCTCCCCGCGCCAGTGCTGCAACGCTTCCAGCTAGCGGCTGAGGGCGATGTTAAGGCAGAGGAGGAGGAGGAGGAGGAGGGGGTTTATCAGAACCCATGCTGGCAATCTTGGGCGGGGGTGGTAGGTAGGCCGTCTCTTTTTGCGACCCCGTCCCCGCTTCCACTACATTCACCCAGTGTGCCGTCAAAGAGATGTATCGTCCCTGGCCGCAAGCGCTTGTCCACGAGTCGGTGGTCAAGTGGACCTTTGCGCTGACTGCGTACCTCAGGGCCCGCCTGATGTTACGCCACACGTGCTGGTGCAGGGCGGGGACGGCACTCCGGGAAAAGTAGTGGCGGCTGGGGACGGAATAGCGAGGTGCGGCAGCCGCCATCAGGTCGCGGAAGGCCTGCGTCTCCACAAGCCTAAACGGCAACATCTCCAGGGCCAGCAGTTTGGAGATGTGGCAGTTTAAGGCTTGGGCTTGGGGGTGACTCGAGGCGTACTTCCGCCTGCGGTCGAACGCCTGCGAGATGGACAGTTGATTGGGACGAGGAGTGTGAAGGTGCAGTCGAAGAGGCGGGGGAAGGGGAGGCTGAAGGAGAAGGCCCCAAAGTAGCCGAGGCAGAGGCAGATGTGGAGGTGTCCTGGCTGGAGGTCTGGACCGCAGTGGCAGCACACAACAAAGGGGAAGAGGCAGTGGCAGCAAGACCGGGCGCAGGTTGTATTGCGTTTGCTCTCTCCCACTCAGCCCAGTGCTTGACTTCCAAGTGACGCCGCATGCCTGAGGTGGTCAGATTGCTCTTCTCAGAGCCCCTACTCAGTTTTGAGTGGCAGAGTGTGCAAACCGCGCTCAGTTTGTCATCCGCACAAACATTAAAAAATCTCCACACCACAGAAGTACGAGGCCTCGATGGGGGAGCTTCGCGCGACTGCCCGCTGCCGGGAACAGCTTCGGCCCTGCTGGCTGTGGCCTCACTTCTCTGTCTGGACTGTCCTCTGCCTGTGGACATCCCTCTGCCTGTGGACATCCCTCTGCCTCTGGACATCCCTCTGCCTCTGGACATCACTCTGCCTCTGGACATCCCTCTGCCTCTTGCTGGGTACACAGCCGTGTACTAACAGATCAGACGGTGTGTATGAACACTACATATATACAATTATTTTGCAAGAGAACGCAAAGTACAGGTGCCAATGAAAAGGCTTTTTTTTTCTATATTTCTAGGTACACAGCCGTGTACTAACAGATCAGACGGTGTGTATGAACACTACGTATATACAATTATTTTGCAAGAGAACGCAAAGTACAGGTGCCAATGAAAAGGTTTTTTTTTTTTATATTTCTAGGTACACAGCCGTGTACTAACAGATCAGACGGTGTGTATGAACACTACATATATACAATTATTTTGCAAGAGAACGCAAAGTACAGGTGCCAATGAAAAGGCTTTTTTTTTTCTATATTTCTAGGTACATAGCCGTGTACTAACAGATCAAACGGTGTGTATGAACACTACGTATATACAATTATTTTGCAAGAGAACACAAAGTACAGGTGCCAATGAAAAGGCTTTTTTTTTTCTACATTTCTAGGTACATAGCCGTGTACTAACAGATCAAACGGTGTGTATGAACACTACGTATATACAATTATTTTGCAAGAGAACGCAAAGTACAGGTGCCAATGAAAAGGCTTTTTTTTTTTCTATATTTCTAGGTACACAGCCGTGTACTAACAGATCAGACGGTGTGTATGAACACTACGTATATACAATTATTTTGCAAGAGAACGCAAAGTACAGGTGCCAATGAAAAGGCTTTTTTTTTTTTATATTTCTAGGTACACAGCCGTGTACTAACAGATCAGACGGTGTGTATGAACACTACATATATACAATTATTTTGCAAGAGAACGCAAAGTACAGGTGCCAATGAAAAGGCTTTTTTTTTTTCTATATTTCTAGGTACACAGCCGTGTACTAACAGATCAGACGGTGTGTATGAACACTACGTATATACAATTATTTTGCAAGAGAACGCAAAGTACAGGTGCCAATGAAAAGGTTTTTTTTTTTATATTTCTAGGTACACAGCCGTGTACTAACAGATCAGACGGTGTGTATGAACACTACGTATATACAATTATTTTGCAAGAGAACGCAAAGTACAGGTGCCAATGAAAAGGCTTTTTTTTTTTATATTTCTAGGTACACAGCCGTGTACTAACAGATCAGACGGTGTGTATGAACACTACGTATATACAATTATTTTGCAAGAGAACGCAAAGTACAGGTGCCAATGAACAGGCTTTTTTTTTTCTATATTTCTAGGTACACAGCCGTGTAATAACAGATCAGACGGTGTGTATGAACACTACGTATATACAATTATTTTGCAAGAGAACGCAAAGTACAGGTGCCAATGAAAAGGCTTTTTTTTTTCTATATTTCTAGGTACACAGCCGTGTACTAACAGATCAAACGGTGTGTATGAACACTACGTATATACAATTATTTTGCAAGAGAACGCAAAGTACAGGTGCCAATGAAAAGGCTTTTTTTTTTCTACATTTCTAGGTACATAGCCGTGTACTAACAGATCAAACGGTGTGTATGAACACTACGTATATACAATTATTTTGCAAGAGAACGCAAAGTACAGGTGCCAATGAAAAGGCTTTTTTTTTTCTATATTTCTAGGTACACAGCCGTGTACTAACAGATCAGACGGTGTGTATGAACACTACGTATATACAATTATTTTGCAAGAGAACGCAAAGTACAGGTGCCAATGAAAAGGCTTTTTTTTTTTTTATATTTCTAGGTACACAGCCGTGTACTAACAGATCAGACGGTGTGTATGAACACTACATATATACAATTATTTTGCAAGAGAACGCAAAGTACAGGTGCCAATGAAAAGGCTTTTTTTTTTCTATATTTCTAGGTACACAGCCGTGTACTAACAGATCAGACGGTGTGTATGAACACTACGTATATACAATTATTTTGCAAGAGAACGCAAAGTACAGGTGCCAATGAAAAGGTTTTTTTTTTTTATATTTCTAGGTACACAGCCGTGTACTAACAGATCAGACGGTGTGTATGAACACTACGTATATACAATTATTTTGCAAGAGAACGCAAAGTACAGGTGCCAATGAAAAGGCTTTTTTTTTTTATATTTCTAGGTACACAGCCGTGTACTAACAGATCAGACGGTGTGTATGAACACTACGTATATACAATTATTTTGCAAGAGAACGCAAAGTACAGGTGCCAATGAACAGGCTTTTTTTTTTCTATATTTCTAGGTACACAGCCGTGTAATAACAGATCAGACGGTGTGTATGAACACTACGTATATACAATTATTTTGCAAGAGAACGCAAAGTACAGGTGCCAATGAAAAGGCTTTTTTTTTTCTATATTTCTAGGTACACAGCCGTGTACTAACAGATCAAACGGTGTGTATGAACACTACGTATATACAATTATTTTGCAAGAGAACGCAAAGTACAGGTGCCAATGAAAAGGCTTTTTTTTTCTATATTTCTAGGTACATAGCCGTGTACTAACAGATCAAACGGTGTGTATGAACACTACGTATATACAATTATTTTGCAAGAGAACGCAAAGTACAGGTGCCAATGAAAAGGCTTTTTTTTTCTATATTTCTAGGTACACAGCCGTGTACTAACAGATCAGACGGTGTGTATGAACACTACGTATATACAATTATTTTGCAAGAGAACGCAAAGTACAGGTGCCAATGAAAAGGCTTTTTTTTTTTCTATATTTCTAGGTACACAGCCGGGTACTAACAGATCAGACGGTGTGTATGAACACTACGTATATACAATTATTTTGCAAAAGAACGCAAAGTACAGGTGCCAATGAAAAGGCTTTTTTTTTTTCTATATTTCTAGGTACACAGCCGTGTACTAACAGATCAGACGGTGTGTATGAACACTACGTATATACAATTATTTTGCAAGAGAACGCAAAGTACAGGTGCCAATGAAAAGGCTTTTTTTTTTTTTTATATTTCTAGGTACACAGCCGTGTACTAACAGATCAGACGGTGTGTATGAACACTACGTATATACAATTATTTTGCAAGAGAACGCAAAGTACAGGTGCCAATGAAAAGGCTTTTTTTTTTCTATATTTCTAGGTACACAGCCGTGTACTAACAGATCAGACGGTGTGTATGAACACTACGTATATACAATTATTTTGCAAGAGAACGCAAAGTACAGGTGCCAATGAAAAGGCTTTTTTTTTTCTATATTTCTAGGTACACAGCCGTGTACTAACAGATCAGACGGTGTGTATGAACACTACGTATATACAATTATTTTGCAAGAGAACGCAAAGTACAGGTGCCAATGAAAAGGCTTTTTTTTTTTTTATATTTCTAGGTACACAGCCGTG
The DNA here is from genome assembly GCA_900303285.1 of Rhinella marina. Lineage (NCBI taxonomy): Eukaryota > Metazoa > Chordata > Amphibia > Anura > Bufonidae > Rhinella > Rhinella marina. Next base: position 5,205 of record ONZH01008431.1, read on the forward strand.
TACTAACAGATCAGACGGTGTGTATGAAGACTACGTATATACAATTATTTTGCAAGAGAACGCAAAGTACAGGTGCCAATGAAAAGGCTTTTTTTTTTTTTTATATTTCTAGGTACATAGCCGTGTACTAACAGGTCAGACGGTGGGTATTTACACCTGGTATACAAAAAGGCTATTGCAGGCACACAGAACCCAGAACACTAGAGTCAAATAAACTGTATTTAAAAAAAAAAAAAAATTTCACAGCCGTATACTGCCAGATCAGATGGTGCATATACACACCAGGTATATAACAGGGTTTTGCAGCCAAAAAGAACGCAGAACAGTAGTGCCAAATATAGTTTTGTATGTAGCAGAGCACCTAATACACCACTAATGCCTCTCTTTGTCCCTACTCCAGCAGCTATCCCTGAATACAGCAACCGTTCTCTGCAGACTGTATATTGTAGTAAAGCTATCACTGTACTGCACTATAGTAGCCCTGATAAGGGCTTTTAATCACGCTCCTGCCTGTCCAACAGCTAAAACCTATCTGTCCCTTCTCCAGCCTCTGTCCCTGACTAAGTTCACGCAGCATATGCGAACGAGCAGGAAGAGCTGAGTTTTTAATATTCGAGGTCACATGGTTTTTCCAGCCAATCCATGTAGACGCCGTTTTTGCGCTGCCAGCCTGCTCCGCGGGCCTGTCATACCCCCCCTGCATGTTGATTGGTGGAAAAAGAGCGCCAGGGAAGGTGGGAGGGGAAACGAATTCTAAGTGCGCCATCGCCGTTATACTCGATTGAAATCGAGTATGCCGAATAGCGTAGTATTCGATTGAATACCGGCTCGATCGAACACTACTCGCTCACCTCTAGTTATGTTTATTTGTCCAGTTACTTTTGAGTTCCTAAAATGTGGAGTGTTTGTAAAGAAATGTGTACAATTCCTACATTTTCTATCAGATATTTTTGTTCAACCCTTCAAATTAAACGTTACAATCTGCACTTGAATTCTGTTGTAGAGGTTTCATTTCAAATCCAATGTGGTGGCATGCAGAGCCCAACTCGCGAAAATTGTGTCACTGTCCAAATATTTCTGGCCCTAACTGTAGCTTTAACTACATCCTCCATTTTTCAAGATGCAGAGAAACAGTCTTTGGTGCACTGCACTAAAAAGGACTCTGGCCCTTTAAATTTTCAGTTTTTGTTTTCTTAGGCCAGAATTCCTGCCCACATCCTCCACCAATTGTAAGGGGTTACGTAGCAGGGTGGTCGTCTCCTGGGTCGACGGGCACACTTTAGGAGGCACAGATTCCAGGCAAAATCAGTTTTTCATTAACTGACCAGATTTAGTGCCTATTCACACGGCCGTTGATTGCGGAATATATGCGGCCCCATTCACTTCAATGAGAGAGGGCAGGTGCAGCTCCGCACAAAAAAAAAAGAACATGTCCTATTCTTGTCCGCAACAGCGGACAAGAATAGGCATTTTGAACGGGTCGCCCGGCCGTGTGTTCTGTGACAATGTGTATACATAGATAGCTGTCAGTCACTGATAACTGTACACAGGGGAGGTGTTATCAGTTACTGATAGTATTCTCTGTGTAAGTGTGTATACATAGATAGCAGTCAGTCACTGATATCTGCACACGGTGGAGGTGTTATCAGTGATTGATATTTTCTGTGTAAGTGAATATACAGAGATAGCAGTCATTGATAGCATTACTTAGTGGAGGTGTTATCAGTGATTGATAGCATTCTCAGTGTAAAGGCCCTTTTACACGAGCCGATTATCGTTCAAATAATCGTTCAAACGTTCGGATTTGCACGATTATTGTTGCGTATAAACACGGGTAACGATTTAACGACGAACGAGATTTCGTTCGCTTCTCGTTGATCGCATCTTTTGTCCCGCCAATAAATTAATCGTTCATCGTTCGAAAAATCTTCCAGTTTAAACGAAAATCGTTTAGTCGTTGGCAGATGGTAATGGTAATGCTTATGGCAAGGAGCAAGGAACGATCGTAATAACGATTATAAAACGACCGAAAGTACGAAGATTGTGAACGACTTCTCTTTCAGTGTAAACGGTATTTACATTGCATCGTTCGATCGTTCATCTACGATCGCTAATACGATTTATCTTTCCGTGTAAAAGGACCTTAAGTGTGTAAACATAGATGTCAGTCACTGATAGCTGTACACATGGAGGTGTTATTAGTGATTGATAGCATTCTCTGTGTAAGTGTGTATACATAGATAGCTGTCAGTCACTGATAGCTGTACTTAGTGGAGGTGTTATCAGTGATTGATAGCATTCTCTGTGTAAGTGTGTAAACATAGATGTCAGTCACTGATAGCTGTACACAGGGAGGTGTTATTAGTGATTGATAGCATTCTCTGTGTAAGTGTGTATACGGATAGCTATACACAGAGGAGGTGTTATCAGTGATTGATAGCATTCTCTGTGTAAGTGTGTAAACATAGATGTCACTCACTGATAGCTGTACACTGGGTGTAGTGCCCTGGAGCAGGGGTACGCTTGACCAAATTTTAGACATACTTGCCAGCATGTTTGAGAGGTGCACATTATCAGAGTTAAAAAGGCATTCTTTTAGCCATAAACAAAAGATGGGTGAAAACCTGCGAGATTTTGCTCTAAGTCTCCAGGAAACTCTGCATGCCATCCAGCACATGGGTCCACATGAGGCACTTAACCCAGACAACACTCTGTAAGGCCCCTTTCACACGAGCGTGACAGATCAGGTCCGGATGCGTTCAGGGTGCGATCAGGAAAACTCGCACCATTTTGCAAGCAAGTTTAGTCAGTTTTGTCTGCTATTGCGTTCAGTTGTTCAGTTTTTTCCGCGCAGGTGCAATGCGTTTTGATGCGTTTTTCAGGCACGTGATAAAAAACTGAAGGTTTGCAAACAACATCTCTTAGCAACCATCAGTGAAAAATGCATTGCACCCGCACTTGCTTCAGGATGCAATGCGTTTTTCACTGAAGTCCCATTCACTTCTATGGGGCCAGGGCTGTGTGAAAAACACAGAATATAGAACATGCTGCGTTTTTCACGCAACGCAGAACTGATGCGTGAAAAAAACGCTCATGTACACAGACCCATTGAAATGAATGGGTCAGGATTCAGTGTGGGTGCTATGCGTTCACATGACGCATTGCACCCGCGCGGAAAACTCGCTCGTGTGAAAGGGGCCTAAGACTAGTTTGTAGAGGGTTCTAGATTAGATGCTGTAAAAACCCAGCTGAGAGTTCTTGCATTACAACACTCTGATATGTCATTCCTTCACTTTAAGGAGCTTGCAGGCACATGTGGTACATAAATGGGGGAATATTTTTAAAGTGCAAGTGCAAAAACTGGTCAGAAAGTAATCCAATATAAATATGATATAATGCTGGTATAAAAGCTATGAAGAGGTAATCTAATGCAAACACATGTATAGACTGTAAGTCTAATACAGTTGGAAACCGTAATGTTATGTCCCCAATAATAGTTTAAGCACAACAATGCGAGGAGCAATTAAAGAAATAAACTGTAAAAGGCAAAAGAACAGGGACCAAAAAAAATTGCAGCAAAAGAATACCATATACTGATCAGTGTAAAGTTCCCACCAAAAACAAGAGACCACCAGTCCACACCCCAATGCGTGTTTCGCGGTCTGCTTCCTCAAGGAGTAATGACCCCTTGAGGAATCAGACTGTGAAACGCGTGTCGGGTTGTGGACTGGTGGTCTCTTGTATTTTGTTGTGTAATTAATGCGCTGCTTTTTTAGGGAAATAATATTTTTATGAATATGTAATGATGTACTGTATGACTATACCTATGCTTCTAATAAAGTCATCTTAGTACTTTGAAGTCTGGACATTTGTGGACATTTGCCTCTTTCCCCTATGGCGTACTGATAAAAAGCGACGGTTTGTTTTATACTAAAATACTTAATTTTATTAAAGATCCTTTAAAATGTCTACTGTGTCGCTGTGTCTCTTTTAGGTTCGTCAGAGTGGATAGATGTACAGTCTATGCTGTTTATGGATCCTCACAGCTAGTTCTGTACCTTCAGAGCCAACTATATTTTATCACTCCATACACCCTGACTGTTCTGTGCTCTCACCCGCTGGTCCTTTATTTTTAGTTATGTATTTATTTTTGGTACACACTAGGACCGTGATGCAGTGGATCTCAGGTGCAGAGAAATGAACGCTGTCACCCCATTGGGCTTTAGCACTTATGGTGAAGTGCCCTGGCTATTTTCGGTAACTATTGGTCCCACACTATAGCCCACAGATTGCCCCCGGAGGACACCATTGAAACATGCACTCATATATTAAATCAGAGCAGGTTGTCTGAAAGTGGCTACCTCCCCTCCATCAAGGGCCCATATACAGTTGGCCGTAGGAGAGGGACAGCACCTCCAAGCACTTGCCCTATGGACTAACTGAACTGAGTCCCTACTCGACGCGTTTCTATAGGCCTGTTGCGGCCATGTCATCAGGAGTATAGGACATAATATATCATCAGGTAGAGCGCTGTGTTCAGGAGATAGTGCGGACGCTGCACATGTCTCTGTGCTTAGTGTGCCGGCTCTGGTATAGCCGCACGCGCCCGCCTGCTCCTGTCTTATTTGTAGAGACCGAGCGGAGGTCAAAGGGAGGCGCTGGTGCTGACGGCCAATCACATCCGAGGGGGCGTGGTTAGCAATATGACGCGCTCCCCTGGGTATCGGCCATACTAAGGATAGAGTAATGCGCTTCCCTGACTGCGATTCTATTATACATGGGGGACCATTAAGCGGATTTTTTGGAATTCCAAAATGTCAGTGGAGTACTCTATATTAGGAGTGATCGTAGGGAAGATTCTTATATTCAAATCCACCAGATTGCATAAATCCCACTAGTGTGGCAGAAACAGCATGTGGTGCCAACCTATCTAGACAAAGAATACGTGGCAACAATGTTGTATTTGTGTGCCATCTATTGAATTAATTTATCCTCCCTGATGTTCCCCTTCGGTCTAAATAGGATTTACTATGCCAGCGGTCTTATCAATTTGTGTATGACTGGGAACAAACATAGTTTGGGTTACCGTGAGAACAATTCTCCTTCTATAATTCTTGTTATTATTTTGTTTGTTATCATTCGTTCTCCATTAAAGACCACTTATTGTCTTATGATTATATCATAATAGTGCAGTCTTCAATATCTCATCGATGTATTGGAGGATTGGGTTCTTGCGGTTTTGCTATATGAAACACGTATAGCTACTCCTATCATTAAGCCCCATTGTTTTTTCCGTTTGGAGCCGAAAAATCCATTCCAATTCTTTTTGCAGTATCTTTTTGTCCCAATCTCCTCCTCTTTTGGGGTAACCCATATGTTCAATCCCCTGAAACACAAGGCATTTAGGATTGCCGTTGTGTTCTTGCAACACATGTTTTGCTATGGGGGTATCACATTGGTTTCTAATGTCCCCCAGATGTTCCCCTATTCTTTTCTTGAATTCCCTGATCGTTTTTCCCAAGTATTGGGATCCACAGGTACACGTAATGAGGTAGATGACCCCCATGGTTCTACAGTTGATGTATGATTTGATTGTAAAGGTACGCTTAGTGCTAGTACTTCTAAATATGTTGCCTTTTTTTCAGGAAACCACATGTCACACAACCCCTACAGCCAAAATTGCCTGTCACTTTTCTAGTCAGCCAAGTTTGCTGACTTTGTGGGACAGTGAAACTGTGAACCAGACGGTCCCTAAGGTTCCGTCCTCTTTCATACGTGACTAGAGGTGCTTCACTTATTTGACTTCCTATGTCGGGATCCATTTTAAGGATCTTCCAGTGACGTGCTAGAATGTCATAGATGGATTTATGTGCCCCGTCATACATCCCGATAATTCTGACCTCTTCATTTATATCATTGCATCTCTTCGGAACCAAAAGGTCTTTTTGGTCCTTACATCTGGCTTGATGATAAGCCTGTTTAAGGACCTTATCTGGATAACCTCTATTGAGAAATTTATTTCTCAGATCATCCGCGGCTCGTTTGAAGTCTGTAATGTAGGTGCAGTTGCGCCTCATTCTCAAGTATTGTCCCTTGGGAATTCCCTTGCACAGGGGTCTGGGGTGACAGCTCCCCCACTGTAACAAATTGTTTGTCGCCATGGGCTTGCGATAGACATTTGTAGTCACTATGCCATTTGGTTCTTTTGAAAAGGTCAGATCCAAGAAAGTGATTGACGTGGATTCTATGGAGGAGGTGAAATAGAGGCCCAAATTGTTTTGGTTTAGTTTTTCCACAAACGCCTTAAACATAGATGTGTCTCCCTTCCATAGAATGAACACATCGTCTATGTATCGCAGCCACAGCTGCATACATGATGTGAATTCCTCTAAGTCTTCCCCAAATACCACCTCTTTCTCCCACCAGCCCAGGTAGAGGTTAGCGAATGTGGGGGCACAGGGGCTCCCCATCGCCACTCCCCTGAGCTGGCGGAAGATTTTGCCATTAAAGAGCAATGTATTTTGGCTGAGGATAAATTCTAAGAGGGAGATGATAAAGCAGTTGTGTTCACCAAAATGGGTGCCTCGTTCTCTGAGGAAAAAGTGGATAGCTTCCAACCCTTTGTCATGTGGGATGGAGCTATACAGAGCCTCCACATCCAGGCTAGCTAGCATCACTCCCTCCTCGCAGATGACATCTTGGACCCTGTTTAGGACGTCCATTGTGTCACGTGTATATGATGGGAGAGCCATCACAAATGGGCGTAAGATCTTGTCTACATATACCCCTATATTTTGTGCGAGACTCCCAATCTCTGACACAATTGGACGTCCCTTGAGGGGTGACAACCCTTTGTGGATTTTTGGTATGCTATAGAAACATGCCATGACTGGATGTGGAGGCTCCAAGAACTCCGCCTCCTTTTTACTTACAAGTTGTTTTGTGAGTGCCCCCTTCACAATCATCCCCAGCTCTTTGTGATATTAGAGCTGAGGATTATGTGGGAGTGTCTCATAACAGGTTCCATCTTTCAAGATATCTTCACACATTGTGATATATTGTTGTCTGTCTATCACCACCACGTTGTTACCCTTATCTGAGGGTTTAATTATTATACTGTCATCATTTTCTAGTGACAATAGTCCCTCCAGTTCATATTTTTCTATGTTCTGGTGTATGATGGATGTGTGAATGTCACTTTCTAGTTGTCGGAGATCTTCAGTTACCACTGTCAAAAAAGTATCAAAGGGGGAGGCTTCGTTTACTGGGGCAGACAATGTGGAAGGACATCTGAGGTCAGTAAGAGGACCTTTACCCAGGTCTCTTTGTCCCTCTGTCCATAAATCTGCTAAAAGTTTGATGTTTGGCAGATCATCTGGGGAAATCCCCAGTTCCATACATTGGCGGGCATCATGGCAGCTAAAGAACTTCTTCCATTTAAGCCGCCGAATGAACAGATTGATGTCTTTTACCCACTCAAAAGCCTTAAATTTCTGAGTGGGGACAAATGAGAGTCCTCTTTGTAAGATTGAAGTCTCGCCAGGTGTTAGTTGTCTTTTCGAGAGATTGATAATTTGTAAATTATCCCTCGGGGCCTTTTCAGGGCGGCACATTTTTACGGCTGGTTCGTTCTCCCTCGAAGGAGATAGTCCGATACCGGTGGTGTGCCTCCTAAAAAAAACCCTGATCTGTTCTGTCCACGGTAATTGCCCCGTCCTCTAGGGTTTTTTCCCTTAAACCCTCAGATAAGGGTAACAACATGGTGGTGATGGACAGACAACAATATATTACAATGTGTGAAGATATCTTGAAAGATGGAACCTGTTATGAGACACTCCCACATAATCCTCAGCTCCAATATCACAAAGAGCTGGGGATGATTGTGAAGGGGGCACTCACAAAACAACTCGTAAGTAAAAAGGAGGCGGAGTTCTTGGAGCCTCCACATCCAGTCATGGCATGTTTCTATATCATACCAAAAATCCACAAAGGGTTGTCACCCCTCAAGGGACGTCCAATTGTGTCAGGGATTGGGAGTCTCGCACAAAATATAAGGGTATATGTAGACAAGATCTTACGCCCATTTGTGATGGCTCTCCCATCATATACACGTGACACAATGGACGTCCTAAACAGGGTCCAAGATGTCATCTGCGAGGAGGGAGTGATGCTAGCTAGCCTGGATGTGGAGGCTCTGTATAGCTCCATCCCACATGACAAAGGGTTGGAAGCTATCCACTTTTTCCTCAGAGAACGAGGCACCCATTTTGGTGAACACAACTGCTTTATCATCTCCCTCTTAGAATTTATCCTCAGCCAAAATACATTGCTCTTTAATGGCAAAATCTTCCGCCAGCTCAGGGGAGTGGCGATGGGGAGCCCCTGTGCCCCCACATTCGCTAACCTCTACCTGGGCTGGTGGGAGAAAGAGGTGGTATTTGGGGAAGACTTAGAGGAATTCACGTCATGTATGCAGCTGTGGCTGCGATACATAGACGATGTGTTCATTCTATGGAAGGGAGACACATCTATGTTTAAGGCGTTTGTGGAAAAACTAAACCAAAACAATTTGGGCCTCTATTTCACCTCCTCCATAGAATCCACGTCAATCACTTTCTTGGATCTGACCTTTTCAAAAGAACCAAATGGCAGAGTGACTACAAATGTCTATCGCAAGCCCACGGCGACAAACAATTTGTTACAGTGGGGGAGCTGTCACCCCAGACCCCTGTGCAAGGGAATTCCCAAGGGACAATACTTGAGAATGAGGCGCAACTGCACCTACATTACAGACTTCAAACGAGCCGCGGATGATCTGAGAAATAAATTTCTCAATAGAGGTTATCCAGATAAGGTCCTTAAACAGGCTTATCATCAAGCCAGATGTAAGGACCGAAAAGACCTTTTGGTTCCGAAGAGATGCAATGATATAAATGAAGAGGTCAGAATTATCGGGATGTATGACGGGGCACATAAATCCATCTATGACATTCTAGCACGTCACTGGAAGATCCTTAAAATGGATCCCGACATAGGAAGTCAAATAAGTGAAGCACCTCTAGTCACGTATGAAAGAGGACGGAACCTTAGGGACCGTCTGGTTCACAGTTTCACTGTCCCACAAAGTCAGCAAACTTGGCTGACTAGAAAAGTGACAGGCAATTTTGGCTGTAGGGGTTGTGTGACATGTGGTTTCCTGAAAAAAGGCAACATATTTAGAAGTACTAGCACTAAGCGTACCTTTACAATCAAATCATACATCAACTGTAGAACCATGGGGGTCATCTACCTCATTACGTGTACCTGTGGATCCCAATACTTGGGAAAAACGATCAGGGAATTCAAGAAAAGAATAGGGGAACATCTGGGGGACATTAGAAACCAACGTGATACCCCCATAGCAAAACATGTGTTGCAAGAACACAACGGCAATCCTAAATGCCTTGTGTTTCAGGGGATTGAACATATGGGTTACCCCAAAAGAGGAGGAGATTGGGACAAAAAGATACTGCAAAAAGAATTGGAATGGATTTTTCGGCTCCAAACGGAAAAAACAATGGGGCTTAATGATAGGAGTAGCTATATGTGTTTCATATAGCAAAACCGCAAGAACCCAATCCTCCAATACATCAATGAGATATTGAAGACTGCACTACTATGATATAATCATAAGACAATAAGTGGTCTTTAATGGAGAACGAATGATAACAAACAAAATAATAACAAGAATTATAGAAGGAGAATTATATTGCTAACCACGCCCCCTCGGATGTGATTGGCCGTCAGCACCAGCGCCTCCCTTTGACCTCCGCTCGGTCTCTACAAATAAGACAGGAGCAGGCGGGCGCGTGCGGCTATACCAGAGCCGGCACGCTAAGCACAGAGACATGTGCAGCGTCCGCACTATCTCCTGAACACAGCGCTCTACCTGATGATATATTATGTCCTATACTCCTGATGACATGGCCGCAACAGGCCTATAGAAACGCGTCGAGTAGGGACTCAGTTCAGTTAGTCCATAGGGCAAGTGCTTGGAGGTGCTGTCCCTCTCCTACGGCCAACTGTATATGGGCCCTTGATGGAGGGGAGGTAGCCACTTTCAGACAACCTGCTCAGATTTAATATATGAGTGCATGTTTCAATGGTGTCCTCTGGGGGCAATCTGTGGGCTATAGTGTGGGACCAATAGCTACCGAATATAGCCAGGGCACTTCACCATAAGTGCTAAAGCCCAATGGGGTGACAGCGTTCATTTCTCTGCACCTGAGTTCCACTGCATCATGGTCCTAGTGTGTACCAAAAATAAATACATAACTAAAAATAAAGGACCAGCGGGTGAGAACACAGAGCAGTCAGGGTGTATGGAGAGATACAATATAGTTGGCTCTGAAGGTACAGAACTAGCTGTGAGGATCCATAAACAGCATAGACTGTACATTTATCCACTCTGACAAACCTAAAAGAAATACAGCGACACAGTAGACATTTTAAAGGATCTTTAATAAAATTAAGTATTTTAGTATAAAACAAACCGTCGCTTTTTATCAGTACGCTACTTAGCACGAGTTTAGCACGGTATAACATTACCCGGTTTTTCAGTAAGACTGTTTCCCCTATGCAAAGTTATAAATGTCTTACTTTATTTCACTTTAAAGGGTTAAAGGTGTTATCCAGGGGCGTAGCTAAAGGCTCATGGGCCCTGGTGCAAGAGTTCAGCTTGGGCCCCCTCCCCCCCAGCCCTGGTGCACCTAGCTTTTCTGCCAGCCAAGTCAAAAATTGAACCCCCCCCATGCCAAATTCTCACCCTAACCTTTTCCCTCCTAACATTACGTGTATCACTACAGAACATACAGGGTAAGGCTACATTCACACAACAGTTGTTTTTGCAGCCTCCGATCTGCATATTTTGCGGCTCAGATGCGGACCATTTCACTTAAATGAACACTGTGTGCTGTCCACATCTGTATGTCCATTCCTATTATTGTCCATTTGCGAATAGGAATTGTTACAGTGGATCCGCAAAAAAAACGGATGCCATACGGAACATCATCCTTTTTTTGCGGATCCGCAATTTGCAGACTGCAAAACACAATGTTCGTGTGAATGTAGCCTAATACAGCGCCCCTTACCTCTTACATCCAGTGACGTCTCCTCTGATGTAGATCTTCTCTTTCTTCATCTTCTCCTTTCAGACCAGACACAATTTTTCAGCCATTTCTCATCTCTGCAGTTTGACAGAACAAAATCTTAGTTTACTTAGTTTTTTTTATCATCCTCCCGTCTTCTGGACAAATTATCCTACCACCCCCAGTACTGTGCCACTAGTACAACACAGATAGTGCCCTTCAATAATTATTGGCACACAGTGTCCTAAAATAACTGCGCCCAGCAAATAGTGCCCCGTTATAGTGTGAACATAACGTCCCCCAGAAATAACTGCGCTGATACTGTGCCAGGGTGCCCGCCACAGTAATAGTGCCCCCCAAAGTCCCAACTAATAATTCTCTGCCAGAGTGCACTTGTCAGTAATAGTGCCCCCAACAGTACTAATGTCCCCACTGTGCCCCAGAAGTAATAATGCTTCCAATGTGCCAGTAAAAAGTGCCCCCAAAATTTCACCCCAATAATGTGCCAGTAAGAAGTGCTCCCCACCCATAGATGCCCCCCAAATTATGTGCCAGTAAGAAATGCCCCAATAATGCGCCAGAAGTTCCCTCCATTGATTCCCCCCCAAAATCATGTGCCAGTAAGAAATGCCCCCAGTGCCCCTATGTGCCAGAAAAATGCCCCAGTGCCAGGAAAAATGCCCCCAGTGCCCCCATGTGGCAGAAAAATGCCCCCAGTGCCAGTAAAAATGCCCCCCAGTGCTCAAAAGCCATAAAGAAATGCCTTAAAGTGCCAGTGAGAAATGCCCCCCATTGCCAGTAAGAAATGCCCCCAGTGCCCCATGTGCCAGTAAGAAATGCCCCCCAGTGCCCCCATGTGCCAGTAAGAAATGCCCCAGTGCCCCCATGTGCCAGTAAAAATGGCCCCAGTACCCCCATGTGCCAGTAAAAATGGCCCCAGTGCCTGTAATAATGTCCCCAGTGCCAGTAAAATGCCCCCAGTGCCCCCATGTGCCAGTAAAAATGCCCCCCAGTGCCAGTAAAATTGCCCCCAGTGCCCCCATGTGCCAGAAAAATGCCCCCAGTGCCCCCATGTGCCAGTAAAAATGCCCCCAGTACCCCCATGTGCCAGTAAAAATGCCCCCAGTGCCCCCATGTGCCAGTAAAAATGCCCCCAGTGCCAGTAAAATTGCCCCCAGTGCCCCCATGTGCCAGAAAAATGCCCCCAGTGCCCCCATGTTGCCAGTAAAAATGCCCCCAGTACCCCCATGTGCCAGTTAAAAATGCCCCCAGTGCCCCCCATGTGCCAGTAAAAAATGCCCCGTGCCCCCATGTGTCAGTAAAATTGCCCCCAGTGCCAGTAAAATGCCCCCAGTCCCCCATGTGCCAGTAAAAATGCCCCCAGTGCCAGTAAAATGGCCCCCAGTGCCCCATGTGCCAGTAAAAATGCCCCAGTGCCCCCAGTAAAAATGCCCCCAGTGGCCCAGTGCCGCCAGTAAAAAATGCCCCCATGTGCCAGTAAAATGCCCCATGTGCCAGTGCCAAAAATGCCTCCAGTGCCCCCATGTCCAGTAAAAATGCCCTCAGTGCCCACATGTGCCCTGAAATGCCCCAGTGCCCCAATAAGCTCCGGTCTATGCCTTTGGCCTTGTCCCGCGCTGTACGGCTCAAGAGGCCGCGCTCTATGGCTCAGGCGGCGCCCCAGTGCCTGCATTCTTGTCATGACCCCCCCATTCTGTCCCACCATTTCAGATCCCCCCCATTCTGTCCCAGCATTTCAGATCCCCCCATTCTGTCCCACCATTTCAGATCCCCCCATTCTGTCCCATCATTTCAGTTCTCACCCCCCCATTCTGTCACCATCAGACCCCTAATTAGATCCCCAATCATACCCCACCCCCTTCTGGCCCCATATCATACTCTTGTGGCCCCCATATAGAAGTCTCCTTCTGGGGCCCATGTCAGACCCCCCCCCCCACCTTCTGGCCCCATGTCAGAACCCCTTTTCTGGCCCCCATTTTAGACCCCCCTTTCTGTCCCACCATTTCAGATCCCCCCCATTCTGTCCCACCATTTCAGATCCCCCCATTCTGTCCCACCATTTCAGACCCCCCCATTCTGTCCCACCATTTCAGATCCCCCCCATTGTGTCCCACCATTTCAGTTCCCCCCCTATTCTGTCCCACCATATCAGATCCCCCCCATTCTGTCCCACCATTTCAGATCCCCCCATTCTGTCCCACCATTTCAGATCCCCCCATTCTGTCCCACCTTTTCAGATCCCCCATTCTGTCCCAGCATTTCAGATCCCCCCATTCTGTCCCACCATTTCAGATCCCCCATTCTGTCCCACCATTTCAGATCCCCCCCATTCTGTCCCACCATTTCAGACCCCCCCATTCTGTCCCACCATTTCAGACCCCCCATTCTGTCCACCATTTCAGATCCCCCCATTCTGTCCCACCATTTCAGACCCCTCTATCTGTCCCCATTTCAACCCCCTTCTGTCCCACCATTTCAGACCCCCCCATTCTGTCCCCACCTTTTCAGACCCCCCATTCTGTCCCCACCTTTTCAGATCCCCCCCCATTCTGTCCCCACCATTTCAGATCCCCCCATTCTGTCCCCACCTTTTCGATCCCCCCCATTCTGTCCCCACCTTTCAGACCCCCCCCCATTCTGTTCCCCACCTTTTCAGATTCCCCCCCATTCTGTCCCCACCTTTAAGATCCCTTTTTGGCCCCCACTTCAGACCTCAGACCAAGATAAAAAAAAAAAACTTACCTCCGGTCCTGGCTGTGTCCCCGCTCTTTCCTCTTCCAGGGGCCCGCGCTGAAGTCTCCTGACCTCCTGCAGCGTCAGGTCAGAGGGCACTCTGTACGTCCTGACGCTGCAGGCAGTCAGGACACAGCAGCGCCGGCCTCAGGAAGAGCAAGCAGGAGGAGGGGTAAGTACTGTACAGCGCTACCAGCGCTTCACTTCCCCTCCTCCTGCAGGCTAGTGGAAGCGCTCGCTAGTATTCCCTTTATAAGATGCACTGCATCTTATAAAGGGAAAAGTTTAGCACCGGCATGGTCGCCGATACCCCGCGCCACCCGACAGCAGCACCCTAGCACAACAGCACCCTATTTGGAAAGGACGTGCCCCCGGTGCCTAGTTGCTAATACGGCCCTGCATACAGCAGCACAACAAATGTTTACATATACATGTATCGTATATATGCAACACACATACACATAAATACATCATATATCTACTACAAACACATACCACCCAACTTTTAAAAAGCCTGAGGAACTAAACTATGGAATGGAAGTGCTCATCTCCAGATGCTGCTGTAAATTTAAAAACCAGGTCTGGAGAACCTTAGGGAACTGGCTGAATCCCATGCCTGCTTCTTCTGCCAGGGACAAGACTTGAGAAGCCAGCCCTGACCCTTGGCTGTATTGTTTTGTACTTGAATTTCTCCACTAAAGAAGCACTGGTTTACTGCAGACCATGACTATCTGAACTTATTTCCCATTGAGGTACACCACATCTTACCATCCCTTCCGGAGAGCAGCAACACGTGGTGACACCTTAACGGTGTCCAGGGGACCCATCATAGCGTTGGGGCCCCTCCAAACCCGGCCACTGCATAGGGAGGTGTTACCAGTGATTGATAGTATTCTCAGTGTAATTGTGCATACTGTACATAGATAACTATCATTCATTGATAACACCTCCGTATGAACAAATCAGAAACAGCATCAATATAATACTGAATCTTTTCCCACAAAACCAGATACCTGCTCAGCTTATCCTGCTGTATAACATACTGCCTTTTCATGGGGGCAGGTTCTCTTTACCAAGGGGAGGGAGATGTATGGCTACTGTCATTCTTAAAGATGTTATTATTATTACTCTATTATCACAACTAGCATAGGATAGTGTATTGGAAATTTATTAATTAACGTTCACATTACCACAGGTACATAAAATACAATCGATTAACCTGCAAGTACACCTATATTCTTAGACTTTGGTAGGAAATCTGAGTACTGGAGAAAATTACTTGAACTAAAGGGGCACAGTAATAAGCCCCACAATATTCCCAAATAAAATCTGCTAATAATAGTGACAGATCATTTTTTTCTACTCATTTCTATCTGATTTATTAGTATTCTGATAACCCTTCTATAAAATTAGCATTCATCTATATATTTTCAAATATCTGACAAACAAATTAGGTCCATGACTAGGAGACATAGATACAATTGTTTTCCTTTGGAGGCTTCCGATCTTATATTTCCTGATGCACTTACTGTGCTAGATTGCTGCTCCACTCTGAAGTAATGCTTGGTGATCCTGAACATTAACCTTCATATATAATTGGCATGCTCATATCTGTTCTGAACAGTGGATTTAAACACCCTCAAAGTGCCTGATGACTATCCAAGGGAAATGATATATATTTGGAAAGGACGTTTCATTTATTTTGAGACTACTGTTCAGAGGTTGAAAACCAGTCATTTCCTGATACATTACAAGCAGCGCTGATACACGTCTTTTTGTAAATGACCAGTTGCTGTACATACAAATTCAGTCATTCAACAATTGTAACTCCCATGACATTGATTTGAGCAATCCAGGTAATGTAGCTTTCAAGGGACTCACCAACCAAGGGTTATATCATTGTAGAGTTTTAAGAAAAGTGAATACATTAACCAATCAAATTGATGGGTGAGTGGACTGTTTTGTACAAAATACTGTACCACTTTAAGCTCCTTAGAACATATCTTTAGTTTCAGAATTTTTGCTAGAAAACAAGTTCTTCCAGGAAAAAAATGTCACCACTTATTTATAGAGATGAGCGAGTAGTGTTCGATCGAGCCGGTATTCGATCGAATACTACGCTATTCGGCATACTCGATTTCGATCGAGTATAACGGCGATGGTGCACTTAGAATTCGTTTCCCCTCCCACCTTCCCTGGCGCTCTTTTTCCACCAATCAACATGCAGGGGGGGTATGACAGGCCCGCGGAGCACGCTGGCAGCGCGAAAACGGCGTCTACATGGATTGGCTGGAAAAACCACGTGACCTTGAATATTAATAACTCAGGTCTTCCTGCTCGTTTCGCATATGCTGCGTGAACTTAGTCAGGGACAGAGGCTGGAGAAGGGAGAGATAGGTTTTAGCTGTTGGACAGGGCAGGAGCGTGATTAAAAGCCTTATCAGGGCTACTATAGTGCAGTACAGTGATAGCTTT
>ONZH01008432.1:0-31026 GCA_900303285.1 Rhinella marina
AGAGAGGGCCTGTAGGTGGACCTCTGGAAAAATTGTTTGAATAGAGGGCCTGTAGGGGGCCCTCCTGAAAAATTGTTTGAAGAGAGGGCCTGTAGGTGGACCTCCGGAAAAATTGTTTGGAGAGAGGGCCTGTAGGGGGCCCTCCTGAAAAATTGTGGTAAAAGAGTGCCAGTTGGACCTCTAAAAAATGGCGTTTTTTTGGTCAGCGTTAGGCAAAGACGATATGGAGGAGGAGGAGGAGTAGAGAAGAGGAATCGGATACATAAGTTAATTTAAATCTTTAGCTGCTTTCCCCCGGAGGAGATTTGAATTCCGGTGAAATCCAGGCTTTGTTCATTTTAATAAGCGTCAGCCTGTCAGCGCTGTCAGTTGACAGGCGTGTACGCTTATCGGTGATGACGCCACCAGCTGCACTGAATACCCGCTCTGACAGCACGCTAGCGGCAGGGCAGGCCAGCACCTCCAAGGCGTACAGCGCCAGTTCAGGCCACGTGTCCAGCTTTGAACCCGTAGTTGTATAGAGCAGAGTGATCGCTACGGACGTTGGTATGGTCAGCTAGGTACTCCCTCACCATCTTTCTGTACAGCTTCCCCCCTACTCTGCCTAGACTGGCGGACAGGTGACAGTGTCTTGCTGGGGTGACATAAAACTGGCAAAGGCCTTGGAGAGCGTTCCCCTGCCAGTGCTGGACAAGCTGCCTGCTCGCCTCCTCTCCCCCGCTACTTGGCCCACAGAACCATGCCCTCTGCCGCTAGTGGCGTCAGATGGGAAGAATTGTTTCAGCTTGTGCACCAGGGCCTGTTATATCTATTCACTCTCATACTCCTTTCCTCTGCAGGGATGAGAGTGGAAAGGTTCTTGCTGTACCGTGGGTCCAGGAGAGTGAACACCCAGTAATCGGTGTTTGAAAAAATTCTTCTAATGTGAGGCTCACGGGAAGGCAGCCTAACATGAAGTCTGCCATGTGCGCCAGAGTCCCAACACGTAAGAATTCCCTCTCCTCACTGGCCTGACTCTCCATTTCTCCTCCTCCTCCTCCAAGTCCTCCTCTTTCAGCCCATACACGCTCAAGAGTTAAGGGACTGAGCACTGGTACCCTCTACTGTCTCGCCGACATTCTCTCCTCTTCCTTCTATCCTCATCCCCTCCTCCGATAGCGCTGAGAAACAGACCGGAGGGTGCTCTGGCTATCAAGCGATGTATCTTCCTCCACCGTCTCTTGTGACAAGCGCAAGCATCCGACTTGATGCTGAGCAGTGAGTTTTTCAACAGGCAAAGCAGCGGGATGGTGAGGCTGATAATGGCGGCATCGCCGCTGACCATCTGTGTTGACTCCTCAAAGTTGCTCAACACCTGGCAGATATAGACATCCACGTCACTCCTCATTGTAGACTTGAGGAATCTGAGAGACCTGACTACCAGTTCTGGTGGAAGATGACATCTGGCAGTCTACAATCGCTCTGCGCTGCTGGTAAACTCTGGATAACATGTTAATGTGGAATTCCATCTCGTGGGCACGTCGCACAACAGTCGGTGAGCGGGCAGTTGTAGGCGCGCTTGCGCTGCCCTGAGAGTGGCAGCATCTGTGCTCGACTTGCGGAAATGCGCACAGATGCGGCGCACCTTGGTGAGCAAATCAGACAGATTGGGGTATGTCTTGAGGAACCGCTGAACTATTAGATTGAACACGTGGGCCAGGCATGGCACATGTGTCAGTCTGCCGAGTTGCAGAGCCGCCACCAGGTTACGCCCGTTGTCACACACAACCATGCCTGGCTTGAGGTTCAGCGGTGCCAGCCACACATCGGTCTGCGCCGTGATGCCCTGTAACAGCTCTTGGGCGGTGTGCCTTTTGTCACCTAAGCTCAGCAGTTTGAGCACCGCCTGCTGGCGCTTACCCACGGCACTGCTGCTGCGCCTAGAGCTACCGACTGGAGGCGCCGTGCCCACCGATAGTAATTCGGTGGAGGAGGAGGAGGGGTCGGAGGAGGAGGAGGCATAGTACGTCTGAGAGACCGTGACCGAGGTAGGCCCCGCAATCCTCGGTGTGGGCAGTACATGAGCGGCCCCAGGGTCATTCTCGGTCCCAGCCTCCACCAAGTTAACCCAATGTGCCGTCAGTGAGATATAGTGTCCCTGCCCGGCAGCACTTGTCCACGTGTCCGTGGTTAGGTGGACCTTCTCAGAAACAGCGTTGGTCAGGGCACGAATGATGTTCTCTGACACGTGCTGGTGTAGGGCTGTGATGGCTCATCGGGAAAAATAGTGGCGGCTGGGGACGGAATACCGAGGGGCAGCCACCCCCATGAGATTGCGAAAGGCCTCGGTCTCTACCAGCCTATAGGGCAGCATCTCCAGGCTAAGCAATTTGAAGATGTGGACGTTGAGGGCTTGGGCATGTGGGTGGGTGGAACTGTATTTCCTCTTGCGCTCCAGCATCTGCTGTAAAGACAGCTGAACGCTGCGCTGGGACACTTTGGTGGACACTGTGGAGGATCGTTGAGGCGAAGGTGTGGTTTTCCGGCGGGAGGCGCTCGTGCCACGGTCCTGAGCAGGGGATTTATCAGCAGAGGCAGCGAGTGACGCAGGGGGTTGACTAGCAGAGGTAGCGAGTGACACAGGGGAAGGAGCAGTGGTGTGACCCGCAGGAGGTGGTGAACGGCCTTGGTTCCATTGAGTGGGGTGTTTAGCACTCATATGCCTGCGCATGCTGGTGGTGGTTAGGCTAGTAGTGGTGGCACCCCTGCTGATCCTGGTGTGGCACAGGTTGCACACCACAGTCCGTCGGTCATCCTCACTTTCTTTAAAGAACCGCCAGACTTGCGAACATCTAGGCCTCGCCACGGGAGCTTCACTACGTGAAACAGTTGCTGCTGATGCACCAGCTCTGGCCCTGCTTCTCCCTCTGGCCACACCACTGTCTCTTACAACCTGTTCTGGTGCAGCACTCGCCTCCGCCTCAGAAGCACTGTCTTCACTCGGCATATCAACCCAGCTCGGGTCAGTCACCTCGTCATCCTCCGATTCCTCAGTCTGCTCCCCCCTCGGAATTCCTCCCCTTACAACAACTTCACCACTGTCTGACAACCGTGTCTCCTCATCGTCCGACACCTCTTTACAAACTTCTTCCACTAACTCAACATTGTTATTGTCATCATCATCACCCACAGACTGCGACAGTTGGACACTTGGGCATCGGGAAAGAGGTCAGCAGCAACCTGAGAAGTGGTTTGTGACTCTGGGAAGGGTCCAGAAAACAGTTCCTGAGAGTATGCCGGATCGCATTCCAAATTTTCCTGGGAGGGGGCAGACTGGGGGGAAGGAGGTTGAGATGCAGGAGCCAGAGGAGTGCTCCCTTGGGTAACGTGGGTGGACTGCGTGGAAGACTGACTGTCGGACAAATTACTTGAAGCATTATCCGCAATCCACGAGATCAGCTGTTCGCACTGTTGTGGTTTCAACAGTCCTCTACCACGTGTCCCTGTAAGTTGAGACATGAAGCTAGGGAGTGTAGCTCTGCGGCGTTCCACAGCTCCCTCATCAGCAGGTACTGTCTCACCCTGCCCAGGACCACGGCCTCTGCCCCCTGCAGTAATTGAATGCCCACGCCCACGCCCTTGTCCTCGTCCTCGACCCTTAGCCCTGGGGTTTTACATTTTCTGTATATAATTGTATTCTATAAAAAAAAATAAAATAAATGGGCCTGGTGTACTGAAACCCCCAAACTTGTTCAGTCTGGTTTAATTTTGTGAAGTACAGAAGGTGTCACCTGGACAGTATATTCGGTTTGGAGTGAGTGTGCTGAACTGTGACACACAGAAAGGTTACACGCAGCTGTGTGAAATGGATTTGTATCACTCAGCTAAAACAACCAAAAAAATTATTTTTTTTCTATTTTTTTGTTAAATATTTTTTTCTTTTAGTTTTGTTTTTTTGGGAACGTGACGTGCAGTAACTATGGTACAGCTGACTGACACACTAATGACGGTGGCTATTTAGAATGCGACCCAGACAAATGTCGCACAGAGATTTTTAGGATCAAGCTATATATACGTGACAGGTAGCAGGTGACTTGGTTGTATTTTGTGACGTACAGTAAGTGTCACCTGGACAGTATATACGGTTTGGAGTGAGTGTGCTGAACTGTGTCACACAGAAAGGTTACACGCAGCTATGTGAAATGGATTTGTATCACTCAGCTAAAACAACCAAAAAATTTATTTTTTTTCTATTTTTTTTGTTAAATATTTTTTTCTTTTAGTTTTGTTTTTGTGGGAACGTGACGTGCAGAAACTATCGTACAGCTGACTGACACCCTAATGACGGTGGCTATTTAGACTGCGACCCCGACAAATGTCGCACAGAGATTTTTAGGATCAAGCTATATATACACGTGAAAGGTAGCAGGTGACTTGGTTGTATTTTGTGACGTACAGAAAAGTGTCACCTGGACAGTATATACGGTTTGGAGTGAGTGTGCTGAACTGTGTCACACAGAAAGGTTACACGCAGCTGTGTGAAATGGATTTGTATCACTCAGCTAAAACAACCAAAAAAATTAATTTTTTTCTATTTTTTTTGTTAAATATTTTTTTCTTTTAGTTTTGTTTTTTTGGGAACGTGACGTGCAGAAACTATCATACAGCTGACTGACACCCTAATGACGGTGGCTATTTAGACTGCGACCCAGACAAATGTCGCACAGAGATTTTTAGGATCAAGCTATATATACGTGACAGGTAGCAGGTGACTTGGTTGTATTTTTTGACGTACAGAAAGTGTCTCCTGGACAGTATATACGGTTTGGAGTGAGTGTGCTGAATTGTGTCACACAGAAAGGTTACACGCAGCTGTGTGAAATGGATTTGTATCACTCAGCTAAAACAACCAAAAAAATTATTTTTTTTCTATTTTTTTTTTAATATTTTTTTCTTTTAGTTTTGTTTTTTGGGAACGTGACGTGCAGAAACTATCGTACAGCTGACTGACACCCTAATGACGGTGGCTATTTAGACTGCGACCCAGACAAATGTCGCACAGAGATTTTTAGGATCAAGCTATATATACGTGACAGGTAGCAGGTGACTTGGTTGTATTTTGTGACGTACAGAAAGTGTCACCTGGACAGTATATACGGTTTGGAGTGAGTGTGCTGAACTGTGACACACAGAAAGGTTACATGCAGCTGTGTGAAATGGATTTGTATCACTCAGCTAAAACAACCAAAAAAAATTTTTTTTTTCTATTTTTTTTGTTAAATATTTTTTTCTTTTAGTTTTGTTTTTTTGGGAACGTGACGTGCAGAAACTATCGTACAGCTGACTGACACCCTAATGACGGTGGCTATTTAGACTGCGACCCAGACAAATGTCGCACAGAGATTTTTAGGATCAAGCTATATATACGTGACAGGTAGCAAGTGACTTGGTTGTATTTTGTGACGTACAGAAAGTGTCACCTGGACAGAATATACAGTTTGGAGCGAGTATGCTGAACTGTGTCACACAGAAAGGTTACACGCAGCTGTGTGAAATGGATTTGTATCACTCAGCTAAAACAACAAAAAAACTAATTTTTTTTCTATATTTTTTTGTATTTTTGTCTTTTTGGGAACGTGACGTGCAGAAACTATCATAGAGCTAACTGACACCCTACTGACGGTAGCTATTTAGACTGCGACCCAGACAAATGTCGCACAGAGATTTTTGGGATCAAGCCATACACGTGACAGGCAGCAAATGACTTGGTTGTATTCGGTGACATACAGAAAGTGTCTCCTGGACAGAAAATAGTGAGTGTACTGAACTGTGACACACAGAATGGTTCCAAACTGCTATGTGCAATGGATTTGTATCACTGAGATATAACATAAAAAAAGGGGGTTATACATGGCGATAGCTGCACTACTAGTGCCAGCCAGCCAAGTGACAAAAAAAAATGTCTTCTAGCCCTTAGAAGGGCTGTTGGGTTCTTTGTGGGTGATCCCTGCCTAACAGACAACTAAATGCAGGCCCTAACACTGTCCCTGAAAGGCAGCAGCTCTATCCCTAACGACATCCAGACGGCATCTGAGCCGAGCACCGCGGCCAGTCGGTAGTATATTCCAGGGTCACCTGATCAGGCCAGCCAACCCCTGCTATCGACATGTAAGGGCCCCACATGATGCTGGGTGGTACGCAGAGTCTCCTGGCTTGTGATTGGCTGTTTTTTTAGGCGCCAAAAAAGCACGATGCGGAAGTTGCCATTTCCTCGAGCATGGCGAGATACTCGTCCAAGCAGCGAGCACTTATGAGTACCCTAATGCTCGAACGAGCACCAAGCTCGGACGAGCATGCTCGCTCATCTCTAATTAGCACACAAGAGTCTTTTATCAAAGGGGTCTTTTTTTCTTTTGTTTCTCCTCTTGGACCTTGGACCTGTTATGGGAGTTATGTTGAAATGCGAACAAGCACAACAGGATATTTTCTTTAATCAGCACCTTCAGACATCAGATCTAGGGGGTTGACCCTAGACAGACATCCATTAACTTGAACCAAATGACCTATACAGAGGAAAGGTCATCAGTTTCAGAAAACTACAATACCCTATTATTATCATTTCAGAAACTTATATGATGATGTCAAATCACCCAGAAAACAAAATACATTTTTTCACACAACTTTTAGACCGCCCAATTCAATTCAATACACATTACATTGCTCAACACTTTCAGGGAGAACAGGATCCAAGGTTAAGGTTATGCAGTCTTCGGCAGTACCCTTTTCACCCTATGTAGGAAAGATTACAGACTGCAAATGGATTCCTAAATAAAAATTACATTGTTTGCATTTGCACAGTATTTTAAAATGTGCATAGCAGAATAGTAAGTGTTGACATAATCATGGTCAACTAGAGAATGTGATTCTGTACACAAATATTATGAGGAAGGAACATCAATATTGGCACAACTCTTTTGAACCACCTCAGTTTCATAGCTGTCAGCTGATGTCAACAATGAATAACCAGATAGCAGTTATCAGCTCTTGATTTATATAGTTTTGTGATCATAATTTACAGTAGTAGAATGGGTAAACATGTCAAATATTCAAAAAATGGATGTGAGTGTTGAAACTAAATGCAATAGTTCTATGATGGCTGTCGACAACCAGGGCTGAGAAACCAGCAACAGATACGATATGTTTCCAAGAACATGTTATACTCAAAGTGGATGTATTTTTGTAAGGGTACAACCACACATCACAGCCATGATCTGGTTGGGTTTCAGCCATGCTGCGATCATGAACTGCGCACCCAATTAGCCCACAGCTACCTTTCATTTGACTAATGAAGACTGCACTATATAGTCGCCCTTCATTGTTAATGGTCGGCCATTAACAATGAAGACCGACTAAACAATTAGGTCTTTATTAGTTAAATGAAAGGCATCTGCGGGCTAATTGGCTGTGTGGTTCATGACTTCAGCATGGCTGGATCACAACCGTGACGCATAGTTGTACCTAATACCATAAGATGATCTACTCCATTTTTGGATTGTGTAAACGTTGGCAGTTTTGGCATATCACTTGGATGTGGCAGCAATTTGACATTGGCAAAGGTCTGGACTTTTGGATTTGCTTACCTTGTATATGTTGAGTGATATGTTGTTTATGTTGAGTCAACAAAAGTGTAGGTAACGACAATAAAGATGTGTAACATGCTCAGAATTCACAACTGATTAAAGAAAATATCCTGCTGTGCTTGTTCGCATTTCAACATAACTCCCATAACAGTGAATAGTGAGCATGCCAGCCATGCGGGAGTTTTGTCAAAAGTGGTGCTTTTTGTAAACAGTTGCCCATAACAAAATGAAAGGATCTATTTGATTGGTTGTTATGGGAATTAATTCAGTTTTCTGAAGCACTACTTTTAAGAAATCTCCCCTAATGTGCTCTCCTTCACTTTTGGGAACCCACTTCAGACTTTGTCAGAAGTGGGTCTGGCACCAATCTACCATTGATTGTGGAACCAAATGACCACCCTTAGGGCTGTATGATTTGAAATATTAAAGTAAGGTATGTAAGTGTAATGTCAACTTGCCTGTGATAACTCTGAAGTGTTTACAATACTTGTTTCTTTGTTTTTTTGCTCATGCACCTCATTTTCATTGCTGGTTTGACCTGTTTAAAATGTTTTTTTTTTTTATCCATTATGTTACATATTGTTTTGTTTTTCTTAACTTCAGCTAACCCTATATGCACTTACTGTTCATAAAGCTCAACTTTTTCTTATAGACGCCAATAGGCTCCTTTCATGAAATTTCAGATCAAAATATCGTTTTTGACTTGTAGTGTGCTTTGTACTATACTTATATAAATTACTGTATAGCATAAGGAGAATTCACACCTTTCTGTTATGGATTCATCCTTTATATGCCTCCTTATAACATATGTTTTCCATTATATTGATCATTGCAATTAATTCATTATGTGTGAATGGATCGGCATGTTAATTTTTGTGGCTTTCTGTAGAGCGAGAGAGAGCGAGTGCCCAGTATGCATAGTGTGTGTGTATGTAATCTAATTCTGGATAACCACCCTGGATAACAAGACATTTTCCTTGGCTGCCTGAGAGGCCTTGGTTGGGGTATTATTTGTTCTTAATCCAGTCAACATTCCTCTGGATTTTTAGGAAAAATATATGAAAATTAGCACATCTTACATCTGCTAGGCTATAGGCTTAGAAAAGCTAATTTGAATATCTTTCCCAGGTACCCAGAGGGACATTGCCTGGCCTACAATATTTCACACACATACTATGCATACTAGGCACTCTCAGTAATAAGAAAGATAACCCACCAGACAACACAAATATATTTCCAAGAAACCAAGAGTGGCATACTAGTCTCTCTGTTGATTCCTATTTTTTTCAAAAATATGGCAGAATGTTAAAAGGTTTGCTCATCTGAGTGCTGCAGCCTCATCAAACAGTAGAATGATTGCGGGCTTGTAGTTGGACTTTCATTAATCTGTGTTTGTTGACTTAGTCAAAGGATAAGTCATAAATATGTGTAAGGTTGAGTTCATATCACTGTTATTTTTCCATTATTCTGCTCTCTTCCTGCTCACCGCTGCTGTCTATGGCAAAGCAGCAGCGAGCAGGAAGAGTGTTGGACCCCCACAATCTGATATTGATGACCTATATTGAGCATACTGTAGCTCATCAATATTAAAAGCCTGGACAACTCCTTTAAATAATTTCATAGTGTCACCACTTGAGGAAGTTGTGAACTTGTTTTAGACTAACTACATAATTTATTAGTTATTACTTACATTGTTCCTCAGGTCAAACTTCTTCTGCTCTTGCCACAGGCAGATTAAGTGCATCATATGCCTGGGACTGTTTGCCAAATTGGCCCCCTCCCTCCATTTTCACCTGACTATAGATTCACCCCATGGTTGCTTTATTTTTAAACAGCCACATCACAACGTTCATTCATAAGTTTGTGTCACAGAAGCAGTGTTCAGTCTGGGAATTACTTCTGGTGGAGTGCATTTCATGGACTGAAATTGACCATTAACAGAGTGCCCAAATGCTACACATCAGCATCCCCCAAAAGGTAATCACTGCAGTTAATCATTTTTAGACCCAGATTACATATTCCACAGTATTTAATGTGAATTGTGCAGAGAGACCTGATGGAATCACTTAATCATTTAAGGCCTTATTAACATCTGCATTGAGCTTTCCTCTCTTCTGATCTGTCAGAAGAATAAAAAAGCGAAAAAAGCTACTTCTTAAATGGATCCAATTGATGGATGCAAACGGAACATATTCTGATTGTATTGTCATTCATTCATATAAAAAATAAAGCTCCATTCTGACATGTGTCCCTTGGAAGGGATACAGGGGCTCATCTGTGAAAGTATTTAGTATTAGTAGGATTACATAATTTAAACCAAATGTTTTTTAGAAAAAAAAGCCCCCATTTGGCAAAGAAAAATCTTGAGTTTATTTAGTGGGTTCCCATGGCCGAATCCCAACTTTTTAATTTCCCTCAAACAAACCCCATATTAAAAAAGACCACAGATCAAACCCCTGTTGGCCCTCTAACCCTGATCTCTCAGTCCCCTAAATGTAAACTTTAGTCCAGTAAGAAAAAAAAAATGTAGCCATCTTGCTTGGTGCCATATTGTATTGCAATGCCGCTCAGGGAAGAGGAGCAAGTGGAGAGTACAGTGAAGTGCTTAAAAGGAAATCTGGAGTGATTAATGTAGCCTGTTCAATGATGAGCATGCTAGAATTAATTTGGTAAAGTGAAGTCATCCCTGGTGAGCCATTAATCCAGGCTGAAACTTAACCCTACTCCAAATTCTAACACTAATGCTTAGGCTAATCCCAAACCCTAAACCCTAACCCCAATTCGAACTCTAACCACTCTAACCCTAACCCTAGGGTTAACCCTTACCTTAATCTTAATGCTAAACCCTCTCCTTAACCCACACAGCAGCATTCATGCTAAAGGAAGCTTAAGCTATATAGCCTAGAGCCTCGTGACCATCAGTGACATGTGACCAGTGATTTCACACCTCCTTTTACACACTCCATATCGAGAGAGAGGACATTGAGTACTACTCGCCACCCTCAGTGCCTCCTGTACTAATAAGCACTTCTACAATGGAAGAGCTCATTAGTTAAAATCACAGCCTTGGTTCATAGGCCAGGAAATGAGGCCTAGGTGTTAATCCATCACAGGCCAGGTCACCTTGCCTTTGGGGGCCCCATAGCTGCCACTAAGACTGCTACATAAAGTTGCCAGGACCAATAGTGAAAAGAGTTTTCAGAGATTTTAATATTGATGACCTATACTCTGGATAGGTCATCAGTATCTGATCGATGAGTGTCCAACACCCAGGCCCCTCACCAATCACCTGATTGAGAAGGCATCTGCACTCCTGTGAGAGCCACAGCCTTCTCACAGCTTACCAAGCACAGCTCCATACATTGTGCTTGGTATTGTGCTCTTCCCAATTCACTTTTATGGGATTAGGCTGCAACTAGGCCATGTGAAAGAAGAACATGTCATCACTAGCCTACAAAAAGCTGGAGAAGGCCGCACTGCTATTGCAACTGCCGCTGTCTTCTTGAACAGCTGATCGGTGATAGTCCCTGGTGACCGACCACCACGACCACCCTTTAAATATGCCTACTATTGCAGGTCTGCCCAGTAGGAAGGGTTCCAAAAATCCATATATGTACCGTATTTTTCGCCACATAAGACGCATTTTTGCCCCCAAAAGTAGGGAAAAATGCCCCTGGTCTTATGGGGCAAATGCAAATGAGCGCTTCTATTATGGAAGCGCTCATTAGCATCGGAGGACCAGGAAGCAGTGAGGCCTCTGTACTCACCGTTTCCTGGTCCTCTGCTTGGCTGTTGGCTGTGCAGGGCTGTGCACAGCATGAGGGCACTCTGTGACCTCATGCTGTGTGCGCCAGTTCACTGCACAGTCACTGCAGCAGGAAGGCAGAGCGCGGGTGGAGAGGAGCGGCAGCGTCCAGGAGCAGGAGGCTGTTTTATAAAACAGGAGGCAAAGGAAGCTGATATAAAGTGGCTGGAGGCCGGTGAGAGGCAATGGGGGGCTCATATAATGCTGCTGGGGCCGATTTAAGGTTTATGGGGGCTAATGAGAGGCAATGAGGGCACATGAGAGGCAATGGGAGTTAATGAGAGGTGCCGGGGGCTTATAAGAGGCAATAGGGGCGAATGAGAGTTAATGGGGCTGGTGAAAGATATATGAGGGGCTGATATGAGGCATATGCAGCTGATATGAGGCATATGGGGGCTGATATGAGGCATCTGGGGCTGGTGAGAGACATGGGGCTCTTATCTGAGGCCTGAGGGGGGGGTCATTCACTTTGGGGTGTGAGCTACGGTCTTATTAATATTGGGGGTCTTATTGGGGCTGTCAACTTAGGTCTGATTAACATTGAGGATCTGATTGGTGGTCTGACCAGCTTTTTGTAGCCAGCCAAGAGTCTTTCAGTTCCTGTTTGAGAGATTTTCATCAATTTTTCCTTGCAAAAGTCTTCTTTTGTTCTTTGATTCTGTGTGATTTCTGGGCTGTCTTTAATGCACTGCTTTTTTTAGGTCTATTCACAGATTTTCATTGGACATCAATAGAAGGTCTGAAAGACTAAGAAAAATTTCAGCGACAGCTGCTTGAAGGATTGCTAGAAAGGCAAATCACAACCCCCTCTTAACTGCAAAAGACCTTTAACTTTATGTTTTTTGGAGATCCTCCCATCTTCAACTTAGTAATATTTGGCTTGTGGGTAAAATTTAAGGATGAAACTAAAATGCACTTTAAACTTTACAGGTGAACTTAATGTGACCTTGTCTAAACTTTTGAATGTATATGTCCAACTGTTCAATGGTTCAGTACTTTTTGCACAACTTACTGTTCTCTAATAAGGAACTTAATAGCAAAATTTGCAACAGGTGTTTGATCCATGAATCGTCCAATACATTTCCTAGTTCAATTATAACTGGTATTTAAACAGTGCTCCTCATTATGTTGTTCCCATTTTGACATCATGAGACCAAGTCGACACCTAACAATTGATCAACAGTGCCTCGTCTTTGAGAGGTTTCAAGCAGGATGTTCTCAGATGGAAGTGGCCACTGAGTTTAGAGTGTCACAGTGTGTAATTAGCAGGTTGCAACAGAGATACAGAGAGACTGGAAGAGTCAGAGAAAAGCATAGAAGTGAATGTCCTTTGGCCACACCCCACACTGATGACTGCTTCATTGTAAAAAATTCCCTGTGAAACCAGATGATGAATGCCACAACATTCTAGGCACTTTTAAGGGCGATGAGAGGCACCAAAGTGTCATGTTAGACCATTCTAAAACATTTACATCAGCATGGTCTGCGTGCTAGACGACCTGCAAGGGTACCTGACCACACCACCAGGCACAGACGTCATTGTCTTGAATGGGCTGGGGAGCATCTACGCTCTATGAGGAACTAGTGGGCCTCAGTGCTGTTCACTGATGAAATGAGCAGAAATGACGGCTGCCAATGATGTTGAATACATCGAAGAGAGTGCTTACTGTTGTCACCAGACGAGCCTTTGGTGGTGGTGATGTTACAGTGTGTGCAGGTGTGTCTAGTTAATAAAGAACTGCCCTACGCTTTGTGAATGGTACAGTGACAAGCCCATACTACTTGAATAACAGCATTAATCCAGTCATTGCGCCTCTACGTGAACAACACAGGCCTAATTTCATCTTCATTGATGTGAATTACATCATTAGGGAATGACTTCTGGAGACTGGGGTATCTCAAATGGAAACATGTGAATCCCATTGAAAACCTATGGAATAAGCTGAGTCACCATGTAAAGGCTCGTAACTCTGTACCCCAGAACCTCAACGATCTGAGTGCTGCCCTTCAAGAAGAGTGGGATGCCAAGTCAACTTGTGAACAGTATGAAACATTGTTGTCAAGCTGTAGTTGATACTCAAGGCTACATGACAAGTTATTGATACATTTACATTTTTGTGGGTGTATACCACCACTGTTGTTGGCTTTAGTTTCAATAAATTGTTTGAGATGAGGAAATCACCATTGCATGTTTCTATTTAAATGACCTATATTAATGATTTAATATCACTATAAAATGACGTTTTTTATAAATTTCACCTGAAAGCCAAATATTTCTAACTTTTTGTGAGTAGTGTATGTGTAGTCAACCATCAAAAGCTCAGCATGGGCCAAAAATGCATCCTAATGTAACAAACTATGCAGTTAAAATAAAAACATATGGAAGTGCAAATTTGTTGAAGTGCAAATTTGGTGAAGTAAGACAATCACTTTACATCTAAGAAACACCAATATATTTTAATGGTTGCCACAAATGTACATTATTAAGAAAAGCATCAAATCAGTATTTTTGCCTAATGCAATGATATGTGAAATAATTATTTATTTTTTTACTCTTGTAATTTGCTTGTCCTTTTCATATTTTAAGGAGGCCCTTGACATTTTTTTCTTAATATTTAGTAAGAAATGTGAAATTTAAAAAAAACTATTTTGTCCAAGGAATATTTATTTGGGGTCTCAAAATTGATTTTATAAAATAATTCAGGTGACAGACAAGATGCTGTGCCCGAGTCTGGGATTTGATCATTGCCAAATTACAGTATTTGTCTGATGTTGAAGGCAAGTTACTTTTACTTCAGACAGTTAGGTTGATAGGATTTGTACTGCTTAAAGGGGTCATCCAACCCCTATAATGCTCCCCAAAATGCCTGGGTCGCTGATGCTAGAGAGGCTCGCTCCCATCATGGCCTGCTATTGGCTGTTCCCCCGGTTGCTGGATGTTTTGATCAGCACGATGGGGAGATGCAGTGGTGGCCATGCGGGCATGAGAAGCTGCGCGGGAGCTGGGGAGCAGAGTTAGTATAACGAGTATGAGGAGCGAGGGGCGTTATAGGGGTTGGATTACCCCTTTGATGGTGATATTACTTTGAATTCATTTTTATAGTCAGAATTGGGTGTTGTTCTCCCCTCCACAGCCATTTTTCTCCACTGGTAAATGTGTGTTGCTGGTGCTTTTATTATTTGGCAAATGTATACTTATTAAAGAACAGTTAAAGTTTGCAAGGCACAGTCCTTAATCCTTGAAAACCTTATTTTAATATTTTGCCTAAAGTTGTTATGGATTTGCAAATGTATTTTTGTTAGAGTCTAACAATGAGTATATTAAGTTAATAGTTAATGTCCATGTACTTTCTTAGGAAGATTTGCTGTCTAATTGACAAATGTAGATCTACATTTGCATGATTCTTATTCGGACCTTCATATAAAATCTCCAATCGCCTCTGGCGTTCTTTGCTGATCATTGAGAACTTCATTTTCTGTCTGAGATATTATTTTGGAATTACAAATGTTTTATGAAAACATTTCATACCTTAATGTGTAGACTAGTGATGTTTGTAAATCGCAACAGCATATTGCGTTTTTCTTTATCTTTTGTTAGAAAACATAGTTCCTAATTACAGTATATTGCATAGCTTTGTTACCAATTCTCTGGACCGGGTAAACTTTTCCAAACCAATGGATTTTGACTTTGGCTACATCCACCTTTCTGCAAATACATTTTTAATCAACACACTGGTGATTATTTAGAATCCAACCAACATTATCTGCATGGCAAAACAATCAAGCAGCCTTGTGTTTTTCAAGAGAATGGCTTAGACTAGAGTTGTAGGAACAACCCCAGTTCCTAGCCAATGGACGTCTGCAGTATTAGTAAGCTGTGAGTAGGCCACATTGCACACTAGACTACCACTAGATGACTCAGCTTTTTATAGCTACTATTTGGAAGGTGGTGGACGATGCCAAAACACCAACATTCTCATATTGTTGACCTATCTGGAGGTCAGCCCACCAATCACCATATAAACCAATTTAAAAATTTAACATTACTACTAAGACTAATCACTTTGAGAGGAATTGTTCCCTAAGGTCTGTAATCATGCCCAGTGATATAGAAATATTAAAACCTACTAATTAACCAGATTTTAATTACAAGTGGCTTTGGAATGAATGTTTCCCAACATCCAACATATATGTGCTAACAAATTCATAAACTATGAATGATGTGGAGTCACTGTGGGTAGAAATAAATGGAGCCAAAAACAAAATAAAATACTAATAGGACTTTATTATAAACCACCTAATATACCAGAGTCCACAGAAAATCTACTTCTAAATGAAATAGACAAGGCGACAAAACATAATGAGGTCGTTATTATGGGGGATTTCAACTACCCAGATATAGACTGGGAAACTGAAACCTGTATATCTCATATTGGAAAAAGGTTCTTGGAAATAACCAAAGACAATTAACTTTACCAACTGGTTCAGGACCCGACTAGAGGGACGGCCATACTGGACTTAGTATTAACCAATAGACCTGACAGAACAACAGATGTGCAGGTCGGGGGACACCTGGGAAATAGTGACCATAATAAAATAACCTTTCAACTGTCATTCAAAAGAGAGTTTCTTCAGGGAGGAACAAAAATACCAAACTTCCAAAAAGCAAAATTTAGTCAACTAAGAGAGGCCATAGGCCTAACTAACTGGGACAAAATCCTCAAAAATAAAAATACAGCCACAAAATGGGATATTTTTAAAAGCATCCTAATATCTAATTGTGAGAGGTACATACCTTATGGGAATAAAAGGTTAAGGAACAAGAAAAAACAATGTGGATAAATAGAGCTGTAAAGGAAGCAATAAATGACAAACAGAAAGCATTTAAATCACTAAAACAGGAGGGGAGCGAGGAAGCATTGAAAAACTATAAGGAAAAAAATAGAATATGTAAAAGACAAATAAAAACAGCCAAACTAGAGACAGAGATTAATCGCCAAAGAGCGTAAAAAGTATAAACCTGAAGGTGTCGGCCCCTTACAGAGTAATGAGGGGGCAGTTGCAGAGAGCGATGAGGAGAAAGCAAAGCTACTATGAATACTTACTGTATTCACTGAGGAAAATAAACTGTCAGATGAAATGCAGAATATAAAAGTAAATTCCCCATTAAAAGTGCCCTGTCTGACCCAGGAAGAAGTAGAGCTGCATCTTAAAAAGATTAAAATAGACAAAACGCCAGGACCAGATGACATACACCACCGAATCCTAAGAGAATTAAGTAATGTCATCGCCAGACCCTTATTTCTGATATTTAAGGACTCTATACTGACAGGGAGTGTTCCACAGGCGCATAGCAAATGTGGTGCCAATATTCAAAAAGGGTCCAAAAACAGAGCCCGGGAACTATAGGCCGGTAAGTCGTGGGTAAACTGTTTGAGGGTTTTGTAAGAGATACTATCTTGGAGTACCTCAATGAAAATAAGCAAATAACTCCATATCAGCATGGCTTAATGAGGGATCGGTCATGTCAAACCAATTTAATCAGTTTCTATGAGGAGGTAAGTTCTAGACTGGACCGCGGCGAATCAATGGATGTCGTATATCTGACTTCTCCAAAGCATTTAACACTGTACCACATAAAAGGTTAGCATATAAAATGAGAATGCTTGGCCTGGGAGAAAATGTCTGTATGTGGGTAAGTAACTGGCTAAGTAATAGAAAACTTTCTAACTGTCACTAGTGGGGTACCACAGGAGTCAGTATTGGGCCCTATTCTCTTCAATATATTTATTAATGATCTTGTAGAAGGCTTGCACAGTAAAATATCAGTTTTTGCAGATGACACTAAACTGTGTAAAGTAATTAACACAGAAGAGGACAGTACACTGCTACAAACGGATCTGGATAGACTGGAGGCTTGGGCAGAGAAGTGGCAGATGAGGTTTAACACTGACAAATGTAAGGTTATGCATATGGGAAGGAATAATGCAAGTCACCAGTACATACTAAATGGTAAAATATTGGGTAACTCTGACATGGAAAAGGACCTAGGAATTTTAGTGAACAGCAAACTAAGCTGTAGAAACCAGTGTCAGACAGCTGCTGCCAAGGCCAATAAGATAATGGGTTGCATCAACAGGGGCATAGATGCCCGTGATGAGAACATAGTCCTGCCACTTTACAAATCACTAGTCAGACCACACATGGAGTACTGTGTACAGTTCTGGGCTCCTGTGAACAAGGCAGACATAGCAGAGCTGGAGAGGGTTCAGAGTAGGTAAACTAAAGTAATAACTGGAATGGGTGGACTACAGTACCCAGAAAGATTATCAAAATTAGGCTTATTCACTTTAGAAAAAAGACGACTGAGGGGAGATCTAATAACTGTGTATAAATATATCAGAGGTCAGTACAGAGATCTCTCCCATGATCTATTTATCCCCAGGACTGTGACTGTGATGAGGGGACATCCTCTGCGTCTGGAGGAAAGAAGGTTTGTACACAAACATAGAAGAGGATTCTTTACGGTAAGAGCAGTAAGACTATGGAACTCTCTGCCTGAGGAGGTGGTGATGGTAAGTTCACTAAAAGAGTTCAAGAGGGGCCTGGATGTATTTCTGGAGTGTAACAATATTACAGGTTATAGTTACTAGAGATGGGTCGTTGATCCAGGGAATAATTCTGATTGCCTGATTGGAGTTGGGAAGGAATTTTTTTCCCTAAAGTGGGGAAAATTGGCTTCTACCTCACAGGGTTTTTTTTGCCTTCCTCTTGATCAACTTGTAGGAAAACAGGCCGAACTGGATGGACCGATGTCTTTTTTCGGCCTTATAAACTATGTTACTATGTTACTATGTATGATGTTACCTTCATCTTCATTGCACTCTGGAACATCTAGGTTTCCAATTCCACTAATTTGATCTTTTTGATTGGTGTAACAATTTGATCAATTTGGTCTAAATATTCCACATGATCCACCACCAGTAGATTTTGAATGTTGATAGATTTTTTCTAGTTTTGATTTACACCTTCAGCTCAGGTCATGCCATTTTTTCCTTCTTGTGAATTTGTGCTTTTGGCTATTTTACTTGTAGTTTTTTGAGTGGAAAGTAATCAACTTTTTTGCCAAATATCTGATTAGATTGGTCTGCAATCTTTAAAGAAGGCGGCAAATACATTTAAAGTATAAGTGTTGTTATAGTACACCCTGCTGTATAAGTGCTTTTGTGCTTCAAAATTGGATCATTTTCAGTTTAACCTGCTAATACCTCCCACAAATGCATGCTACTTTCCTATTCAGCAGCTCTCATCTCACAGTGTTGCCATGTGCAGGTCCTCTTCTCTGTATTATAAACAAGAAACAATCAGCACTGCCTGGACTGAAGAAAGTGAAGGGGGAGGGCTGCTTTAGATGCTGATATCTCCTCAATGCTAACAGCTAGAAATATGTAACTGGTCTTGTTTGAAAGCTGACATTCCAGGCTTTTATACAAGACCAGAATGACAGCTAAAGTCGTGTGCTTTTATTTTCACTTTCAGCTTCATTCACAGCATCTTGATTTCTATCAGTTATATCTTCCCTTGTACTGAACAGATTTTTACAATTCTGGTATTGTCTGAAAGCTTAACTTTCAGATAATGCAAAGCCCATATCTCTAGGTGGTACCACCCCAGAGATATGAGCAGCTCAATCAGCCCCCTCCCCCCTTCAGTAGGGAAGAGAATCAGGGAGCAGCTGCTGACAGGTGACTATTAAGAGGCTAAAACAAATGCTTACTGATTTCATGTAATTACTGGGCATGTCTTTGGTTAGCTGTATGTGAGAGGATGCACAGCGCTCTGCGGTAGTGGGGGAGGTTATCTGCCTTCTGATTGGTCCTGCTAGTTCATGTCGGAATTGAGGGAAATACAGAATGGCCTCAAGGACAGGGCAAAGATCACCTCAGTAAGTGCAGCAGAGGCCATCTTAGGAAGATGCTGAAATAATGGCACAGATAAATAAGGTTGCTAAGGGCTGAATACAGACATCAGAAAGGTATAATTAACGGAAAAATACAGTTTCATGAATATCCGCCCTTCAGCATCACATATGTTAGGAATTTCATTTTTGAATGGCAGTTACATTTTAATATAATGAAATCAAACAATCATGATGTTCAAAATCACTTTTTGAATATTGTTCATCCATGCCTAAAATAAGTACTATATGCTTGTTTGATCCAAGAATTATATTTTTTTGCAGCTCACCATTTAATCTTCCTGTCAACAATTTTTTGTCCTGCTTTGACAATCAATTATTGCTGCTTTAAGTGGACCGCATACAACAGAGGTCTTTGGTACTTGTAAATACTGCTTTTTTATTGCTACAGTACTCACAATTATCTGGCCTTGTAGGTTTTTTTCCTGAGAGTACTGTAGTTAACAAAGTTAACCCTGTCATTCCGGCTATTTGGGCATAACCTCAGGCTATCACTGGATCCACAATGACTATTACATACTGAGAACCTATATATAATTGAGCACCCACAGCTTAACATCATAAACACCCACTTTTGGCCTGACAAATACTGCTGTGTGCAGGGGGAGCTGGTGTATTAGGTGTAAAGCTGCTGGTTCCAGGTTGGATATCATTATACTCAATCATAATTCACTGATGTGCAGTGCTATGAGATGGTGTGTGTGGAATAAGGCTATGTAATATATGGTAACTCCTGCCACACAGATTACCAGATCACTTTACCACATTTTTGAAACACCACTTTTCGTATAAAAATGAATTTATTATTTTTGAAGTTCTTTACAATTATTCCATGTGGTAATTTTAAAAGTCATATTATAATATATTTTGGTTGGCTTTTCCTTTTTGTTTGTGTGCTCATACACATGAATGTGGTTTTGGTCCGTATCCAATCCACATTTTTTGCAGTTTTGATGTGGACCCATTCATCTCAATGGGGCTGCAAAAGAGGCAGACAGCACATCTGTTGTAAGTCCGTTCCGTGGCCCCACAAAAAAAAAAAATTGAGCATGTTCTATCCTTGTCCATTTTGGCGGACGAGGATAGGATATTTGTGAAGTAGTAAAAAAAATGGCAGGCTCTTGGCTGGTATCCTTGTTTTGTGGATCCGCGGTTTGCGGATCACAAAAACAGCTATGGCAGGGTGCATGAAACCTAACAAGTCAAACTGTGTGATTGCTGTCACTTCTGATGATTGATCCAGTATGCTTTTTTTTTAATTAAATTTACTTTTTAAAAACTCTGAAAATAATTAAGGTATTTCCAGTGAAGACAATTCTTTTGAACTGGACGGTCTGGTGAAATCTGCACCTTGAGCTGCCAATTTGAGTTTTTTCTCTAAATTCGATGCCTATGAGAATTAGTGATTTTTTATCATTTTTTTTCCTGACTGCTGTTTTATAGATGTGCCTTATTTATCAAGTGACATGCGATTTTTCATAAATTTAAAAAATAACAAAATGAGGTTTAAAAAATGTAATAACTTAATAGTCTGCCCCTGAGTGCGTAAGTGGTAATCATCACGGCTGAGTAAGGAACATATGGAAATTAAGAGAGGAAGGAATATATGTTGTACATATTATAAACATTGTTTGGTTTTAATGTGACTATCTTTAATGGTATGTGATCAGGAACTGTATTACAATACCAAGGGAATTCTATGTAACATATATGGTTGTATTAGCACTGTTCATTTTGTTTTGCTCTGACCGTTATTATTTATGTATATAGATTCTCCATTCTATGGTAATTTATGCAAATATGTGAAAAAGGTTTCTAGAAAAATTCAGTGTTGATGAATTATTCATGTAGTATTTAAAACCATGATTGTTTAATCAATTTGTCAACTGGAAATAATGAGGTCTCTTTAAACATGTAGCTGAAGACAGTTCTTACAAAACTGATGGTACAAATTACTGGCACATCAAGCACTGTAAGATAACAAAATTTAACAGATCCCAGTTAATACACATAAAAAAAATAAATTAACAATAGCCTTAAAAGGATGCTTTCATTAAAACATTTTATTACATATTAACAACCTTCTATTTCTACCATTACTCTACTTTTTGTCTAGAGTTTCTCACTTCCTCTTTAGTTTGCTTGTTAGCACAGAAAACTATTTTTATTTATTCTTTGAGTCAGGCCATTACTCAGGCTAGAGGTTTGGGGACTGACTTAAATGAACAGATACTACACAAATTAGTACAATACTCTTTTGTTGATATCATTATCGAGAGAAGAACAGAACTGTCATACCCAATGTTACTCTTGCTATTTTGATAAGGATTATTATATAAATAATATATTCAGTTTAGAAGGTATAATTATTTGTGCTAACAGAAGGATAACACATCACTCAGTAAGTAGTTGAGATGCAAAAAATAGTTTATATTAATGGTATTATTTTGACATGGCCGACGTTTCAGTCCTACTAGGACCTTGTTCACAGCCAGCAAGTCAGAAGTTTAAAGGAAATACAGAGGAACGCCACCATTCTCCTCACATCTTCTGATTGGATGGATTGATTGGATCAATAAAAACTATAGTTTGCATTTCAACTACTTACTGAGTGCCGTGGTGTTTTCTAATATTTACCCAGGGACATTACCCTACTACTGAGCACCAAAGAAGAGCCAACTATTTTCTTCTCTTCTTCTACATAACGACAAAATATTTTACTTCATTTTCTATGGTATAGTACAGCCATAATTAAAAAGAAAAAACACCAAAGATTATAAAAAATGTTTCCTACAACCTTCTAATTATATGGCCTTTTTTCTATTATATCCTATTTTTGAAGCATTATAAGATATGATTCAAGTTTGTTTTTTATTTCATTTTAAATCATATTGTCTCCATAGCTTACAATATTATTGTAGTTATATAGTTAAGGTAAATAGGTTGAAGATATCAAGGCATCATTATGCTGGGACATAATGTATGATGAGGCTTCATTGCACTGGGACATAAATATGGTATTGAACTTAAATTCAATTCACGTTTTGAATAACTTTTCAAAATTTACAATATTAAATTAAGGTTTTTTTAAGGTTTTCTTTGATGGCCCAGACAGGTTCACTTAGGGAACATTTTGAGATTTGGTTCCAGTCGTTCAGCTGAATTTTTAAAAAGTTTTTTAGAGGGTAAATTTGGCTGGAAGGATTTTCAGGTTCTATTTGCATTTCAAAAGATCCTACGGGGATCTTCTACAGGGGAAACCATCAAAAGTGATCCTATTTTGGAAACTACACCCTTCAAGGAATTTTCTGAGGGGTGTAGTGAGGGTTTTGTCCCCACAGGCATTTCATAGAATTTAGGGTTCAGAAGAAGGAAAGCACCATGTAATAAGGTCTAGTAATTTATGGTAATTTATACAGCACTGGCCGACAACTGCAGAGGTTTCGAGGTTAAATAAAAAAAATTAAACTCCCAAGAAGTGGAAACTACAAAACTAACAGAATTTACCATTAAGTCTACTGAGAATTGACCCCACAGGTGTTTTGCGAAAATAAATTCACAGCAGATGGTAAGAAGTTTATATTAAAATGTGTAAAAATATACAACTACAGTGCCCAATATGTTGTGTCTAGAGATGAGCGAGTATACTCGTCCGAGCTTGGTGCTCGTTCAAGTATTAGGGTACTCGTAAGTGCTCGCTGCTCGGACGAATATCTCGCCATGCTCGAGGAAATGGCAACTTCCGCATCGTGCTATTTTGGCGCCTATAAACACAGCCAATCACAAGCCAGGAGACTCTACGGTACACCCAGCATCACGTGGGGCCCTTACATGTCGATAGCAGGGGTTGGCTGGCCTGATCAGGTGACCCTGGAATATACTAGTGACTGGCCACGGTGCTCGGCTCAGATGCCATCTGGATGTCGTTAGGGATAGAGCTGCTGCCTTTCAGGGAGAGTGTTAGGGCCTGCATTTAGTTCTATGTTAGGCAGGAATCACCCACAAAGAACCCAACAGCCCTTCTAAGGGCTAGAAGACATTTTTTTTTGTCTCCTGGCTTGGCTGGCTGGCACTAGTAGTGCAGCTATCGCCATATATAACCCCCTTTTTTTATGTTATATCTCAGTGATACAAATCCATTGCACACAGCAGTGTGGAACCATACTGTGTGTCACAGTTCAGTACACTCACTATTTTCTGTCCAGGTGACACTTTCTGTACGTCATTGAATACAACAGTCTTTTGCTGACTGTCACGTGTATAGCTTGATCCCAAAAATCTCTGTGCGACATTTGTCTGGGTCGCAGTCTAAATAGCTACCGTCGGTAGGGAGTCAGTTAGCTCTACGATAGTTTCTGCACGTCACGTTCCAAAAAAAACAAAAATCCAAAACAAAATATACAAAAAAAATTAGTTTTTTTGTTGTTTTAGCTCAGTGATACAAATCCATTGCACACAGCTGCGTGTAACCTTTCTGTGTGTCACAATTCAGCACACTCACTCCAATCCATATTTTCTGTCCAGGTGACACTTTCTGTACGTCACCAAATACAACCAAGTCATTTGCTGCCTGTCACGTATACAGCTTGATCCTAAAAATCTCTGTGTGACATTTGTCTGGGTCGCAGTCTAAATAGCCACTGTCAGTAGGGTGTCAGTCAGCTGTACAATAGTTTCTGCACGTCACGTTCCAAAAAAAAAAAACTAAAAAAAAAATATATAAAAAAAATTAGTTGTATTTGTTGTTTTAGCTCAGTGATACAAATCCATTTCACACAGCTGCGTGTAACCTTTCTGTGTGTCACAGTTCAGCACACTCACTCCAATCCATATATTCTGTCCAGGTGACACTTTCTGTACGTCACCGAATACAACCAAGTCATTTGCTACCTGTCACGTATACAGCTTGATCCTAAAAATCTCTGTGCGACATTTGTCTGGGTCGCAGTCTAAATAGCCACCGTCAGTAGGGTGTCAGTCAGCTCTACGATAGTTTCTGCACGTCACGTTCCAAAAAAAAAAATAAAAAAAAAATA
Organism: Rhinella marina; assembly: GCA_900303285.1. Lineage (NCBI taxonomy): Eukaryota > Metazoa > Chordata > Amphibia > Anura > Bufonidae > Rhinella > Rhinella marina. Next base: position 24,439 of record ONZH01008432.1, read on the forward strand.
TAAAAAAATATATAAAAAAATTAGTTGTATTTGTTGTTTTAGCTCAGTGATACAAATCCATTTCACACAGCTGCGTGTAACCTTTCTGTGTGTCACAGTTCAGCACACTCACTCCAATCCGTATATTCTGTCCAGGTGACACTTTCTGTACGTCACAGAATACAACCAAGTCATTTGCTACCTGTCACGTATACAGCTTGATCCTAAAAATCTCTGTGCGACATTTGTCTGGGTCGCAGTCTAAATAGCCACCGTCAGTAGGGTGTCAGTCAGCTCTACGATAGTTTCTGCACGTCACGTTCCAAAAAAACAAAACTACAAAAAAATATAAAAACAAAATATATAAAAAAAATTAGTTGTATTTGTTGTTTTAGCTGAGTGATACAAATCCATTTCACACAGCTGCGTGTAACCTTTCTGTGTGTCACAGTTCAGCACACTCACTCCAATCCATATATTCTGTCCAGGTGACACTTTCTGTACGTCACAGAATACAACCAAGTCATTTGCTACCTGTCACGTATACAGCTTGATCCTAAAAATCTCTGTGCGACATTTGTCTGGGTCGCAGTCTAAATAGCCACCGTCAGTAGGGTGTCAGTCAGTTCTACGATAGTTTCTGCACGTCACGTTCCAAAAAAACAAAACTAAAAAAAAATATAAAAAAAATATATAAAAAAATTAGTTGTATTTGTTGTTTTAGCTGAGTGATACAAATCCATTTCACACAGCTGCGTGTAACCTTTCTGTGTGTCACAGTTCAGCACACTCACTCCAATCCATATATTCTGTCCAGGTGACACTTTCTGTACGTCACAGAATACAACCAAGTCATTTGCTACCTGTCACGTATACAGCTTGATCCTAAAAATCTCTGTGCGACATTTGTCTGGGTCGCAGTCTAAATAGCCACCGTCAGTAGGGTGTCAGTCAGCTCTACGATAGTTTCTGCACGTCACGTTCCAAAAAAAACAAAACTAAAAAAAATATAAAAAAAATATATAAAAAAAATTAGTTGTATTTGTTGTTTTAGCTCAGTGATACAAATCCATTTCACACAGCTGCGTGTAACCTTTCTGTGTGTCACAGTTCAGCACACTCACTCCAATCCATATATTCTGTCCAGGTGACACTTTCTGTACGTCACAGAATACAACCAAGTCATTTGCTACCTGTCACGTATACAGCTTGATCCTAAAAATCTCTGTGCGACATTTGTCTGGGTCGCAGTCTAAATAGCCACCGTCAGTAGGGTGTCAGTCAGTTCTACGATAGTTTCTGCACGTCACGTTCCAAAAAAAACAAAACTAAAAAAAAATATAAAAAAATATATAAAAAAATTAGTTGTATTTGTTGTTTTAGCTGAGTGATACAAATCCATTTCACACAGCTGCGTGTAACCTTTCTGTGTGTCACAGTTCAGCACACTCACTCCAATCCATATATTCTGTCCAGGTGACACTTTCTGTACGTCACAGAATACAACCAAGTCATTTGCTACCTGTCACGTATACAGCTTGATCCTAAAAATCTCTGTGCGACATTTGTCTGGGTCGCAGTCTAAATAGCCACCGTCAGTAGGGTGTCAGTCAGCTCTACGATAGTTTCTGCACGTCACGTTCCAAAAAAAAAAAACTAAAAAAAAATATAAAAAAATATATAAAAAAATTAGTTGTATTTGTTGTTTTAGCTCAGTGATACAAATCCATTTCACACAGCTGCGTGTAACCTTTCTGTGTGTCACAGTTCAGCACACTCACTCCAATCCGTATATTCTGTCCAGGTGACACTTTCTGTACGTCACAGAATACAACCAAGTCATTTGCTACCTGTCACGTATACAGCTTGATCCTAAAAATCTCTGTGCGACATTTGTCTGGGTCGCAGTCTAAATAGCCACCGTCAGTAGGGTGTCAGTCAGCTCTACGATAGTTTCTGCATGTCACGTTCCAAAAAAAACAAAACTAAAAAAAATATAGAAAACAAAATATATAAAAAAATTAGTTGTATTTGTTGTTTTAGCTGAGTGATACAAATCCATTTCACACAGCTGCGTGTAACCTTTCTGTGTGTCACAGTTCAGCACACTCACTCCAATCCATATATTCTGTCCAGGTGACACTTTCTGTACGTCACAGAATACAACCAAGTCATTTGCTACCTGTCACGTATACAGCTTGATCCTAAAAATCTCTGTGCGACATTTGTCTGGGTCGCAGTCTAAATAGCCACCGTCAGTAGGGTGTCAGTCAGCTCTACGATAATTTCTGCACGTCACGTTCCAAAAAAACAAAACTAAAAAAAAAAAAAATATATAAAAAAAATTAGTTGTATTTGTTGTTTTAGCTCAGTGATACAAATCCATTTCACACAGCTGCGTGTAACCTTTCTGTGTGTCACAGTTCAGCACACTCACTCCAATCCGTATATTCTGTCCAGGTGACACTTTCTGTAAGTCACCGAATACAACCAAGTCATTTGCTACCTGTCACGTATATAGCTTGATCCTAAAAATCTCTGTGCGACATTTGTCTGGGTTGCAGTCTAAATAGCCACCGTCAGTACGGTGTCAGTCAGCTCTACAATAGTTTCTGCATGTCACGTTCCAAAAAAAACAAAACTACAAAAATAATATAGAAAACAAAATATATAAAAAAAATTAGTTGTATTTGTTGTTTTAGCTGAGTGATACAAATCCATTTCACACAGCTGCGTGTAACCTTTCTGTGTGTCACAGTTCAGCACACTCACTCCAATCCATATATTCTGTCCAGGTGACACTTTCTATACGTCACAGAATACAACCAAGTCATTTGCTACCTGTCACGTATACAGCTTGATCCTAAAAATCTCTGTGCGACATTTGTCTGGGTCGCAGTCTAAATAGCCACCGTCAGTAGGGTGTCAGTCAGTTCTACGATAGTTTCTGCACGTCACGTTCCAAAAAAAACAAAACTAAAAAAAAATATAAAAAAATAAATATATAAAAATAATTAGTTGTATTTGTTGTTTTAGCTCAGTGATACAAATCCATTTCACACAGCTGCGTGTAACCTTTCTGTGTGTCACAGTTCAGCACACTCACTCCAATCCATATATTCTGTCCAGGTGACACTTTCTGTACGTCACAGAATACAACCAAGTCATTTGCTACCTGTCACGTATACAGCTTGATCCTAAAAATCTCTGTGCGACATTTGTCTGGGTCGCAGTCTAAATAGCCACCGTCATTAGGGTGTCAGTCAGCTCTACGATAATTTCTGCACGTCACGTTCCAAAAAAAACAAAACAAAAAAAAATATTAAAAAAAATATAAAAAAAAAAAATTAGTTGTATTTGTTGTTTTAGCTGAGTGATACAAATCCATTTCACACAGCTGCGTGTAACCTTTCTGTGTGTCACAGTTCAGCACACTCACTCCAATCCGTATATTCTGTCCAGGTGACACTTTCTGTACGTCACCGAATACAACCAAGTAGGGATGAGCGAACTTTTGAAAAGTTCGGTTCGCTTCGATTCGGCGAACTTTCATGAAGTTCGGATTCGTACGAACCGAACCTAAAACGAACCTTGCTATAACGGCTGAATAATAGCTGGTAAAATAATGGGAGTCTGATAGGGTACAGTTTTGTTTACTTGCAGTTGCTATTACAATGAAAAAAGTGGAAAAAAATCCAAGTGACTTCAACAACAGTGGCGCAAAATATACGCATATTTGAGAATTTACACTAATGCGTACGCTAATGCGAACATTCCTACTCAAGTAACGAACATACAGTGTAGCGTTGTCAATTGTACACTATTTAACTGAATATGTACGCATTAGCGTATGCATACACTGCATCTGCGAACATTCCTACTCAAGTAACGAACATACAGTGTAGCGTTGTCAAAGGTACGCTACCTAACTGAATACGTACGCATTAGCGTACAAATCTTTAACGTACTATTCGTACGTACGTACGCACGCACGACGTAGAAGCATAGACTCCACCCCTTTTACTCCTCCTCCCTCTCGAGATCCGGTCAGCGCCAGAGAAGACGCAAGAAAGATGGCGTCTCGCCAACGTGGCCCTGACTGGGGCGGAATGGTTTGGGGCACTGACCCCTATGAGCCTACAGAAAAGCCCGAAGAAATATATTGGGAACAATGGAACCGGGACTCCCGGCCCAAGAAGCCGCAAGAGACACCCGCCGCGCCGGCTGGTGCGGTGGAAGCGGCTGCAGCTCCCGCTCTGCCACCCCGGAAGAGAGATTATTCGCTGAGGCAGAACCCCATAGTTCCCGAAGCAGTGACCGCAAAGGCCCTCACCCTCTGGGAGTACAAGAGACGCGTGGAGGAGTGGGTGTTGCAGGTCTTAGAACACCCCCGTACCGGAGATCCCGTACTGGAGAGAAGACTGGGCACCGTGCTATGGTTCAGCATGGAGAGAGGCGTAGGTTTTATCATCGATGAAGAAACCGCCGAGGAATTCTACGTGAATCACAGGTCGGTGAAGAGGATATATCTACCTCGGAGTCGTCATAATTTACATCCCGGGGACTATGTGATCTATCTATGTGATCTGTTTGCAACAGGCGTGAAGGTATTGACCCGTCCAGCGAGGCCTGCCTGGCCCCTGGAAAGGTGGGAAGAAGAGTCAGCGGACAGCATGGAGCCGTATGGCTTACCTGCTGCTGATGCCCCGCAGGCAAAAGAAGAGCCTACCCATCAGCCGGAACCCCTGATCCCAGGTCTACTGCCTCCACCTACAGGAGGCGAAGGTAGGAGAATCAGCATGCAGGACCCCCAAACTGGTCCCATCACTGAGAGGACGCCGGGGAATGGCTGCCGCTTATCGGGCAGCTTATCAGAGGCAGGAGCACCCTCTAATGTCCTTCAGCTCGAGTAGTAGCGAGGAGGACTGGCAGGCCTTCCAATAGTGGGAGCCTGCACTCAAGTACTGCCAAATAACTCCAGGACTAATGGGAGCCACCCCGTGGACTGAGCCTGAAAGGGTGAGAACCTGATTGGCTGTGTTTTAGTCGTTTATGTTGCCCTGTTTTGGCCTCATCTGTAAGGACACGTGTGGCTGGACTCCCCCCATCTGCAATAATCCAAGTTGCACCATGTTTGCGAACCACATCCTTTTTCCCCCCTTTTCAGGTTGTTGGGAAATCACTTTTAAAACGGTTTGTCAAGAAACCTTTTCTGCTATTTATAACCTATTTTATTACCCATGTGGATTACAAATTTCAAGTCGAATTTTGGACTTTGTTCCTGTTCCAAGCCAAAGAAGAAGAAAAGATGGACTTGAATGTAACCACAGATATCCTATATTATGCCTTTATTATATTTGTACTTAAATGTTTGCACTAATGTTTTTATATTTCATGAACGTTCAAGAATATTGCCCATTGTGTGTGTTTCTTTGCAGGTACCACAATGTGTCCTAAATGCACTTTAATGTATGGTCACGCACTTAGCCAGATAGATAGCACCTTACTTGTCTCTACCTCAGATATATATGCTGCCTCTGAGGGCATTTCACACTAACGGTTCATGGTAGCCAGGTGTCAGAGCCACAAGCAGTTTTCTCTTTATTCCTTCAGGGTTATCCTCGCTGCTATAGATGTGTCCGGAGAGAATAGTCTCTCCTTGGAACTATGGAAGGACGGGCAGCCCCCCCCCCACTCCTAGTTCATTGTCCGTTATGTGTGTGGTTAGAGAGATCTTAATTCTCTCATTGGAACTATGGCTGGCAGATTCCTCCTCCTAGTTCACTGTGTCCTGAGGCCTCGAGCACCGCCTCCAGGAAAATAACTTGCAGCTACAGATAGACATCAAGGTGACAAAGCGTAAAGCATTATCAGGCTTTGGTGCTTGGAAGGGATTACAGAATAAGGCCACCCTTCCGTTTGCGGGCTTATCATTTCACAATGATGGGATTACAGAGTGAAGACACCCCCATGCTTTCTTTGGTATTTTATGGCCGAAATATTCTGCGTCAGTCCGAAATGGTTGCTTAGTGCAGTTTACATAGGTTGTTCGTCTGCTGAGAGGGGATAACAGAGATCGGACACCCTACTCACAAGGCAGGAACGTACCAGCATAGTAGCTCAATTGTGTATTTATGTATGTTATGCCATTTATATGTATCTATTTCATGCAGCACCTTGTATTCATTGGATTCTCTGTAAGCTTTTCTATATCCTAATCCTGTATGCTAATCCTAAGCACAAGCCAAGGACAGCTTGACTTTAAGTAAGGGGGAATGTAACACCCCAGAGTAGTGTTACAACTCTGCGTAACCAGCTTTTATCTGTGTGCTACTCTAGAAATGTAATTCTGTGCATTGATGTCATCACCAGCATTAATATGTATTATATTCCATGTTATGCAGCTGTTTCTCATGTAATGTACCTGGTGTACCAGCAGGTGTCAGTAAATACTATGGCAGATTCAGATGTAGTTTTACCAGAATGGTACATTCCTTAGTCCATTCTGACCCCCTCTGCTGGAGAGAAGTTAAGCTCTTCCAACTTCCTGCAGTGAGGAGGAAATGACAGTTTAGTCAGAGAGTTGTCCCCTGTACCCTGATCAGGGAG
>ONZH01008433.1:0-25709 GCA_900303285.1 Rhinella marina
GTCCGGAAACAGGGATATTTTCTGACCATTGAAGGATAGGTCTGGTTTGTCACGGGCTAAACGCAGAATAATGTCTCTATCCTGGTAATGGAGTATTTTCATAAGAACTGGGCGCGGGGGGCTGCCTGGCGGTAGGGGCCTGGTCGGGACCCTATGAGCCCTCTCCACTGCAAACAAGGGGGTTAAAGACTCTATTCCAAAGGTGCCTTTGAGCCAGTTTTCAAAAAACTCAGTAGGATTAGTCCCCTCCACCTTTTCTGGGAACCCAACCCAACCGCGTAGGCGATTTTACAAATCATCCTGCTTTGCAGCAATAGCGTCTAATCTCCTATGGTGGTCATCCATGTCCCTCTGTAGTGGAGGGAGTATATCTTCCACATCCCCCACTCTATCCTCTAATGCAATGGTGCGCTCCGCAAGCTTTTTTAGATCATGTCTGACAATGGAGATATCCTCCTTAATTCCTCCCACCTGCATGTTTAGAGCGGTGAGAGAGCGTCCACATTTTGCGATGGCTTTCATTACGTCCTTTAGAGTGGGTTCCTCGCTATCAGACTCCGGTGCAGATACACCTCCCTTAGGCCTCTTGTCTAGATATGGCGCCCTTTTTTCCCGCCCCGCGCCCGCGACCTCCGACCATTCAAGGTCCGATTCTTCCTCACCTTCCATAGGTAAGTGAGCCGGGTTACTCGCCTCCTCTTCCTCAGGAACTGTATCGGAGCGGGCATATTTGCCTAGCCGGGCTGCTGCAGCTTGTTGAATATTGGCCGCGCGGGCCCGATTTACATGGCGTGACTGGACCGGCGCCATCTTGGAAGTCCTTCTCCGCTCCTTTCAACTCCCGTTTTCTAGTCATGGCGACCGATTCTAGAGCCTCCAACACACGTAAGGGGAGCTTATATACCAGCAGATAGTCTTGGAGCTGGAAAGTAGGGCCGTGGATATCGCTTAACAGGATAATAGGCTTAGGTGCCGGAGGAGCCCGTCTGCTGTGCATCCGCTCACATGCCGCGCTAGCTCCGCCCCCTTCTGGTGCTGATTTAAATGCTGGTTTGAGAGTAACATAGTAACATAGTTTATAAGGCCGAAAAAAGACATCTGTCCATCCAGTTCGGCCTGTTTTCCTACAAGTTGATCCAGAGGAAGGCAAAAAAAACCCTGTGAGGTAGAAGCCAATTTTCCCCAATTTAGGGAAAAAATTCCTTCCAGACTCCAATTAGGCAATCTGAATTACTCCCTGGATCAACGACCCATCTCTAGTAACTATAACCTGTAATATTATTACACTCCAGAAATACATCCAGGCCCCTCTTGAACTCTTTTAGTGAACTTACCATCACCACCTCCTCAGGCAGAGAGTTCCATAGTCTCACTGCTCTTACCGTAAAGAATCCTCTTCTATGTTTGTGTACAAACCTTCTTTCCTCCAGACGCAAAGGACGTCCCCTCGTCACAGTCACAGTCCTCGGGATAAATAGATGATGGGAGAGATCTCTGTACTGACCTCTGATATATTTATACATAGTTATTAGATCACCCCTCAGTCGTCTTTTTTCTAAAGTGAATAAGCCTAATTTTGATAATCTTTCTGGGTACTGTAGTCCACCCATTCCAGTTATTACTTTAGTTGTCCTCCTCTGAACCGTCTCCAGCTCTGCTATGTCTGCCTTGTTCACAGGAGCCCAGAACTGTACACAGTACTCCATGTGTGGTCTGACTAGTGATTTGTAAAGTGGCAGGACTATGTTCTCATCACGGGCATCTATGCCTCTTTTGATGCAACCCATTATCTTATTGGCCTTGGCAGCAGCTGTCTGACACTGGTTTCTACGGCTTAGTTTGCTGTTCACTAAAATTCCTAGGTCCTTTTCCATGTCAGAGTTACCCAATATTTTACCATTTAGTATGTACTGGTGACTTGCATTATTCCTTCCCATATGCATAACCTTACATTTGTCAGTGTTAAACCTCATCTGCCACTTCTCTGCCCAAGCCTCCAGTCTATCCAGATCCATCTGTAGCAGTGTACTGTCCTCTTCTGTGTTAATTACTTTACACAGTTTAGTGTCATCTGCAAAAATTGATATTTTACTGTGCAAGCCTTCTACAAGATCATTAATAAATATATTGAAGAGAATAGGGCCCAATACTGATCCCTGTGGTACCCCACTAGTGACAGTGACCCAATCTGAATATGTGCCGTTAATAACCACCCTCTGTTTTCTATCACTGAGCCAGTTACTTACCCAGACATTTTCTCCCAGGCCAAGCATTCTCATTTTATATACTAACCTTTTATGTGGTACTGTGTCAAATGCTTTGGAGAAGTCCAGATATACAACATACATTGATTCGCCGCAGTCCAGTCTAAAACTTACCTCCTCATAAAAACTGATTAAATTGGTTTGACATGACCTCATGAAGCCATGCTGATATGGAGTTATTTACTTATTTTCATTGAGGTACTCCAAGATAGCATCTCTTAGAAAACCCTCAAACAGTTTCCCCACGACAGATTCCCAGGCTCTGTTTTTGGACCCTTTTTGAATATTGGCACTAAATTTGCTATGCGCCAATCCTGTGGAACACTCCCTGTCAGTATAGAGTCCTTAAATATGAGAAATAACGGTTTGGCGATGACATTACTTAATTCTCTTAGGATACGGGGGTGTATGCCGTCCGGTCCTGGCGATTTGTCTATTTTAATCTTTTTAAGATGCAGCTCTACTTCTTCCTGGGTCAGACAGGGCAGTACTTAGTGAATACTGTATCCCAGAGGAATTAGAAGCTCTGATCACTTTAGAGGAAGACAAAAACATAACAATAAAATTCTCGGATAAAGGGCGGCACATTGTTATTTTAGACACCACCAAATATAAAGTTATGTGTGAGGCTATTTTGTTTGACAAGGAATGCTACGAGATACTTTCAGGAGACCCTACAGATAAATATAGGCAGGGGTTGAAGGCAATACTTGATAATGCAAAACATGAGAAACAGTGGCGTAACTACAACTAACTGGGCCCCACAGCAAATTTTTGAATGGGGCCCCCCAGAAACTTCCTCGCAACCCCGAACTCACATGCAACCCTCACTCTTGTGGCTAGTCAAGATTGAGCTCTCCCAGACAAGGCCTGACAGCCGCTCCATCCGCTTTCTATAGTGTCACTGTATATAATGTCATTGTATAATACTGTTGAGGGGGGCCTGACAATAAAATCTTTTAGTCTCCCTCCTGAGGGGGCCCCTTGTGGGTCTGGGCCCCAAAGAAGCTGCTTCCCCTGCTTCCCCTATTGCTACGCCCCTGATGAGAAACTTATCAGCCAGGAAAAATATGAATTCCTATTGCCAGTCCATCCACAAATTGCTACTTTCTACTGCCTTCCAAAAATCCACAAAGGCCACAACCCCTTGAAGGGGAGACCCATAGTCTTGGGTGTAGGAAGTTTGAGTCAACATGTTGGAATATACAGTACAGACCAAAAGTTTGGACACACCTTCTCATTCAAAGAGTTTTCTGTATTTTCATGACTATGAAAATTGTAGATTCACACTGAAGGCATCAAAACTATGAATTAACACGTGGAATTATATACTTAACAAAAAAGTGTGAAACAACTGAAAATATGTATTATATTCTAGGTTCTTCAAAGTAGCCAGCTTTTGCTTTGATTACTGCTTTGCACACTCTTGGCATTCTCTTGATGAGCTTCAAGAAGTAGTCACCTGAAATGGTTTTCACTTCACAGGTGTGCCCTGTCAGGTTTAATAAGTGGGATTTCTTGCCTTATAAATGGGGTTGGGATCATGAGTTGTGTTATGCAGAAGTCAGGTGGATACACAGCTGATAGTCCTAGATAGAATAGACTGTTAGAATTTGTATTATGGCAAGAAAAAAGTAGCTAAGTAAAGAAAAACGAGTGGCCATCTGTCAGGAGAGGTCTGGGGTCCGGGGAGAATGGCAGTCCCTTAGCTCGACCCGCAACCCCTGTCCCTGCCTACTCTCCTCACCCTAGGCTAAAGGTCCTAGGGGGACAACTGGACGACAGGCCCTAGCCTAGCTAGGGAAACGGGAATGGAAGACAGACAGACAAACAAACAACGAGAAACACAAAGGAGGGTCAAACAGTCCGAGGTCGATAACAAGAGAGCAGTATCAGGTCAAAAACGTAATCCACAAGAATGTCCAAGAAGCTAGCCGGGGTAAAGCACAGAGAGACAAAATAGCACAAACACAGAGGTCAAGGCAAGATCCAGGAGCAAGCTGTGTCAGGATACAAGCAACAGGAGCTCAAGGGAGGCTGGTGACTGCTGGAAGACCAAACAAGTACTGGCAATGAGGTGCAGCAGAAAGAAACCTAAATACAGACAGGATTCCCACCCCAAACCCTGATAGGGGCTGGGAACCTGTCAGTAAGATTAGCCCCAATCACAGAACACCAGGTAAAAACAGGGCGGGTGCCAGTGATGACAGCAAGGCCAGGTTAAAGGGGCATGCACTCTGCACTCAGAGTGTGCGTAACTAGGGACGTGAGTTGGGCGCGGCAACCCGCCGCGTCCCTAGCAACGGTTAGGTGTATGACTCCAAATAACCATTGAGCCGTGCGCACGGAAGCCGGCGCTCCCTGCAAATAACGCCGGACATGAAGACATCAGGCACAGAGGGACCGGCAGCCGAGGCACGGCGGCCAGACCTGCAGCCGGCCCTGACACCATCATTACTTTAAGAAATGAAGGTCAGCCAGTCCGAAAAATTGGGAAAACTTTGAAAGTGTCCCCAAGTGCATTCGCAAAAACCATCGAGCGCTACAAAGAAACTGGCTCACATGAGGACCACCCCAGGAAAGGAAGACCAAGAGTCACCTCTGCTGCGGAGGATAAGTTCATCCGAGTCACCAGCCTCAGAAATCGCAGGTTAACAGCAGCTCAGATTAGAGACCAGGTCATTGCCACACAGAGTTCAAGCAGCAGACACTTCTCTACAACAACGGTTAAGAGGAGACTGTGTGCAGCAGGCCTTCATGGTAAAATAGCTGCTAGGAAACTACTGCTAAGGACAGGCAACAAGCAGAAGAGACTTGTTTGGGCTAAAGAACACAAGGAATGGACATTAGACCAGTGGAAATATGTGCTTTGGTCTGATGAGTCCAAATTTGAGATCTTTGGTTCCAACCACCGTGTCTTTGTGCAACGCAGAAAAGGTGAATGGATGGACTCTACATGCCTGGTTCCCACCGTGAAGCATGGAGGAGGAGGTGTTATGGTGTGGGGGTGCTTTGCTGGTGACACTGTTTATTTATTCAAAATTGAAGGCATACTGAACCAGCATGGCTACCACAGCATCTTGCAGCGGCTTGCTATTCTATCCGGTTTACGTTTAGTTGGACCATCATTTATTTATCAACAGGACAATGACCCCAAACACACCTCCAGGCTGTGTAAGGGCTATTTGACCAAGAAGGAGAGTTATGGGGTGCTACGCCAGATGACCTGGCCTCCACAGTCACCAGGCCTGAACCCAATCGAGATGGTTTGAGGTGAGCTGGACCGCAGAGTGAAGGCAAAAGGGTTAAGCATCTCTGGGAACTCCTTCAAGACTGTTGGAATACCATTTCAGGTGACTACCTCTTGAAGCTCATCAAGAGAATGCCAAGAGTGTGCAAAGCAGTAATCAAAGCAAAAGGTGGCTACTTTGAAGAACCTAGAATATTAGACATATTTTCAGTTGTTTCACACTTTTTTGTTAAGTATATAATTCCACATGTGTTAATTCATAGTTTTGATGCCTTAAGTGTGAATCTACAATTTTCATAGTCATGAAAATACAGAAAACTCTTTGACTGAGAAGGTGTGTCCAAACTTTTGGTCTGTACTGTATATAGATAAAATGTTTGCACCATTTGTGGTAGTCTTACCATCCTACATCCAGGACACCAGGGATCTCATGAAACAATTGGATGGCATCCATTTGGATAATAATCCATTCTAGCCAGCATAGATGTAGAGGCCCTATATTCGTCTATCCCTCATAATCTGGGCCTAAAGTCAGTCGAGCATTTCTTGTCTACATGGGGGCGATAATACCAACAGGATAGCCTCTTTGTTCTCCAAGTACTAGAGTTCTCACTTACTAAGAACTATTTCCTATTTGAAAATAGATTCTACCACCAGCTCAGGGGCACAGCGATGGGGAGTTCTTGTGCCCCATCATATGCAAATTTGTTTCTGGGCTGGTGGGAGAACATGTGCATCTTTAGAGATGGTTCTTCGATGGACGTATATCACATTAATTTGTGGTTGCGTTTCATTTTTGTGATATGGAATGGCACAGAAGAGTAATTTTCTACCTGGGTGTCAGGTCACAACAATGAGATTGGAATTAGATTTACTTCTGAGTTCCACCCCACAAAGTTACCATTTCTGGATGTCATCATCATGGAAAATGCACAAGGAGATCTACATACCTCCATTTTTAGAAAACCAACATCTACTAATTCCCTCCTAAGTTAGTAAAGCAGCCACCCCTTTTCACTAAAAAGGGGATCCCCAAGGACAATATGTATGCTTGAGGATGAACTGTTCACAAAGAAATGAGTTCCTTAAAAAAGACCAGGATCTACGTGATAGATTCCTAGATCGGGGGTATCCACTAAGTACTGTACTCTAAAAGCAGCATTTAAATCAGCACTTCAGAAGGAATGCACATGCCTTCTGATTACAAAATCTGAAATATACAGACTGAAAACGGACTGATTCGTCTTATCAGCACCTTTGATGAGGAATCAGCCAATGTTAGAGAAATAATCACTAATCATTGGAAAATTTTGCAGATGGATCCAGACATCCGCAATGTCATCAGTGAACATCCCGATATTACATATAGGAGGGGTAGGAGTATCAAATATAGACTCGAGCATAGTCACTTTGTGGCTCCCTCAACACCTAAGACTTGGCTTCAAAAACCCATCAACCGGTTTTTAAGGTATGCAGATTTATAAAAAAAATGTTCAATGTGGAAAACGTTCAAGAGTAACGTGACAAATAAGGAATATGTCAAAGACATGATTAATTGCAGGTCCAGGGGAATCATTTATAAGATGACATGTACATGTGCAGTAGGGAGTTGAGGCATAATTAAAATCTGTATAATTATCTTATTTTCTAAAAAATGGGTGACTAATATGTACAGATTTGATTGTATTATGTCTAAAATGACCAAGATGGATATGGTACCATTGTAAGTCAATTGGTGTTGGATCTGTTTTCTTGTGCCTGGAAAACGGATCCGGCACCATTGACTTACATTGTGTTTCATGCAGTATCCTTTGATGCACACAAAAACAGCACTTCTGTGTCTGACATGGGAATGCAACCAAACGGACTGGAATGAATTCTGGTGCATTCCGTTTAGTTCAGTTTTGACCCCATTGATTGATGATGTGAGAATAGCCTTAGTATTTTGTAATGATTTCTTTACAAAATTCATTTTGGTTCATTTATACCAAAAATGCTTGATAATTAATTAAATGCTAAAAACATGGTAATGGAATTACAGTAACATAATTATAGAACACTGAACACCTAGGAATAAAGGCAAAGTTTTACCTACTTATTGATGTCAATTTCATATTCCGGTGCCTTTTGTGCATGTTTGAAAGTCTAGATGAGCAAACGCCTTGAAATTTGTGTTTGATTTGGCAAATTTTTAAAAATATTCGGTTTGAACTGAATTATCATGAATAAAAGTTGCTCCAATTGCCCCAAAAATCTGGTCTCCTAGGACCTTTTTTTATGAATATATCTTTTATAGTTTGTTTTTTTTTTTTTTTACAAATTTTCTATGTATCCTTTCCCTTTTAAGCTCTTGAATGCAATGACAATAATAGCAAATAATGTCAGAGTGACATTGACATATGTAGCTATTGGTAAATACATGTTTGACCGTGTTAACCAAAATGTATGCCTTTAATGGAAGCAGAATGCCTGCCCCCATTTATACATGTACAAGTTTTAATTCTCATACCAAAGAGTGGCTTGTTATGAAGAAGCAGTGTGTTACAGTGTGGATGTGGACAGTGTAGGGTTATAGTGGCATGTGGGGCAATAGTTGTGTCAGCAGCATGGAACAGACAAGGCAGTAGATGTGTGTGAAAACTCTCTCTGAGATGACACTGGAGATTGGGCAAAAGAGAACAGAGAGAACATACAGTTTGGGCCACTATTCCAATCTGCCTGCCTAGAAGCCCAGAGAAGGCCGGAGTCTAGGTAGGTCAAATACTATTACAGGGCAGCCAGGAAAATGCTGTTTTTCTTTCACCGTTTCTTGTTGCATTATTGTTTGGCAAAATAGATTCTGGTTATTGCTATGTGCAAACATCCTAACAATTATTTTCAGTCTTTGCTATTTAATACTTGTTCATGTGTTTCAAGTGGTTTACAGTTGACATATGAATTTTCATATGTTTCCATAATAAAAGGTATATTATTGGGGGGGGGGGGGGTCAGAGCCTGACCACAATAGATGGTGGCTGCTTGATGTGAGCTCTCCCATCAAACTCCATAAAGTCTGCTCCACAGCACTATCCCGTAAATAATGGTGTGAAAACAAGCAAAGGAGAAAGCCAAGCATTCAGTAGGCCCTCCGAAACCTCTTAAAACTCAACCACATCCTGCCACCGGCCCGCACGTCCAAGATGGCTCCCGCAAGCCCACACACCGATCAGCCAAGCAACAACTCTGAGGCAGAGAGCGTGGCGATGCATCATGAGGTGAGCGAATCTCATCCTCAGCAGACGGTACCTGGGAACGCACTTTACACAAAGCGCTAGCCCTATTAGTTGCAGACCACTCCACCATAAAGGCAGAAGTGCACCATATTGGAGAAAGGGTCGAGGAGCTAAAGGGAGTGCAACAAGACCTGCTCACCTTTAGTGCAGCGGTGAAAGACTCTATGAGCAGCTACCGAGCGGCTATCACTAACTCCCTGCTGCTCCTAGAAGATAAAGAAAATAGGAGCCGCAGGAGAAATATCAGAATAAGAGGCCTCCCAGAGGCAATTGAACAAAAGGATCTTTTTATGGTCATGGGCAAGCTGTTAGAGACACTGAGGCAATCCTGCAAAAATCTATAGAAACCAACAAGGTGTCTATGGAATGGACTAAACTTCAGATTTACCAGGACTTGGCACCCTTGACCCTGCAGAAAAGAAGTTGAGGGCATCCAAGATCCCATATAAATGGTTGTTGCTTATTAGTTCAGGGAACAAATGCCTGACCATCCTTGCACCTGAGGACCTCCAATAAATCTGGGAAGCTCTCCACAAATCAGAGGGGTCTGCCATAGCCTTTAATAACTACAAAAGGGTTAATAAAGATTGTAAAAGGACTATAAAAGCAGCAAAAGTTCAAAATAAAAGGCTGGTGGCCAGGGATAGCAAAACCAATCCTAAAAAATTCTTCAAATATATAAATGCAAAAAACCTAGGTCAGAGCATGTAGGACTCCTGAATAATAGTGATGGGGAATTGATTACTGTGGATCAGGAAAAGGCGGAGCTACTGAATGAGTTCTTTAGTTCTGTATATACACATGAAGAGGTGGGAGCTGCTGTCGGTAGAGTAAGTGCTGGTGATACTTCATGTAATATACTCAACTGGTTCAATAGGCCAAAACTAGGTCTACAAAGTAGACAAAAAAGAGTAGACGTGTACATATTATATCACAAAATAATCTTTATTGTAGTATATCATAAAAGTTATCGTTAAAATATCTATACGAAAAAGAGAGAAAGGAACAATAAGAAAAAGAGCGCCATCCCTTGGTCACATACAATAAACTAATGTGTAACAGGTCACATTTATATCCCTACAAAAATGTAACATATCATCCAAATAATCTTAATGTTCGCATGTGAGCGTATCATAACCATAAGCCCACTCACGGTTACATCTATCAATACATCATCAAATTGCTGTCTCAACAGAGATCAAAGCTGAACCAACCTGTGTGTGGTGATAAGTGACCCAGGGATGGCGCTACCCCGACGCGCGTTTCAGTGTGCCTTCGTCCAGGGGGTAACGCCATCACTGTGGAGTGGATCATTTATAGTCCCCGAAACAGGAAAACAGACGATCAACAGACACCATTTCAAAACAACAATTGTAAGACTCGTAATCACCTGGTCCCGTTCGTTAGACGCCGGGCGGCAGAGCATAGCGTGCGCGCTTCCCCACAGTCAGAAGTCACGTCACCACGCCGACGAGATCATGTATCACGTGACCTCCGCTGTGACGTCAAGACTGATGTGGGTATCGCGACCTTTCGCCTGCCCATCACGTACTAACCTCTTATTCAGAAGTATTGAGGGCGCCCTCTGGTGACCAATACATAAAAATACCTGATTCTATTTAGTCAGACTCTCCATGATACCAATAAACATTATATAATATATTAAAAAGTTAAAATGACAAATTATTTCATTATGCACTATATATACAATCTCATCATATTAGTTCATCAATATAAATATATATAAAAATGGAAGAAATATATATATAGAAAGATATATATATATTATAATTCATATATGTTATATATTTGTGTATAGCTGTGTGGTAATTTACCAATTGATGTGATACATACCATTGAATAAATGTGTATAAAAAATTCTACAATCATAAAACTGTGAGTGAAATCGATGTGAAAACAAAAGAAACAAAAGGACCATGTGCAATGGATAAATGTGCAATGATCAATGAAGAAAAATGTGAAGAAGAAAATACATAAAAATACATAATAAATACATAAAAATGTGTATATATCTATATAAAAATTCATAAATGGTGAAAAAATGAAAAGAAAGTGAAAATAAATAACTGTGTACTACAAAAAAAATATATATATACAAATATATGTGTGCAAATATACTACAACACAATAGTGTACTACTACAACGTGACTAATATAATAACACATATATGAATCAATGAACATTACAGGTGCATAAGGACATCAATAATATTAACTATGGTTCATGGAGAAATGTCATTTTCCAATATACATCTCAGGGTCCGTTTCTGAATCTGAATCCTAGTCCTGGGGCTAAATATCACAGAAATATCTATAATAGAAAAACACACAAAAAGAAAATAAGTTAATACATAAATTAAAAACTTGTGAACACCTACAGAGAGGCATAACTATCCACAGCCATGGAGCAGTGTTCAAAGGAAAGAAGCGAAACCCAAGTTCTCGTTCAGGCCATTGGGACGCATTGTCCCAAGGGTCCAAATCCACCTACATTCTTTCTGGGCTAATCTTTTTGCCAAATTGCCACCCCTAAGATTAATACTAAGACATTCAATTCCATTTACCTTAAACATTCTTGGATTACACCCATGAATTTTCTTGAAATGTTTTGGTATTGGCTTCAGATCTACATCATTTTCAATGTTTCGAGCTGCTATGATATCTCTTACATGTTCCCTTGTCCGGGTCTTCAATTCTTGTGTTGTCAAACCTACGTAGATCTTTGGACAGGTACATGTTGCATAGTAGATCACCATTGTAGTCGAACAGGTGATATGTTGTCTGATCTGAAAACATTTAGTTCCATTTGAATCAACAAAAGTGGAATCCCTTTCCATATTTGGGCATGCCACACAGTTCCCACAAGGTACAAACCCTCGGTGTGGCTTGTTCCTAAGCGGATGAAAAATCTTTTGTTCCCGTGGTGGCAAGTAGCTCTGTACTAGATTATTCCGTAATGTGTTCACCCTACGTGCAGTGATTGAAGGATATGGGGTAACGTATTGTGCCAGAATTGGATCCGTCAACAAGACAGGCCAATGACGTTTAATTATGTCTCTCATTTGTTCCCATCTCGAGTGGTATGTAGTAATGAATCGTACATTCTCATCAACGGTCTTTGGATGCTTAGGTATGAGAAGTTCTTGTCTGGTACTGTGTTTGGCACGATAGTATGCCCTTTTTATTGACCTATGGCTATAACCCCTCTTCAGGAACCGCTCACGCAGTTCGGTGGCCTGTCTTTCAAAGGACGTATCATCCGAACATATCCTCCTGATTCGTAGAAATTGTCCGATAGGAATCGCATCAATGGTCTTTTTCGGATGAGAAGATGATGCATGCAAATATGCGTTCACGGCTGTATTCTTTCTGTATACATCTGTCTGTATGTTACCTGTTGAATCACGATATAGAGTTACATCCAAAAAATCAATTCTGTTTTTATCTGTTTAAATATGTTAGTTTGATATTACAGGAATTGCAGTTCAGTATAGAGAAAAAGGTGTTTAACTGCATTTCATTAACATGCCAGATCATAAAGACATCATCAATGTACCGCGCCCAAAAAATGGCGCGGTCCATGATGACTTCATGATCCAGGATGAATATGTCCCTCTCCCACAGCCCCAGGCACAGATTAGCGTAAGAGGGTGCACAAGCCGCCCCCATCGCTGTCCCCTGGAGCTACAGGAAGAAGGACCCATTAAAGGTAAAAAAAATTTTGGTCAGTGCAAAATTCAACAACTGTAAGAGGAAGGATGTAAAATCCGGACTATGATTGCTTGTGTCAAGAAAGAATTTTACCGCTTGCATCCCATCCATGTGCCTGATACTAGTATAGAGGGATTCTATGTCACACGTGACAAGCAGGGTATCCTCCTCCAAGGTGATACCCTCCAATTTTTTAAGAAGGTATGATGTATTCCTTATATACGATGGAAGGGTCTCTACCGAAGGTTTCAAATTGGCATCCAAAAATTTGCAAATATTTTCAGCCAAATTACCTCTCCCCGAGATGATGGGCCTACCTGGAGGTATCTCCGAATGTTTGTGGATCTTGGGCAACAGGTACAGTGTCGAAATTGTAGGTTCCTCCACCGTCAATGCTTGGTGTAATTCTTTAGAGATGATATTTCTATCTAGTGCAGATTTTAAAATATTTGCAAGTTCTGTCCTGTAGTTGGAGAGAGGATTGTATGTCAATTTCTTGTAGCACAGTTTATCACCCAACTGACGGTATGCTTCCCTCAAATACATTTGTCGTGGCCATATAACTAGATTCCCACCTTTATCCGCCGGTTTGTAGATAACATCCGGCAGATTTTTGAGTTTTTTCAAACTTTGCCTCTGTATGGAAGTCAAATTATCACGGCGGATCATGGTGGGAATCTGTTCAAGATCTTTTGATACTAGCTTGGTGAAGACATCTATTGTAGGGCACAGGGAAAGGGGAGGGAATTTCTTTGACTTTGTCCTTATACATGCGGGAACATCACATGGAGACTTACCTGCCTGTTCACTCAAAAGTTCATTAAGAATGCTTAAGGTATGTCGTTCCTCATCAGTATGAAAGAGATCTGAGTCCTGTTCTTTATGATGCCATCGTTTAATCGTTTCGAGAGATCGACCAAAAATCTGCAAATCCTTTACCGCTAGGAAAGGATCAAAGGAAGAGCATGGTGCATAATTCAGACCTTTCTCCAAGACCGACAGATCTATTTCGGACAGGGTATGCTCTGATAAATTTATTACCTTTAGATTATCACGTTGGTTTCGTTTTTCAGACCGATCGGATTGTGTCCTCTTTCCCACGCTTTGATTTTGTTCCATATTTGTTTTCCCACGGTTGAAACGGGTATTATAGGACATATTTGTTTCAAGATCTCCTTGTGAAGATAGAGAGGAGATTGATGAAGATCTGCTCAAATTGTGTCCCCTTTCCTTATTTCTCCATCTACAGTCATGGCCAAAAGTTTTGAGAATGATACAAATATTAAATTTTTACAAAGTCTACTGCTTCAGTTTTTATAATGGCAATTTGCATATACTCCAGAATGTTATAAAGAGTGATCAGCTTAACAGCAATTACTTGCAAAGTCAATATTTGCCTAGAAAATGAACTTTATCCCCCAAAACACATTTCAACATCATTGCAGCCCTGCCTTAAAAGGACCAGCTAACATCGTTTCAGTGATTGCTCCATTAACACAGGTGTGGGTGTTGATGAGGACAGGGCTGGAGATCAATCTGTCATGATTAAGTAAGAATGACACCACTGGACACTTTAAAAGGAGGCTGGTGCTTGGCATCATTGTTTCTCTTCTGTTAACCATGGTTATCTCTAAAGAAACACGTGCAGTCATCATTGCACTGCACAAAAATGGCCTAACAGGGAAGCGTATCGCAGCTAGAAAGATTGCACCTCAGTCAACAATCTATCGCATCATCAAAGAACTTCAAGGAGAGAGGTTCCATTGTTGCCAAAAAGGCTCCAGGTGCCCAAGAAAGACCAGCAAGCGCCAGGACCGTCTCTTAAAAGTGTTTCAGCTGCGGGATCGGGCTTCCAGCAGTGCAGAGCTTGCTCAGGAATGGCAGAAGGCAGGTGTGAGTGCATCTGCACACACTGTGAGGCGGAGACTCTTGGAGCAAGGCCTGGTCTCAAGGAGGGCAGCAAAGAAGCCACTTCTCTCCAGAAAAACCATCAGGGACAGACTGATATTCTGCAAAAGGTACAGGGAGTGGACTGCTGAGGACTGGGGTAAAGTCATTTTCTCTGATGAATCCCCTTTTCGATTGTTTGGGACATCTGGAAAACAGCTTATTCAGAGAAGATGAGGTGAGCGCTACCACCAGTCTTGTCTCATGCCAACTATAAAGCATCCTGAAACCATTCATGTGTGGGGTTGCTTCTCAGCCAAGGGAATCGGCTCTCTCACAGTCTTGCCTAAAAACACAGCCATGAATAAAGAATGGTACCAGAATGTCCTCCGTGAGCAACTTCTCCCAACCGTCCAAGAGCAGTTTGGCGATCAACAATGCCTTTTCCAGCATGATGGAGCACCTTGCCATAAAGCAAAGGTGATAACTAAATGGCTCAGGGAACAAAACATAGAGATTTTGGGTCCATGGCCTGGAAACTCCCCAGATCTTAATCCCATTGAGAACTTGTGGTCAATCATCAAGAGACGGGTGGACAAACAAAAACCTACAAATTCTGACAAAATGCAAGCATTGATTGTGCAAGAATGGACTGCTATCAGTCAGGATTTGGTCCAGAAGTTGATTGAGAGCATGCCAGGGAGAATTGCAGAAGTCCTGAAGAAGAAGGGTCAACACTGCAAATATTGACTTGCTGCATTAACTCATTCTAACTGTCAATATAAGCTTTTGTTACTCATAATATGATTGCAATTATATTTCTGTATGTGATAAAAACATCTGACAAACACACATAAAAACCAGAGGGCAGCAGATCATGTGCAAAATATAATATTTGTGTCATTCTCAAAACTTTTGGCCATGACTGTATACACCCGGTTCTGTGTCATATCGTTCATATCCCTTGTGAATTTCTTAGTTTTCACCCCTTGAATCTCTTTCTCCCAGATGGTGAATTTCTTCTCCATCTCTTCATTAAATGCTTTCGCCATGTCAACGTTTTGTTCCTTCAATAAGATTGACTGAAGTTGCTCAATTTCTAAATCAATCTGTTCCAAAGATCTTTTATTCAATCCTATGAGCAATTCCATAAACTTGAAGGAACTATTATTACACACTTCCTCCCATTTAGCCACAAAGATATCGTCTGTGATGGGGAAGGACGGGTACACCTGAATCCTAAGGCCACGGGGTATCAGTCCCCTCTGGAGGTAGCGTTCCAAGAAAGCTTTATTCCACCAAATACGTGTCCTTCTGTGGAGAAGTTGCTGCAACGAGAACTGGATCTGCTTAATCGTTCCCTGACCAGCTGCTCCACCCACTGCTCCCTCCTCCCTAAAAACAACATCCAATTGTGTTAACCAGGATTGTTCCCTGGTTTTATGGTCCATTATGACCACGGGCAGATGCAACCTGTGAAAAAACACAGAAAGAACTAAATCAGAAAACACAAATCAACCCTCAGTATAACAGCCTATCGTATAACTTCCATATACAAAGCCTGTGCAAATGGCTGCTACTGACTAAATCAGTTTGTACACACTCTCAAAACAATAAGCCAAAACTAGGTCTACAAAGTAGACAAAAAAGAGTAGATGTGTACGTATTATATCACAAAATAATCTTTATTGTAGTATATCATAAAAGTTATCTTTAAAATATCTGTACGAAAAAGAGAGAAAGGGACAATAAGAAAAAGAGTGCCATCCCTTGGTCACATACAATAAACTAATGTGTAACAGGTCACATTTATATCCCTACAAAAATGTAACATATCATCCAAATAATCTTAATGTTCGCATGGTCACATCAACTGGTTCAATATAGATATGGTCAAAGCTAATTTAAACAAAGTAAAGGTTAATAAGGCTCCAGGACCGGATGGGTTACACCCAAGAGTTCTTAAGGAACTTAGTTCAGTAATTTCTTTGCCCTTGTATATAATATTCAAAGATTCTCTGGTGACTGGTATAGTGCCGAGGGACTGGCGTAAAGCAAATGTGGTGCCCATCTTCAAGAAGGGCTCTAGGTCATCCCCGGGGAATTACAGACCGGTGAGCTTCCATTGTGGGGAAACTTTTTGAGGGTCTAATAAGGGACTATATACAGGAATATGTGTTGGATAATAGTATTATAAGTGATAACCAGCATGGTCTTACTAAGGACAGAAGCTGTCAGACTAATCTGATTGTTTTTTATGAAGAAGTGAGTAGAAGTCTGGATAGAGGGGCGGCTGTGGATATTGTGTATTTGGACTTTGACACGGTCCCTCATAGACGTCTGACGGGTAAATTAAGGTCGGTTGGATTAGAAAATCTACTCTGTAACTGGATTGAGAACTGGCTGAAGGAGCGTACTCAGCGAGTGGTGGTGAATGATTCCTACTCTGAATGGTCCCCAGTTATAAGTGGTGTACCCCAAGGTTCAGTGCCGGGTGGGTCCACTTTTATTTAATTTATTTATTAATGATATAGAGGGAGGAATTAACAGCAGTGTTTCAATTTTTGCAGATGACACTAAGCTTTGTAGTAGAGTCCAGTCTATGGAAGATGTGCAGAAGTTACAAGCTGACTCTTGACAGATGAGGTTCAATGTGGATCAATCTAAAGTTATGCATCTGGCTACTAACAACTTGTATGCCTCCTATGTCCCAGGGGGAGTAACACTGGGAGAGTCACTTGTAGAGAAGAATCTGGGTGTCCTTGTACACCATAGACTGCAGAATAGCATGCAATGTCAATTGGCTGCTTCTAAGGCCAGCAGGATATTGTCATGTATTAAAAGAGGCATGGACTTGCGGGACAGGGATGTCATATTACCACTGTATAAAGCATTAGTATGGCCTCATCTGGAATATGCTGTTCAGTTCTGGGCTCCGGTTTATAGGAAGGATGTCCTGTAGCTGGAAAGGGTGCAGAGACGGGCAACTAAACTGATAAGGGGCATAGAGCATCTTAGCTATGAAGAAAGATTGAAGGAGTTAAACTTGTTTAGTCTTGAGAAGAGACGTATAAGGGGGGACATGATCAACCTGTATAAGTATGTAAATGGCCCATACAAAATATATGGTGAAAAACTGTTCCAGGTAAAATCCCCTCAAAAGACAAGGGGGCACTGCCCCCCTTGGAGAAGCAAAGGTTCAGACTCCAGGGGCGACAAGCCTTCTTTACTATAAGAACTGTGAATCTGTGGAACAGTCTACCGCAGGAGCTGGTCACAGCAAAGACAGCTGAGGGCTTCAAAACAGGCTTAGATAAATTCTTAGAGAAAATGAAGGTCACCACATATTAAGAAATGTAGAGTCATGTCTTAAGGTTACCCGTCCCCCTCCCCTTCATCACTCCTACCCCCTCCCTTGGTTGAACTTGATGGACATGTGTCTTTTTTCAACCGTATTAACTATGTCCTGGAAGGGTGTGGATTGGCAGTCCAAATAAAATCCAGCCCAAAACAAGAACTAAAAATAATAGCTTCAGCAACTGCATTTGCTGCAGCCAGTGCCATCTCCCTAGATTTTAGTTATCTCACCCAGGTAGGGTTGGGCGATTTACCGGTATTCACAATATTCCGCGGTATTAAGAAACGGCGATATGGCAAGGTTGTTGATTCTTCACCAAAAATTTAAAATGTTATATCTTTTTGTTTGAAGCCTGAAATGTGGCAAAAGGTTGAAAAGTTCCAGGGGGGCGAATACTTTCGCAAGGCACTGTAGATTTCCACAGAACCGGTTCTATTAAACGCTTATATAAGTAGAGCCCCCCCGACAGTGTGAAGATGGCAGCGGCAGTAGCATCGGGAGACTACAGAGTGGCACGACGACAGTGTGGAGGTAGCAGCATCAGGAGATCACAGAGTGGCATTACAACAGTGTGGAGGCAGCAGCAGTAGCATCAGAATATCACAGAGTGGCACGACGACAGTCTGGAGACAGCAGCAGTAGCATCAGGAGACCACAGAGTTGCACAATGACAGAGATGGCAATGGGGAAAGTTCCGTCACCACTAATGTCTGTGCTCGAGGAATTGACATAGAAAAAAGTGTCAACTGGTGTCAACCTTGACCTGCCTGTGACTGTAGAAGGTCTGAGAGAGTGGCAAGGTCAAATAATGTGGAGGTGGCAGCAGCATCAAGAGACTACAGACTGGCATGAGGACAGTGTGGAGGTGGCAGTGGCAGCCGCAGCAGACTACAGAGTGGCAAGACGACAGTGTGGAGGTGGCAATGGCATCAGGAGATGACAGAGTGGTACGACAGTGTGGAGGTGGCAGCATCAGAAGACTACAGAGTGTCACAACAAAAGTGTGGAGGTGGCAGCAGTAGTAACAGCATCATCAGGAGACCACAGAGTGGCACGACGACAGTGTGTGGAAGTGGCAGCAGCAGTAGCAGCATCATCAGGAGGCCACAGAGTGGCACAATGACAGAGTGTGGAATTAGCAGCAGTAGCAGCATCATCAGGATGACAGAGTGTGGGGAGGTGGGTGGGAATAACAGTACCCGCTGAGGATGGTGGGTGTAAGAAGGAGCACTTGGCATCAGATGTGTGGCATCAGGCGAGTGGAAGCATCAGAATAGTGGCTGAGGCAGGTAGCCAGAAGAAACTGGTCTCTAGTCAAGGCAGCATGTAATCTGATGCATCAGACATTAGTGGGTGGAAATCCTGGCTGATCCACGCCTGATTCATCTTGACAAAGGTCAATCTCTCCACATTTTGGGCCGACAGGCGAGTTCTCCTTGGGGTAACTATGGACCCCGTAGCACTAAACACCCGCTCTGATGCCACACTACTAGCCGGACAGGACAGCTTTTCCAGAGCAAACATGACCAGTTGCGGCCACAAATCCAGTTTGGCTGCCCAGTAGTCCTGCAGATCTTCGGTGGCAGGGTGCTGATGTCATGCTGCTTGCTGCCACCATGCTAATGTGGCTGGGGGTGTCTGATGTCATTTACGCTGAAGTCAAAGAACGAGTCAACCATTCAAGAACCGCTGGGTTTCTGGTCAAGACATGACATCTAGATGACACCAGGAGCTCAAGCCTCTCAAAGTGACCCCTGCTGCCACGCCCCCTTACTCTGCTGCGACCTGTGCCAGAAACATTTAGGCCTCTACCAATCCCCTCTGTAGGGCCTGTCATTTCTCTGTCTGACATACTGTTAGATCAAATCAAATAAATAAATAAAAAGGAAATTAAAACACACTACAAAGGGCTGTAATTTTCCCACTTCTCCACACAACTCGACTTTCTCCTTTCTATCAGGCACTCTATAACTTACGCCCACAAGAATCCCCAGAGTAACTGGATATCAGGCAGAACAAGGCTAAATAATTCCTCACTTCCCTCTACCTCCCCACACTATCGGCTGATCAAATAGCACAATTGGTAGCCCCTATCTTTCTACAAGATATACAAAAGGCTGTGAAGAGCACTCCCCCCCAGGTGATGACTGGAACTTCACCAGCCAAACAAGCTTTAGAAGCTCATATAGTGTATAGTATTCCCCCCAAACCAGGGAAAGACCAAGAATGTCCATCTAGTTATAGGTACATCTCACTGATAAATTCAGATACCAAGCTATGGACTAAGATATTGGCCACTAGGATATCCCCATTGCTAGGTGGGTTGATCTCCCCAGAGCTACACCTTGAATGGTCTACACTACTCTCTCCTTGCCCAAAAGACTAGGGAGTTTTGGTCTTCTAGACATTAAAGCTTATTATAAGGCAATCCACTTGAGACTTCATTCTGAACCACTGTTCTCCATTAACAATAAGTTAGGATGCCAACTAGCCTCTTCTCTGCTGACCGCCCCTGACTATACTAGACTATGGCAAGTGCATGCATGCCTGAGACCACTTTCCCCTCTACATTTCTTAAGGGAGTGTTCCATAATTGGTACTCAATGGGCTCTTCACTGACGCTGTTGCATACACCTTCTTTATTCGTGCCAGCATATCTTATTCCCTATGTGGTTGACCTGACATATATAGATGACCTGGGGATTTGGACGGGGCTGGGAAACATTCCTGTGGGAGATCTGTTACAGGGGAAGAAAATCCCTACATTATCTGAATTATGGACTGGAACCACATGCACTACTTCCACTTCAGCGGGTTGAGCGGGCTGTTCTTGTATGACTTTAGGGCTGATCAAGCTCCCACATGATATGAAATGGCTATGACTGTTTTGACCCACAAAGGTATGATCTCTCTTTTCAACATTTTTATTTACAATAAAATGTTGGAGAAGAACGCTTCATCAAAACCTTCATACATGCTGCATACACACCCCCACCCTTGTGCTCCGCAACTTACTTGTCAACTCCTGTTCTATCTGCAAACATAGCTTACCCTCTTTTGTCATTATGGCAGCCAAACTCCTTATACCTTTCCACTGGCTAAGCACGGCCATTCCCTCCTTGGGAGAATGGGTGAGAAAGGTGCAGGAAATTTTCAGACTGGAGAAGCTTACTAGAGATGAGCGAGCATGCTCGTCTGAGCTTGGTGCTCGTTCGAGTATTACGGTACTCGTAAGTGCTCGCTGCTCGGACGAGTATCTCGCCATGCTCGAGGAAATGGCATCTTCCGCATTGTGCATTTTTGGTGCCTATAAACTCAGCCAATCACAAGCCAGGAGACTCTGCGGTACACCCAGCATCACGTGGGGCCCTTACATGTTGATAGCAGGGGTTGGCTGGCCTGATCAGGTGACCCTAGAATATACTAATGACTGCCCGCGGTGCTCGGCTCAGATGCTGTCTGGATGTCGTTAGGGACAGAGCTGCTGCGTTTCAGGGAGAGTGTTAGGGCCTGCATTTAGTTCTTTGTTAGGCAGGAGTGATCTCAAAAGAACCCAACAGCCCTTCTAAGGGCTACAAGACATTTTTTTTTGTCTCCTGGTTGGGCTGGCTGGCTGGCACTAGTAGTGCAGCTATCGCCATATATAACACTTTTTTTTTGTTATTGTTTTATCTCAGTGATACAAATCCATTTCATACAGCAGTTTGGAACCATTCTGTGTGTCACAGTTCAGCTGTCCACTCACAACAAACCACAATCCGTATTTTCTGTCCAGGTGACCCATACTGTACGTCACGTAATCAAATACGGTCTTTTGCTTTCACTGATACAGCTACATTACAAAAATCTCTGTGCGACATTTGTCTGGGTTGCAGTCAAAATAGCCACCATCAGCAGGGGCTGAGTTTGCTCTCTGATAGTTTCTGCAAAAAAATATATATAAAAAAATAGTTTTTTTGTTGTTTTATCTCAGTGATACAAATCCATTTCACACAGCTGTGTGTAACCATTCTGTGTGTCACAGTTCAGCTGTTCAGTCACCACAATCCGTATTTTCTGTCCAGGTGACCCATTCTGTACGTCACGTCAGTAAAAAAGGTCTTTTGCTCTCACTTATACAGCTACATTACAAAAATCTCTGTGCGACATTTGTCTGGGTTGCAATTAAGCAGACCAAGTCTGCCTAATCTAATAGTTTCCGTGTAATTGCTCCATACTGCACGGTACATAATAACATACGTAATTTTGCTCTAACTTATGCAACTATATACAAAGCACAATCCGTATTTTCTGTCCAGGTGACCCATTCTGTACGTCCCGTCAGTGAAAAAGGTCTTTTGCGCTCACTTATACAGCTACATTACAAAAATCTCTGTACGACATTTCTCTGGGTTGCAATTAAGCAGACCAAGTCTGCCTAATCTAATGGTTTCCGTGTAATTGCTCCATACTGCACGGTACGTAATAACATACGTAATTTTGCTCTAATTTATCCACCTATATACAAAGCACAATCCGTATTTTAGTAACATAGTAACATAGTTTGTAAGGCCGAAAAAAGACATCTGTCCATCCAGTTCAGCCTGTTTTCCTACAAGTTGATCCAGGGGAATGCAAAAAAAAAACCCTGTGAGGTAGAAGCCAATTTTCCTCACTTTAGGGGGAAAAATTCCTTCCCGACTCCAGTCAGGCAATCAGAATAACTCCCTGGATCAACGACCCATCTCTAGTAACTATAACCTGTAATATTATTACCCTCCAGAAATACATCCAGGCCCTTCTTGAACTCTCTTAGTGAACTTACCATCACCACCTCCTCAGGCAGAGAGTTCCATAGTCTCACTGCTCTTACCGTAAAGAATCCTCTTCTATGTTTATGTACAAACCTTCTTTCCTCCAGACGCAGAGGATGTCCCCTCGTCACAGTCACAGTCCTCGGGATAAATAGATGATGGGAGAGATCTCTGTACTGACCTCTGATATATTTATACATAGTTATTAGATCTCCCCTCAGTCGTCTTTTTTCTAAAGTGAATAACCCTAATTTTGATAGTCTTTCTGGGTACTGTAGTCCACCCATTCCAGTTATTACTTTAGTTGCCCTCCTCTGAACCCTCTCCAGCTCTGCTATGTCTGACTTGTTCACAGGAGCCCAGAACTGTACACAGTACTCAATATGTGATCTGACTAGTGATTTGTAAAGTGGCAGGACTATGTTCTCATCACGGGCATCTATGCCTCTTTTGATGCAACCCATTATCTTATTGGCCTTGGCAGCAGCTGTCTGACACTGGTTTCTGCAGCTTAGTTTGCTGTTCACTAAAATTCCTAGGTCTTTTTCCATGTCAGAGTTACCCAATGCTTTACCATTTAGTATGTACTGGTGACTTGCATTAATCCTTCCCATATGCATAACCTTACATTTGTCAGTGTTAAACCTCATCTGCCACTTTTCTGCCCAAGCCTCTAGTCTATCCAGATCCTGCTGTAGCAGTGCACTGTCCTCCTCTGTGTTAATTACTTTACACAGTTTAGTGTCATCTGCAAAAATTGATATTTTACTGTGCAAGCTTTCTACAAGATCATTAATAAATATATTGAAGAGAATAGGACCCAATACAGACCCCTGTGGTACCCCACTAGTGACAGTGACCCAATCTGAGTATGTACCGTTAATAACCACCCTCTGTTTTCTATCACTGAGCCAGTTACTTACCCACATACAGACATTTTCTCCCAGGCCAAGCATTCTCATTTTGTATACTAACCGTTTATGTGGTACCGTGTCAAACGCTTTGGAGAAGTCCAAATATACGACATCCATTGAGTCACCGCGGTCAGTCTAGAACTTACCTCCTCATAGAAACTGATTAAATTGGTTTGACATGACCGATCCCTCATGAAGCCATGCTGATATGGAGTTATTTGCTTATTTTCATTGAGGTACTCCAAGATAGCATCTCTCAGAAAACTTCAAACAGTTTTACCCACAACAGAAGTTAAACTTACCGGCCTATAGTTTCCAGGCTCTGTTTTTGGACCCTTTTTGATATTGGCACCCACATTTGCTATGCGCCAATCCTGTGGAACACTCCCGTCAGTATAGAGTCCTTAATATCAGAAATAAGGGTCTGTCGATGACATTACTTAATTCTCTTAGGATACGGGGGTGTATGCCATCCGGTCCTGGTGATTTTGTCTATTTTAATAATTTTTAAGACGTTGCTGCACCTCTTCCTGGGTCAGAGAGGACACTTTTTAAAGGGGAATTTACTTTTATACTCTGCATTTCATCTGACAGTTTATTTTCCTCAGTGAATACAGTGGAGAAAAAGTTATTTAGTAGCTTCGCTTTCTCCTCATCGCTCTCTGCTACTCCCCCCTCATTACTCTGTAATTTCTGTCCAGGTGACCCATTCTGTACGTCACGTCAGTGAAAAAGGTATTTTGCTCTCACTTATACAGCTACATTACAAAAATCTCTGTGCGACATTTGTCTGGGTTGCAATTAAGCAGACCAAGTCTGCCTAATCTAATAGTTTCCGTGTAATTGCTCCATACTGCGCGGTACGTAATAACATACGTAATTTTGCTCTAACTTATCCACCTATATATTTTCTTGTTCAGATTGAACAAGTTTGTGGGTTTCAGTACAGCAGGCCCATTTATTTTATTTTTTTTATATAATACACTTATATACAGAAAATGTTGAACCCCAGGGCTAAGGGACGAGGGCGTGGGCGTGGGCATTCAATTACTGCAGGGGGCAGAGGCCATGGTCCTGGGCAGGGTGAGACAGTACCTGCTTATAAGGGAGCAGGAGAACGCCGCAGAGCTACACTCCCTAGCTTCATGTCTCAACTTACAGGGACACGTGGTAGAGGACTGTTGAAACCACAACAGTGCGAACAGGTGATGTCGTGGATTGCGGACAATGCTTCAGTAATTTGTCCACCAGTCAGTCTTCCACACAGTCCACCCACGTTACCCAAGGGAGCACTCCTCTGGCTCCTCCACCTCATCCTCCTTCCCCCCAGTCTGCCCCCTCCCAGGAAAATGCGATCCGGCATACTCTGAGGAACTGTTTCTGGACCCTTCCCAGAGTCACAAACCACTTCTCAGGTTGCTGCTGACCTCGTTCCTGATGCCCAAGTTTTCCAACTGTCCGCAGTCCTGTGGGTGATGATGATGATGACAATGTTGACTTAGTGGAAGAAGTTTGTAAAGAAGGTGTCGGACGATGAGGAGACACGGTTGTCAGACAGGTGGTGAAGTTGTTGTCAGGGTAGGAAGTCCGAGGGGGGAGCAGACTGAGGAAATCGGAGGATGACGAGGTGACTGACCCAAGCTGGGTTGATAAGCCGAGTGAAAAACAGTGCTTCTGAGGCGGAGGCGAGTGCTGCACCAGAACAGGTTGGAAGAGGCCAGTGGCGTAGCCAGAGGGAGAAGCAGGGCCAGAGCTGGTGCATCAGCAGCAACTGTTTCACGTAGTGAAGCTCCAGTGGCGAGGCCTAGATGTTCGCAAGTCTGAAGGTTCTTTAAAGAAAGTGAGGAATGACCGACGGACTGTGGTCTGCAACCTGTGCCCACACCAGGATCAGCAGTGGTGCCACCACTACTAGCCTAACCACCACCCAGCATGCCGCAGGCATATGAGTGCTAAACACCCCACTCAATGGAACCAAGGTAGTTAGTTCACCTCCTGGCCGGGTCACACCACTGCTCCTTCCCTGTGTCACTCGCTGCCTTCTGCTAGTCAACCCCTGCCCAGGACCCCAGCACGGCGCCTCCAGCCGGAAACCACACCTTCGCCTCCACGATCCTCCACAGCGTCCACCAACAATGTGTCCCAGCGCAGCGTTCAGCTGTCTTTACAGCAGACGCTGGAGCGCAAGAGGAAAATTCGTTCCACCCACCTGCCCTATAGGCTGGTAGAGACCGAGGCC
>ONZH01008435.1:600000-942484 GCA_900303285.1 Rhinella marina
AAGGTGTTGTCTCACTTCTGCAAGTGGCATTTATCATGTAGAGAAAGTTAATACAAGGCACTTACTAATGTATTGTGATTCTCCATGTTTCCTTTGCTGGCTGGATTCATTTTTCTATCACATTATACACTGCTCGTTTCCATGGTTACAGACCACCCTGCAATCCATCAGTGGTGGTCGTGTTTGCACACTATAGGCAAAAGCGTCAGCCTCTCTGGTGGCAGGGACCACACATAGGCTGGTGCCTTTTCCTATACTGTGCAAGCATGACCTCCACTGATGGATTGCATGGTGGTTTGTAACCATGGAAACGAGCAATGTATAATGTAATCAGTGGTGGTCGTGCTTGCACAGTATAGGAAAAGGCACCAGCCTATGTGCGCTCCCATGGTCCCGGCCACCAGAGAGGCTGACGCTTTTGTTTATAGTGTGCAAACACGACCACCACTGATGGATTTAAGGGTGGTCTGTAACCATGGAAACGAGCAGTGTATAATGTGATGGGAAAATGAATCCAGCCAGCAAAGTAAGCAATATGGAGAATCACAATACATTAGTAAGTGCTTTGTATTAACTTTCTCTACATCATAAATGCCACAGAGAGACAACCCCTTTAGGGGTGCCTTATAATATGTAGTAAACGGATGGACTTGTTTTCCTAGGTTCCCGTTCGGCAAGGCTCCCAGTCTGTGCCACAACAGCCATATCACCAACAGGTGCTCATTCCTAACCAGTCCCACCAGGGCCAGTTACCGACCACGGGGATGCCGGTTTTCTACAGCGTCATCTCACCAGGACAGCAGAATAACCTGAGGTAGGGACAGTATATGAAATATCTACCGCCCGGCGTATTGTACTGTAATAGACTATGACGGTGAAATACACCTTGTGCTTCACAGCTCCTCGGTGGGGTATATGCAGCATCCAGTATCTGACCAGATGCAATTTCCAAGGGCAACCTCTCCTTGTAGCTCTCAGCCACTGCCGGGTCCTCAGTGTGCAGGTATACAGCGTACGTATGCAGAAAATATTAATATATGTGGACACAGCGCCACCTCTTTCCATGGGCCGCCCCTGGTATTGCACTTCACTTGAGTGCATTGAGCTGCGACACCAGAGACGGTCCACGGACGGACGTGGTGCTGCTTCTGAACAAAAAGCAGCTCTTTTCTGATCTTAGTAATAATCAGTCTGTTTGATTTGTTTCATGCACGGAGCTTTTAGTACGGTTTTTTTTTTTTTCTCCTTATTTTTAACAGTACCAGCGCCGCCCCCTCCTGGTGGAATGGTAATGATGCAGCTAAATGTTCCTAACAACCCACCACCTCAAACACATTCACCACCTCAGTGGAAGCCAAATAAATATTATTGTGACCACCAGAGGGCTCATAAAGTGGAGTATGGAGGCTTGGATCTGTCTGCACAGGTAAATGAAGGGGGCGCTCATGTGTCCTTAGAGATTTTGGTGGTTTTATACGGGTTCTGATTGGCATGGGTGTTGCATCTGACCTCCAGCTCTGTGTGCAGTTTTTTGCACTTCTCACCAGGGCCGACCTTACCTTAGATGATGTATCGTGTATTACCCATATGATGTCTTACAGTTTACAAATAACCCGTCCATACAGTGCCTAAATAACAGTACCATGCATTCACCATACAGTTGCCTAAACTGCAGTGTCTCCACCACCATACACTGCAAAATTTATTATACGGTGTCACAGAGCGTCGGCTCATCTGTGGGGGGTGCCAAGAGTTGGATATTGATGACCTATCCTGGGCAGCAGCTATCAGTATTGAATTCCTGGAAAACCCCTTTAAGTTAAACCTCCTGCCAATAGGTTGGATGAATGAGAGTAGTTTAACCCCCTAACTGTTTTGCCAGAGTGGGAAAAGTAGCTACCTGGAGGGGGTAGGGCTGCTTTAGATTCTGCTACCTCCTGAATGGTAGCAGCTAGAAACATGCAACTGATCTTGTTTGAAATCCAACATTCCAAGCTTCCAGACAATACCAGAATGACCGCAATATGCTTAGGACAGAGAAAGCTATCATTGATAAAAATCGGGATGCTGTGAATGCAGCTGAAAGTGAAAGTAAAAAACAGGTTTTACTCGCGATTATTCCCGACTTGATTTCTAACAGTGACTTCTACTCTGTTGCGTGGACTTTAGCTGTTGTTTTGGTCTTGTATGAAAGCCTGGACTCAAGTCAGCTTTCAGACAAGACCAGTTGCATGTTTCTAGCTGCCATTGAGGAGATATCACCATCTAAAACAGCCCTCCCCCCTCCAGTTAGCTACTTTTCACACTGCCTGAGCTGGACAGTAGACTGACTGCAATATGTTCAGGACAGAGAAAGATATCACTGATAGAAATTAGGATGCTGTGAATGCAGCTGAAAGTGAAAGTAAAAACAGGTTTTACTCGCGATTATTCCCGACTTTATTTCTAACAGTAATTTCTCCTCTGTTGCTTGGACTTTAGCTGTTGTTTTGGTCTTGTATGAAAGCCTGGACTCAAGTCAGCTTTCAGACAAGACCAGTTGCATGTTTCTAGCTGCTACCATTGAGGAGATATCACCATCTAAAGCAGCCCTCCCCCCTCCAGTTAGCTACTTTTCACACTGCCCGAGCTGGACTCGGGCAAAACAGTTAGGTGGTTAAGGGCTTACCCCTCCTCGCCTTGCTAGAGTACTGCTAGAGTAAATATAATAAAGGCGAAGAGACCAGCTGTAGATATGTGCTGCTTTTCGCTCAGTTGGATGTATGTAAGTAAAGGAATGTTGTCTTTGTTTTTTGGCCCCTTTTGCAGCATAGTTCACATCTAAGCAGCCCCATCACATCGCCCACTCAGTCACCGGTTCCTGTCCAATTAACCAACATGAAAAATATCCGCCCTGGTTTATCGCCTCTCCCTCTAGTTCCACATTTTTCTAGACCGTTTGCTCCAGGACAAGGTAAGTGGTCGTATATTTGTCTTTGAAAATATTGCACTGCACCTCCTAGACACTAGGGGGATTCAAGTGACCATACACATGAGAGCAAAATTGATCGAACCCGACGATTTCGTCAGGTCTGACTGATCTTATGTTTATAGGGGCAAAAGGAAAGCGAATCCGGCTGGTTGTGCCGCCAGTTGACCACTGAACACTTTTGGCAATTGGAGACTGTGTAAAGGGCATGTCTACCTTTGAGCACCATTTTAAAACTTCCATGTAAATAGAATCTACATAAAAAAATAATTTGGTAAATACGTTACATTAATTATTCTGCCCAGTAATAAGCTTCACTGCCCGTCTTATGCCTCAGAGTTGCTGATTGTCATTGGAAACTGTCGACAACCTCTAATGGCATATCCGAGCCTCTGTAACGCTAGTTGATTTTCATGCATTACATGACTGAACAGTAAAGATGACACTTCCCAGAATTCAATTCACTAGATTAAGCTTTATACAGATACTTCAACCAGACAGAAATACTAGGATTTTTCAGCTCTGAAGCCTGCAGAATTGTGAATGCTGCTGTGAAGTATAAATACAGTATCCTTTGGATCAGGATCAGTACATAAGTAATATGAAGTGTGCACACAGTGACTGCACCAGCAGAATAGTGAGTGCAGCTCTGGAGTATAATACAGGATGTAACTGAGGATTAGTACAGCATACGTAATGTAATGTATGTACACAGTGACTGCACCAGCAGAATAGCGAGTGCAGCTCTGGAGTATAATACAGGATATAACTCAGGATCAGTACAGGATAAGTAATGTATGTACACAGTGACTGCACCAGCAGAATAGTGAGTGCAGCTCTGGAGTATAATACAGGATGTAACTCAGGATCAGTACAGGATAAGTAATGTATTTACACAGTGACTGCACCAGCAGAATAGTGAGTGCAGCTCTGGAGTATTATACAGGATGTAACTCAGGATCAGTACAGGATAAGTAATGTATGTACACAGTGACTGCACCAGCAGAATAGTGAGTGCAGCTCTGGAGTATAATACAGGATGTAACTCAGGATCAGTACAGGATAAGTAATGTATTTACACAGTGACTGCACCAGCAGAATAGTGAGTGCAGCTCTGGAGTATTATACAGGATGTAACTCAGGATCAGTACAGGATAAGTAATGTATGTACACAGTGACTGCACCAGCAGAATAGTGAGTGCAGCTCTGGCGTATAATACAGGATGTAACTCAGGATCAGTACAGGATAAGTAATGTATTTACACAGTGACTGCACCAGCAGAATAGTGAGTGCAGCTCTGGAGTATAATACAGGATGTAACTCAGGATCAGTACAGGATAAGTAATGTATGTACACAGTGACTGCACCAGCAGAATAGTGAGTGCAGCTCTGGAGTATAATACTGGATATAACTCAGGATCAGTACAGGATAAGTAATGTAATATATGTACACAGTGACTGCACCAGCAGAATAGTGAGTGCAGCTCTGCAGTATATTATAGGATGTAACTCAGGATCAGTACAGGATAAGTAATGTATGTACACAGTAACTGCACCAGCAGAATAGTGAGTGCAGCTCTGGAGTATAAGACAGGATGTAACTCAGGATCAGTACAGGATAAGTAATGTATGTACACAGTGACTGCACCAGCAGAATAGTGAGTGCAGCTCTGGAGTATAATGCAGGATGTAACTCAGGATCATTATGAACTTTATATCCATACAGAATAAGTAATGTGATGTATTTACAAAGATTAGACCCCCATTCATCCTCAGATCAGAACATGCTCTCTTCCTGCATTCACTGCTTCCTGATCATCTTCTGGGCCCGATGCTGCACTATGATCTGACGATGCACAGTGTCAGGTCATAGTACACTCTTATGTGCACTACGTCCTGATGCTGTAGGCAGTCAGGACACAGTGCAGAGTGGTGAGTACAGCCAGTGCACCGATTCACTCACTGCATCCCGTGCCTCCTGCATACTGATGACAGCTTCCATAACGGAAGTGGCCGTTAGCATTCACACTATAACACGCACTGCCATTTTTTGGGGGAAAAAGTGCACCTTATAGTCTGAAAAATACAGCTTGTAGATTTTGAAAGAAGCAGGGGTGGCCCAGTGTAATCTTTGGGATTTAATAATTTTAGTAATTCAGGCAGCATTTCTCATTCTCAGGATCTGGGTCTTCACCATCTTATTTCTTTCTCTTTCTCTCTCTCCTTTCTCCCCGGCAGGTGATACAAGATATCCGTTACTTGGTCAGCCATTACAATACAATGCTCCTCAATTAGTACACGGACATATAACAAGTCAACAGGTTTATAATCGTGTTCTTGATCCTACATTTCACATCTAGGATATAATGAAGACGTCTCAGGGGATAACGTTCTCTTTAATGTAGATACATAGGCTTTTCTCCAGGGATCCAAGTCACTGGGGGTAAAAGAATGAATGTTTTTATATTTCTTATAAGCCAGATAATATGCAATCACATGGGCACATAGCTGTAGATAC
Source organism: Rhinella marina (assembly GCA_900303285.1). Lineage (NCBI taxonomy): Eukaryota > Metazoa > Chordata > Amphibia > Anura > Bufonidae > Rhinella > Rhinella marina. Next base: position 605,488 of record ONZH01008435.1, read on the forward strand.
AGATGTAGACAATATGTCACTGACTCAGTACAAATAATATGCCAAGTAGCAAAAAAAAAAAAAAAAAAAAATTCTCATTTGTGCATGTTCCAGGGTCAGTCTGGACACAGACATGGAAATAGAGGCAAAAAAACCGCCAAGAAAGCTGCTTCCACAGACCTCTCTGCGGGTGAACCTGGTATGTTTTGGGCACATACCCTTTAATTTCCTTTCAAGTGTCATTTGCTATTGATCTCATGCCACCCACATTCTCCAGAAAAAAAATAAACGCCATCAATAGTCTTAAAAAAAAACAACCAAAACACTATTTCAGATTTTAAAGGGTTTGACCACCTTTTGGGGGGGTCTTTGGCAAGCCCTCCGCCCAGACCTGCAAAGGGAACCGCCATACGTGCATGCTCCCCACCACTGTGTCCAGGCTCCTTCAAGCCCTGGCCTTGGCTGCCTCGCTCAGGTCCCCCGATATCAACATCCGCTTTCAGCAATTGGCTGCAGCGGCGATCGGCCCTCTCTGCGTCACATGATGCAAGGGGAGAAGGTCCGCAAACGGCTGCAGCTGCATCAACAAGGATGTAGATAGCAGGAGACACAAGCGTGGCACATAAGTACTCTTCCCTTTGCAGGTCTGCCCAGGAAGAAAGGGTGGAGGAGTTGCCAAAAACCTCCCAAAAGGTGGCCAAGCTCCTATACAGAACAATGTGTTTCTATGGTTACAGACTACAAGCAAACCAGGTGTAGTCTGATCCTGCAGTCACGTGTATGCTCTTCTCTTCACAACCTAGAGATAATAGAAAAAGAGGGCATATGGAAGGGAAGTGGCACACGGGGGGGGGGGGGGGGGCTGTTTTAGATGGTGATATCTCCTCAATGGCAGCTAGAAACATGCAACTGGTCTTGTCTGAAAGCTGACAGTCCAGGTTTTCATACAAGATGATAGCTAAAGTCAGGGGCGGATTGTCCATAGACCTTACAGGGCAATTTCCCAGTGGGCCGGTCAGTGGTAGTTTTTGGCGATTTTTTTTTTTTTTTTTTTTTTTTTTTTTTTGTGATGGACTGTGGTATTTGGCTCTGATGGGGTGTTATAATGTGTCACAATATGGTATTGCTGGCTCTGCCTTCCATCAGTTTGGACCTAACTACAAAATGGGGCCGCTTTTCATATTTTTTCAAGGGCCACTTTAAAGGGGTTCTCCGTGAATAATGATTTTTTTTGCAAGATCTTCCAGCCTGCCTCCCTAAACGGAAGATTCATATTTACCTGCTTTCTGCCGCTCAGTTCCTCCATGCTGCCTCCCACATGTCCATGTTTTGGTCCCTGCGTGGTGTTTACATCTGCTGCAGCATAGGCATGGTCACATGCACTACTCCAGCCAATCACTGGCTTCAGCAGTAATGTACTGCTTGTGGCCACATCCAGCTGAAGCTAGTCATTGGCGATAGTGAGCATGCAGCCATGCCCATGCAAAAGAAGATGTAAACACTGCGCAGGGAGGCAGCGTGGAGGACCGGAGGCAACCTGGGGAGACTAATAAAAAAAAATCATTATACCAAGAGAATATATACCTATACTTATATATTACCTGTCCAAATGAGGAATTTACTTGGGGAGATAGATCGCCGGGCACACTGCGCTGCAATAATCTTTGTTTTGTAACAGTGCTGCCGGGACTGTCAGGATCGCGCATGCGCGATCCCTTACAGCAGCCTGCCGGCAGACAGAAGCGGAGAGGAGGCGGGCACCCAGGCTCTGACGTTTCGTGTACAGAGCCTGGCCACTCCCTCAAGCAGGGAGATGCCTGTACACGAAACGTCACCACTGGAGCTGGGTGGATGACGTCGGGGGTCACGTGACCCGTATCGGCCGCGATGAAAGAAGGCAAAATAAATAGTAAGTGTAAATTACAAAAGTTAACTTCGGTAGGTTGCCAGCAAGTTTAGCTAAAGTTGTTATAACTCGGACAACCCCTTTAAGTTCCCAGTCCGTCCCTGACTAAAGTCCAAGCAACAGAGGAGAAATCAAATCGGGAATAATCTCAAATAAAAACTTTCATTTTCAGCTGCATTCACAGCATCCCGATTTCTATCAGTGATATCTTTCTCTATCCTGAACATATTTCTGAAAGCTTGGAATGTCTGCTTTCAAGCAAGATCTGTTTCATGTTTCTGGCTGCTACCATTCAGGAGGTAGCGGCATCTACAGCAGCCCTCCCACCTTCAGTTAGCTACTTTTCCCGCTGCTGGAGCTCGAATCTGGCAAAACAGGGGGTTCAGGGTCAACTTCATGTTTGCTACATCTGTATATATCTAGGTTAAAGTTTCCATTTTTCTGTCATAGGTACATAAAAACAAAAATAAGAGTGCTGGATCTGTCCTAAGACGGACACCAACTGCACCCAGTAGACTCCATTGACTTGAGTAGATCTGTCTGGTTCTAGTCATGGTGTCTCTTCTCTCGACGTGAAGAATAGCGCGGCATGTTGCGCTATTCTTCCTATCAAATATGATGTAATTTCCCAATGGAAATGTGAACAGACCCTTAAAACTTCTGGTCCCGCGCTGTGAATGGTCTAACCCAAGTGCTCTTATGTCTCCCTATCTGCAGTTGTTGGGAAAGTCCTAGAAATCACAGAACTGCCCGACGGGATCAGCCGCAAAGACGCCGAAATGCTTTTTGGTGAACTTTTTAAAGCAGGTGCTAAAATTCGGTGGCTCCGGGACCCCCGATCACAGCAGACCCCTCCACATCAACACCATCAACACTACTGCGGCAGCGGGGAAAGCCACACGAGTACCGAACAAGCCAGCCCCTCTTCAGACTTGGCCTCCACCTACACCATCGTGGCGACGTTCCCCACCGTTTCGGCTGCTAAGTTTGCACTGAAAGAACACAATAATTTAATGAACAAGTTTAGACTGAGAACGAGCAGAAAACCCTACGACCTTCACATCCTCGAAAGAGCGAGCTCTCAGTAGAAGAAACGGGGGGGGGAGGGGGGCGGCATTCCTGCATTGCCTGCCTCTACCACGGCCTTTGGAGGGGCTTGTGTCTACGCCGAGAGTCGGAGTATCACCACCGCGATCTAGGAACTGCAGAACGCCCTACAGCGCCGGCAGAGAGTCACCCGTCAGTAGGACGGCCCTCCTCTACCCTCCCCTTTTATAGCCTGTTTGTTTTATATTTATATTTCTGTATCGGACCCAAAGTTCTCTTGTACAGAAAAAAAATAAGATATGTTGTTCATAATGAATGCCCAAAAAAAAAAAAAAAAAAAACAAGAAAATCAAATCCTAAAAAGGTCTGTTTTTTACTTTTTGTTTTTGTTTTTTTTTTCTCCGAAGCCAGCACTTTGACGTCCACTTTAATAGAAGGGGGTGGGGAAATTATTGCTGCACTTAAAGAAAAATCTATATACATAGATATATATTATAATAATAATAATAGACCTATTACTGTTTCGAAGAGAAGTCTTGTCCTTCCCCCTCTGGTCTTCCAAGGGGGGGGGGGGTGTGGAAGATGTTGGTAAAACAACGGACCCTCTTCACTGTGCCCTTCATAAGTTATATACATTAAGACTTTGTGAAAGTTCATTGTAAATAAATGGTTTCTCACGAAAGTCATTTTTCTTTAATTGTGGTTCCATTTTTTTTTTTGGGATCCGGGTAGAATGTGAGGGGCAGGGGGTTAAAAGCGTACCATTGCCTGAGCATTGTGTGAACGGGGCTTATTAGTCAGTCTTCAGATCTCTAGTTACTGGATGCAGGTCAGTCATCGGCAGACATTTTGGAGAACTATTTTGGTCACCCACCTACAATTACAGTATACACATTCTCTGGGCCTGTCCGTTTTTGTTTGCCACCCCTAGGGTCAGGACTCCAGTGTGGGACTGCTCCAGTGCTCGATGGGGGTCCCAATGATCAGACCCCCACCAATTAGACACATCACCTATCCACACAATCATTTAAGGCATTAGGAAAAGTCCATTCTTCTCACCTCAGCAAGAGGCATTTATCATGTAGAGGCACTTACTAATGTATTGTGATTCTCCATATTGCCTCCTTTGCTGGCTGGATTCATTTTCCCATCATATTATACACTGCTCGTTTCCATGGTTACGACTACTGTGCAATCCATCAGCGGTGGTCGTGCTTGCACACTATAGGAAAAAGCTTCAGCCTCTCTGGTGGCCGGGACTGTGGGAGTTCAAATAGGCTGGTACTTTTTCCTATGGTGTGCAAACACGACCACCACTGATGGATTGCAGGGTGGTCGTAACCATGGAAATGAGCAGCGTATAATGTGAAAAAAGAATCAAGCCAGCAAAGGAGACAATATGGAGAATCAGAATACATTAGTAAGTGGCTTGTATTAATTTTCTCTACATGATAAATGCTATTTGAAGTCACACAACCCCTATACGCAAGAAGGAAAGCCAACGTAAAATTTTCCAGGTTTACTATGGTATTTAACAGATACACTAATGTAGTTTCTTACCTCATGTCCTTTTTTTTTTTATCCAGTTTCACCATGTAAGTCAATCCCTCTGCTTTGGGTCCATCCTGTCTGTAGCACTTCCTGTTGCTGTATCCAACCAAACCCATGATGCACTGCTTTCTCTGGCACAGTTACAGCACCGCCCCCTAAGAACGCCCAGCTTGTTTATAGCTCCTCCCACCCATTCCCCTATCAATGCCCCGCCCATGGACATAACATCACAGGAAATGAGAAGGAGCTGCATGGACATGGTCATGTCACCACTGCTGAGACTTGAAGATGGGAGCAATAAAGGTAAAAATAACGCATTACAAAATTACAGCGACCTTCATAAATTATTATTTTAAAGGATGTTGATACAAAATGGAAAACTCCTTTAAAGCTAGTGATGAAAATACTTCCTTCCTTTTCACTTTGTTTCAATGGAGAAAGCCTATGAACACACAAAGATTGAGCTAGGAAGAGATGTATTTCTGAAAAAATAAAAAGCCGTCTCTCTGCTACAGTGTACCACTGCAAGGGGTATACACATGGGCACAAAATTGTAGGTACCCTTCCGTTAAAGAAATACCCACGATAGTAATTTAAGATTGAAAATAATTTGACCACAGGGACTTGTTAAACTTAGGTGTGTCCTGTAATTAGCATAACGGGTGTCTTCAAACCTGTAATCAATCAGTCTGTAGCCACTGTGCTGTTTATCATGGTGTGGACCACACTGAATATGGACCAAAGAAAGAGGCGGTCAGAAGAAAATTGACAAATATGTTAAAGGTAAAGGCTAGAAGACCATCTCCAAACAGCGTGACGCTCCTGTTACTACAGTTGTACAGATTATTCAGATGTTTAAGGTCTACGGGACTGTAGCCAACCTCCCTGGAAGTGGCCGCAAGAGGTAAATTGATGACAAATTGAAGAGATTGATAGTATGAATGGTAACCAAAGAGGTTAGAGGTGAACTGCAAGGTCAAGGTACATTAGGGTCAGATCACACCATCCCTTGCTGTCTTAGCCAATGTGGGGTGAATGGAAGACAACCGAGCAAATCATAAAAAAGACGAGACTGGAATTTGCTAAAATGCATATTGACAAGCCACAAAGCTTCTGAGAGAATGTCCTGTGGATAGATGAGACAAAACTGAAGCTTTTTGGCAAGTCACATCAGCTCTATGTCCACAGACGCAAAAATGAAGCATACAAAGCAAAGAATATTGAACCTACTGTGAAACATGGAGGAGGCTCAGGTACAATCCAATCTCAAGATTATCAACACCTTCTGAAGCAATATGTGGCTGCCCAGGGTCAGCTTGGTCTCGGTCGCAGGTCATGTGTCCTCTCAACAGGATAATGACTAAAAACATCCAAGAATGGCTAAGAGCAAAGCATTGGATTATTCTGAAGTGGCCTCTATGAGCCCTATTCTAAATCATGGAACATCAGTGGAAGGAGCTGATACATGCAGTCTGGAGAAGGCGCCCTTCAAACCTGAGACCTACTCACTAGGATAGGTCATCAGTATGTGATTGGTGGGGGTCCGACATCCAGGACCCCCGCTCATCAGCCGTTTGAGAAGACACCTGCACTTGCAGTAGCACTGTGGCCGTCTCCTTCTCTGAGCTTTTCCCAGGCCAGTGATGTCACGTTCGTTGGTCACATGGCCTAGGAGCAGCTCAGCCTAATAGACGTGAATGGGTCTGACATAACGGGGGTCATTTATTTGAGCTTTGATATCCCTCATAATGTGGATGCACTTCATTTATGTCTAGGAGCATCCTCCAGCAGTCTGCGCGCCAAAAATGAAATGTACGGCAGCCCCTGACTGGAGAGGATTTCAGTCTCTGCCCTTCCACTCGTCAGTGGCAAAGATGGTGTAAAAATGTTGCATACAGTTAAATTTAGGTGACTGGGCCTTTAAAAAGTTGGACAACTTATTTATTTTTTCATGAGAAAAACTGGCATAGTGGGCCATAATAAATCCCTTTAAATTCAGTGTAACTCTTAATGGGAGGAGCCACACAGATGAGAGGAGGAGACATCAGGGGCAAGAGGAGAACATGTCATAACTCTCACAAAGGAAGAAAATGCTATTTGCTAAGTTTTGTGTTTATGAGGAAAGGGATGTTTCAAAGAAATCGTTGTGTGATCATACTGGAGGAACTGGAGAAAGTGATTGAAAACATTAAAGGGGTTGTCCCACAAAAAATATTCTACAGTTTTCAAACCAGCACCTGGATCTGAATACTTTTGTAATTGCATGTAATTAAAGATTTTGTATAGCCACTGAGTTATTCAATAAAATGTATCTGTTTAGGACCACTTAATTTCTTATTTCTTTGATCTATTCACTGAGAAGGCCGCACATGCTCAGTTTCAACTTTTAACTGTCTCCTGAGCTGTGATAGGGACAGCTGAGACACGCCTCCTGGGCTGTGATAGGGAGAGCTGAGACACGCCTCCTGAGCTGTGATAGGGAGAGCTGAGACACGCCTCCTGGGCTGTGATAGGGAGAGCTGAGACACGCCTCCTGAGCTGTGATAGGGAGAGCTGAGACACATCTCCTGAGCTGTGATAGGGAGAGCTGAGAAACGCCTCCTGAGCTGTGATAGGGAGAGCTGAGACACGCCCCCGGAGCTGTCAGCTTGATAGAAATCTAGCAGAACAATGAATGAGGAGATCTCTGGATCCATGTGAGGTACAGGGATGGTTCTAGCTTTGTTAGAAAGAGGTCGTCATGTATTATATGATGTCTGATTTTCATTTTTTACATTATTTGTGGGAGAACCCCTTTAAGAGAAGACAACCTCCATGTACATGGTTGGGCATGAAGCCTGGGCCACAATCAAATTTGAAGATGGACAGATCCATTAAAATTATGAGGTCGGACGGCCACAGGACATCTGTAGAACGGCCATAAAACCTGGACCCAGGGGCGGTCTTGGCATTTCTGGGGCCCTAAGCGAAGTTATGTCCGGGGCCCCCCCCAATGACGCGTCACGCATCTGATGACACGCCCCCCCCAATGACACGCCCCCACACACACACATCAAAGACTTTTTTAACAATAAAATACTGTCAAACAATTAACAATTAACTCACTGTTAAACAATGAACTAAATTACTAAAATTACGTCAGCAGCACGTCCCAGCTCTTCATTGGCTGAGCTGGGGCACGTGCTGCTAACCATCACTCACTGGAGGGGGGGGGGGTGAAGGTTGTCCAAGGCCTATGGCGTGTCCCAGACTCCCAGCTCTCTATTGGCTGGGCTGGGACACGTGCTGGAGCCTGGGACACTGACGCGCAGCGTTTGTGTTTTGCTGTGCGGACTGGCCTCTCTGCGGCTGCGCGAGCTTCCTGCTACACTTCTGGACTTGAGAGTGAGCGGGTGCGGTGCGCGCAGCCACCGGCGGACAAATGCAGTAAGTGACAGCTGGGCGGGCGGTCTTGGGCACCGGCACAAGAGCGGAGCGTGGGGGCCCCCTTGGACGTCGGGGGCCCTATGCAAATGCATAGGATGCGTGGTGCCCAAGACCGCCCCTGCCTGGACCTCTAGTTCTATTAGTCCCTCCTCATTCCTGATCTCAGTTCGGTTCACTTCATCGGAGCGGGCCTGACTTCTGAGCTCCTGGCTCTTTTGTAGCTGTATCTCAAGACAGTGGAGAATCAAATGATGGCGGCATTACATATGTATCTCTGGGGGTGTATGTGATGGACTTTTCTATGCAGGAAGGGGTTAATAAAAGATAAGAGCAATGCATTCTGGGAAAACACAGGTCCTTGATTGTCCCATGTGAGTTGCTAATCACCCATAAAAAGGGAAGAATTAGTGAGCAGCAAAAAAAAAAAAAAAGTTTTAACCCCTTAGTGACCCCCAACACACCTCCTGATGGTGGTCACTAAGGCTAGACCGCTTTTTTTTTTTGTTTGTTTGTTTTTTTTTTTTTACAATGCCTTGGCCCTTGCTCTAATATTCCGGATCTGCATAATTGCCGATTATGGCCGTTTAATCCCTTAAATAAAGCAGTCAGTAGTACAATAGTAGGTTTAGAGGTGGGGGCTCCTTCTGGGATCGCAGGGTGCTGGTGTCTGCACAATGAAGGACATCTGTTTGTCTTCTGTATAAGCCTATTAGGCTGTGCCAGAGGCTCAGCCTTATAGATTGCCTGTCAGTATCCTGACAGCATAATACACTGCAGCACATAAATAGTACAGTGTATTATGGTATTGGCCAGAGGATTGCATGTCAAAAACACCTTGTGGATAGAGTTGAGCGAACGTGCTCGTAACAAGCACTGTACTGCTCGGATCCCTTGCGCTCGCATGGGCGCAGCCATCCGGATCCGTCCTCCTCACCCGAAAAATTTAGCATTTTTACTGCCACTATAGATGTATAGATGGCGCTGTCCTTTGGAACTCTGCCGGAAGCCAGCATCACTCACCAGAGCTCCAGCGAGTGCGGCGGATCCCTGAAAGAGCAGATCGGTGGGGGTGCCGAGACTTGGACCCCTGCTGATGTGATAATGACGACCTATCCTGAGGATAAGTCATCATAATAATTTCCCGATTAACCCCTTGTACCCCAAAATGGTGCACTAAGAACTGAAACTTGTCCTGCAAAAGCTCTTGGAATGCAACAATGAAAAAAATTGCTTGGTCACGAAGGGGTAAAATAAAATGGATGATCCCTTTAACCCTCTTGCTACCAGCGCCGTATATGTACAGTGCTGGAGCAATGTGTGAACATTGCTAACCGGCAAAGACCTGCAGCTAATTACCGTGACCAGCAATAATGTGGTAATTAAGGGCTTTAGATGCTGTGATCAAGTAAGATCACGACATCTAAATGCTCAAAAAAACCTGGAAGCTTGTGCTTCCGGGCTTCCTACCGACACCCCCTGTGGCCAATGAGGCTGTCAGTAGTTGCAGTGAATACTATCAGCCTCGCTGATGAGGCTGATGGTATTCATGCTGCAATTCTTATTTTGGTCACCAGATGGCAGGCCAACAAAAGAGATGAGCAGTTTACAGTCATAAACTCATTTTAAAATTCCATGATTGTACAAAATACTATTAAAATATATAAAAAAAAAAATTCAAATACGGCGAATGGTCAAAATGTCCGATATGCCATTTTTTAATTTCTTCTATTAGCCAAAAAAAGGTAATAAAATGTGATCAAAAAGTCATGCACACTCCAAAATGGTATAATTAAAAACTACAGATTGTCCTGCAGAAAATGAGCCCCTATACAGCTCAGTAGACACAAGTATAAAAAAAAAGTTATGGGGTCAGAATATGGTGATGTAAAAAAAAATAGGTTTTTTTTCAATGGTTAAATTTATTTTTGCACTATTTAGACATAAAAATACTTATATATATATGGTATCGTTGTAATAGTACTGACCCAAAGAATGAAAGGCACAGGTCAGTTTTGCCGCGCGAACAAAACCCGTAAAATGTTGGAGGAATTCATTTTTTTTTACAATTCCATCCCAATTGGAATTTTTCCTGCTTTCCACCACATTGTATGCCATATTAAAGGGTTTCTGTCATCAGAATTTAGCCTACAAAACCAAGTGTCATTTGCAAATCGCAAATGACACCTGATGACAGAAAGCCTTCTTTTATAGAAATCTGTACGGTAGTTTTTGTTAAAATTGCGTTTTTATAATATGCTAATTAGGCCCCCTAGGTGCAGTAGGCGTGAACCCTGCACCTAGGAGCGGCCGTAATAACGCCCCTTACCCCTCCTCCCTTGCGTTGATTGACAGGGCCGGGCAGCCATCTCTTTCGTCTCCCGGCCCTGTACGATCGCGAAATCCCGCGCCTGCGGATTGCGATAAGCAATCCGCGCATGCGCATTGATGAAGCCGGGACCCGGGCGGCCGCCGGCTCTCAACGCGCGTGCGCAGATTGCTTATCGCAATGCGCAGGATTTCGCGATCGTACAGGGCCGGGAGACGAAAGAGATGGCTGCCCGGCCCTGTCAATCAACGCAAGGGAGGAGGGGTAAGGGGCGTTATTACGGCCGCTCCTAGGTGCAGGGTTCACGCCTACTGCACCTAGGGGGCCTAATTAGCATATTATAAAAACGCTATTTTAACAAAAACTACCGTACAGTTTTCTATAAAAAAAGGCTTTCTGTCATCAGGTGTCATTTGCGATTTGCAAATGACACTCGGTTTTGTAGGCTAAATTCTGATGACAGAAACCCTTTAAATGGTGGCATTAGAAAGTACAACTTGGCCTGCAAAGAAATAAGCGCTCATATGGATATGTGAACAGAAAAAACCTCTAGTATCCAAGGGGTTAAAGGGAGACTGTCACCAAGAAATTCACTAATATATCTGGCATGTCTTATAGGACTAGCTCAGCTAGTGAAAGTGATCTGTTGCTTCATTTTGGAGAAAAGCTGATTTTCATCCCTATGCAAATGTTAAGTGCACTAAAGGCGGGCCCAAGCCACTCTGTGCACCATTGCCCCTCTTGCTACCTTTGCCAGCCCTTCCCTCTCCTTGACTGATACGCTCTGATGGGATGACTGTGCAGGAACCTGGCCCTATCAATCAGAAAGGGGAAGGGGGGGCTGGCAGAGGAAGGAGGAGGAGCGAGGGTGCACAGAGTGGCTTGGACCCGCCCTCAGTGCACTTAACTGCTCATTTGCATAGGGATTAAAATAATTTTTTCTCCAGAATGAAGCAACGGGTCCCTAAGTGAAAGGTGTCATTACATTCAGCTGAGCTAGAACTACAAGGCCTTGTTTCTGGTTTATCACTGATTTTATGGCGTCACACTCCCTTTAAGCACTGACGCCAACGTTCAAAAATTGCATTCAGCGAGATTTTATAGGCGCCAAAAATTTGTTGTAAGTAAGCATAGCCAGAATGCTCCCATTAAAAGCAATCTGAGACCCTCCAAGGCTCGAGATTACGACGAAAGTGGTCATAAAGGCGATCATAGCGTCTGACCGCAACCACGGCTTCCATGCGCTGACCTAAGGGCGACTTCTTGTGGTCAGTCAGGCGCGGAGAATTGGAAAGTTTTGAGTTGTTACTTGTTTTATTATTCAACACCATTCTAAGCCCTTTTTAAAGGTAATTTATTCGTCCTGACAATCCCTTTAAGAAGCACCAGCCAGAGAGTGCATAGAAAGTAGAGGACAGGCGCTCATGGCTGCCGGCTGTGGTGACCCTTCCTCAGGAGACGTGCGGTGCCAATCAAGGTTGCAGCTATTACCATGACAACCCTAAGAGCTCCGTTAGAGGTAAGGAGCACGCCTTCCGGGGCGTGGTTTCGCCCCGTCTATCTCCCTCTGGAGGGGCGTGGTTTGGGGGGATTGAGCGTCGTGCGTGATGACGTTTTCGACGTCATTGGTGGTTTCTGCGCTTCGTCATCGCTGTATGTCCGGATCGCAGTGACAGGAGGCAGGCAGGGGAATAACTCCAGGCCGGGGAAATGCTCTGGTTCCAGGGATCCATCCCGGAGGCCATAGCCGCGGCCAAGCAGCGGAGCTCCGTGTTTGTCGTGTTTGTGGCCGGTGAGGAGCGATGGCGGCAGGGACTCTGTGCTTGTCTGCGGGGCTCCGGGCAGATACTGTGTGTGAGGAGGTGACAGGTGACACAGGGCAGGCACAGCAACAGCTGCCCTAGGGACTGCAGGAAGTGAGGACTGTCACCTGACAACTGCTCGAGTGGCCAGGTCCCTGACAACACCAGAGTTAATAGGGACAGTGACTGTGGCTACTGGTGGGGTGTCCGCTACAGGACATGGGGGCGCCAGCTTCAGACGAAAACTGAAGTCCTAGAGGATGATGGGACATGGCAACCTGGTGGTGGACAGCGCTTGGAAACCGTCAGCATGTGTGATTGGCTGGAAGTTATAGAGTGAAAGGATGAATAATAGGAGTGGCGACTGACCAATGAAGTCTTAGAGGAGAATGGGACATGGCAACCTGGTAGTGGACAGTGCTTGGAAACCGTCAGCATGGTGGCATGTGTGATTGGCTGGAAGTTACAGAGTGACAGGATGAATAATATGAGTGGCGACTGACCAATGAAGTCCTAGAGGAGAATGGGACAGGGCAACCTGGTGGTGGACAGCGCTTGGAAACCGTCAGCATGGTGGCATGTGTGATTGGCTGGAAGTTATAGAGTGACAGGATGAATAATAGGAGTGGCGACTAGAGGTGGGGTGACCGCCACAGGACGTGGAGGGTGCCTGCGTCGGACACAGTGATGGAGGCTGGAGAAGTGTGATGGATGGTGACTGCGACCGAATAATGAGGCCCTTAGAGGACGATGGGACAGGGTGACTAATTGGGGGGGGGGGGGGGGACAAGATCTGCAATGTGATGGTGGACAGTAGTTGGAAACAATCAGCATGGTGGTAGGTGTGTTTGGCTGAAAGTTTTGGAGTGACAGGATGAATAATACAGGGGGCGACTAGAGATGGGGTGACCACCACGGCACTGGCCGGAGGGGGCGGCACCTTCAACAGGACTAATCAGACCCAGCAGCGGAGGCGGGAGAAGCGTGACGGACGGCGACTGGCTATAGAAGAGCGACGGAAAGTAGATTAGTCATGGAGAATGATGGCACAGGACAGCTAATGGGGGAGGGGGCAAGATCTGAAATGTGATGGGGGACGGCGATTAGAGGCCGTCAGCATGGTGGTACGTGATTGGCTGGAAGTTAATAAACCTGGGTGGTCTTCTCTCCAGTTGGTAATACTCCTGCTCAGCTGGGTGCTTCTCTGGACTTCTAGGAAAGCTGGGTGACAGCATCATGGCCACCTCTATCCCACCGCCGGCCACCTCGTATAGTCCTAGAAGTGGATGGCGGTGGCCATGATGCTGTCACCCATCATTGGAAGGATAGACTTTGGGCTCGTGCTCACAAGTGTGTGTTTTTTTTCCCATGTCAGTTCCGTTTTTTTTTGTGAACCGTATGCAGAACCATTGACTTCAATGGTGCAGCATAAAACGGAAATGACTCCATGTGCATTTCATGTCCACGTGGCTGTTATTAGGGACAATTGCGGGCGACCCTAACGTGGTCTCTCTTGTTCCAGGGGATGATGAGCAGTCCATTCGGATGGCGGAGAGCTGGGGGGACGAGGAGGTGGAGCGGGCAGCAGCTCAGGGCTTTGTCGCCATCAGGATTGACAGTAAGAGGTTTGTTAAATAATTTATTCATCTGCTCTTCTGTCTCCTCCACATGTTCAGTGGAAGAAATCTACAAGCGGTTCACGTCTGTGATATGTCATCCAGTATTGGGGGCGGGGCGCGTCTAATAACAGAATTATTATTGCTTTATTAATAAGCTAATCCGTTTTTTTGTTTTTTATTCCCTTGCAGCGAAACCTGTCTCCAGTTTTCCCAGATCTGTATCCTTCTCTGGTATTGTATGTGTGATGTTAGGCTGTGTATTCTCCTTGGCATTCCAACAGAATAGTGAGTGCAGCTCTGGAGTATAATACAGGATGTAACTCAGGATCAGTACAAGATAAGTAATGTATGTACACAGTGACTGCACCAGCAGAATAGTGAGTGCAGCTCTGGAGTATAATACAGGATGTAACTCAGGATCAGTACAGGATAAGTAATGTATGTACACGGTGACTGCACCAGCAGAATAGTGAGTGCAGCACTGGAGTATAATACTGGATGTAACTCAGGATCAGTACAGGATAAGTAATGTATGTACACAGTGACTGCACCAGCAGAATAGTGAGTGCAGCTCTGGAGTATAATACAGGATGTAACTCAGGATCAGTACAGGATAAGTAATATAATGTATGTACACAGTAACTGCACCAGCAGAATAGTGAGTGCAGCTCTGGAGTATAATACAGGATGCAACTCAGGATCAGTACAGGATAAGTTATGTATGTACACAGTGACTCCATCAGCAGAATAGTGAGTGCAGCTCTGGAGTATAATACAGGATATAACTCAGGATCAGTACAGGATAAGTAATGTATGTACACAGTGACTGCACCAGCAGAATAGTGAGTGCAGCTCTGGAGTATAATACAGGATGTAACTCAGGATCAGTACAGGATAAGTAATGTATGTACACAGTGACTGCACCAGCAGAATAGTGAGTGCAGCTCTGGAGTATAATACAGGATGTAACTCAGGATCAGTACAGGATAAGTTATGTATGTACACAGTGACTGCACCAGCAGAATAGTGAGTGCAGCTCTGGAGTATAATACAGGATGTAACTCAGGATCAGTACAGGATAAGTTATGTATGTACACAGTGACTCCATCAGCAGAATAGTGAGTGCAGCTCTGGAGTATAATACAGGATGTAACTCAGGATCAGTACAGGATTCAGTGAGTGTTTTTTAACACAATATAAATGTATAAACTTTAAAGTGATAACTACTTTAAGAAACAAGAAAGCCATTTTGCTGGTAGCTGGGCTGCTGATCCTGAGTAATATGATGACACTTACCTGTCAGTCGTTGGTCCTTTACAAGTGCCGTCCCAGATCCTGTGGTTTGTGTCCCGTCCAGCTTCTTCATCGGAGAGAATGGGATTCCTTTAGAAGTCATTGCGGGCAGTATATCCGCCGAGGAATTAATAGCAAAGATCACCAAAGTGAAGCAGGTGCCTCCGACATGTCTGATCTGTGATAGATGAGCCGGGAGTCCGCGCCAAGTCACAAAGCCTTCATATTCTCTTCCACAATCAGTGATATTTACTTAGAACTCCTTTTTTCTCACTGCTTTTTCACTTGTTTAACAGATGTTCCTTCAGAAGTGTAGGAGTCGTAGATGCATTCAGTGTGGTGGAGCTCAGACCTATTCATTTCAGTGGAATGAGCTGCAACACCTGACAAAACCCTTAGGCCCCTTTCACACGAGCGGGAGACTCGCATGTCTCCCGCAACGCATCTACAGGGCTGGACTCCGGCACTGACTGGGATCGCATATAATGCTCTGCGATCCCTGTCAGTGCCGAGTCCAGCCCTGTAGATGCGTTGCGGGAGACATGCGAGTCTCCCGCTCGTGTGAAAGAGGCATTAGAAGAAAGCAGCCATGTTTTTCTAATTACATGCTAGCCCTTTAAGAGGCAGTGCGAGCATTCAGTGTAACGACATTTAGGTGAAACACCTCTTTGATGTTCAGACTCCATAT
Source organism: Rhinella marina (assembly GCA_900303285.1). Lineage (NCBI taxonomy): Eukaryota > Metazoa > Chordata > Amphibia > Anura > Bufonidae > Rhinella > Rhinella marina. Next base: position 621,125 of record ONZH01008435.1, read on the forward strand.
CTGCACTGTGGATCTTCGTTTGTGTGAGATCTGCAAAATCTGATGAATAGGGGTTTGTAAATTTACAGCATGGATTTTTTATTTTAAAGGAATGCTGTCACTATACCAACATGTGATCCTTGCACTATTATCACTGTATACATGTCTCGTGATCCTCGCACTATTATCAGTGTATACATGACTCATGTGTTCCTTGCACTATTATCGGTGCATACATGACTCATGATCCTTGCACTAGTATCAGTGCATACATGTCTCATGTGATCCTCGCACTAGTATCAGTGCATACATGGCTCATGGGTTCCTTGCACTAGTATCGGTGCATACATGGCTCATGGGTTCCTTGCACTAGTATCAGTGCATACATGGCTCATGTGTTCCTTGCACTAGTATCAGTGCATACATGTCTCATGGGTTCCTTGCACTAGTATCAGTGCATACATGGCTCATGTGTTCCTTGCACTAGTATCAGTGCATACATGTCTCATGGGTTCCTTGCACTAGTATCGGTGCATACATGGCTCATGGGTTCCTTGCACTAGTATCGGTGCATACATGGCTCATGGGTTCCTTGCACTAGTATCGGTGCATACATGGCTCATGGGTTCCTTGCACTAGTATCGGTGCATACATGGCTCATGGGTTCCTTGCACTAGTATCGGTGCATACATGGCTCATGGGTTCCTTGCACTAGTATCGGTGCATACATGGCTCATGGGTTCCTTGCACTAGTATCGGTGCATACATGGCTCATGGGTTCCTTGCACTAGTATCGGTGCATACATGGCTCATGGGTTCCTTGCACTAGTATCGGTGCATACATGGCTCATGGGTTCCTTGCACTAGTATCGGTGCATACATGGCTCATGGGTTCCTTGCACTAGTATCAGTGCATACATGGCTCATGTGTTCCTTGCACTAGTATCAGTGCATACATGGCTCATGGGTTCCTTGCACTAGTATCGGTGCATACATGGCTCATGGGTTCCTTGCACTAGTATCGGTGCATACATGGCTCATGGGTTCCTTGCACTAGTATCGGTGCATACATGGCTCATGGGTTCCTTGCACTAGTATCGGTGCATACATGGCTCATGGGTTCCTTGCTCCTGTACATAAATGTAGAGTCTTGTCGTTTGCACGCCTGGATATTGCACAGATTACTGGAGTAGATCACCATTATTGGTTTTCTTCTGGATAGTTATCTTTCAATCTTCCTTCTAGATGCACACAGGGAAGAACGACCGGTTACCAGCAGACACGGACGTACCCGTTGATTCTCCAGAGACATCAGGCCTTGTATCTGAGAGCCCATCCGTGGAATCGCCCCCTGTAGAGGCCTCGTCCTCATCACCAGAGACCACCCCAGGTTAGACTCTTCACCCTGTTAGTACTTTGTGTAAACTCAATGCATTCAGTGTAAGTAACTATATCTTACTTCTCTCCCAGCACAAAGCGACAACTCGCCCACAGATGAATCAAACGAGGTTGTCGGAGACGTGAGAGAGACTTCTGAAGAAATGGCAGAGAAAATGGAGAGGTTGGCTTTATATTCAATAGACATCTGTCGTATATCACAAGATCGCCATTTTGTGTTCTTCATGTGTTATTAGAGGGTAACAGAGGGTCTAAAGTCGCTCCTGCTACTTCTGGCCCTGCACTAGTTACAACGGAGAGGATCAGGGGCGGTACATTTTTATTTATTTATTTGGATATTTTTATAATCCTGCACAAACCCTTTAAATAGACACTTGGAAACTCCCTAAAAAGCAACTGATCCAGAGTGGAAACATCTTAAAAAAAAAAAAAAAAAAAAAAAAAAACAACAACAACAACTATGGCATCAGTATCCTCTCAGTGCTCATCACTGCTGAGAAACGTGCGATGGGCATGTCCACCTAATGAGCTAAGTACTGGTGGACACACATGCTCAGTCACTCTCTCCACAGCCACATCGTTACATAGTGATCCTCTGTTCACCATAGAGCAGCTAATTACAATAGCTTTCTGCCCTGCTTATCAGGATAAGACCAGTTCATCTGCACTAACGTGTCCACGAAGAGTGGTGGAAGAAGGAAGTATATCGTCAGCAGCAGAGGAGGGAAGAGATTAAAGTAGAACTCCCGCAAAAATGTTTATTCTCTGACCTGTTAGAAAGGTGCATGATATAATCTGTAGTGATTGTCATTTTCTTATCAGAGACTGTTTCTGAGAGTAAAAACCTCTCTTCTTATTGTAGCCGGGTCATGTGACCAACTCCCTGACCTCCAACTGACCCAGGACAGGAAGTCAGTCACTGCTCTATTCATTCCTATGGGAGCCTCACTTTCAGTCTCATAGGAAGACATAGAGAATTAGACTTCCTGTCCACACATAAGTCTCTGTGTGAGTTGTTGGGTCTAATTCCTGGTCACATGACACAGATAAGAAACTTCAGGATAATATAAGTCAAAAATTTACACTGGTAAGAAAATGACATTCACTACAGATCACATCATGTACATTTCTAGCAGGACATGGAATAAAATTTTTGTCGGGAGTGCTTCTTTAATTCTGTCCAGAGCCTAACCCCCAGCAGTCCAAAGGGGGACACATCAAAAAGATGGGAAACACCGTGAATGATTCTGTAGCAGCTAATAACTGTCTTTCTGGACTATTGGTACAATAATGATTCATGGTGTAAGACTACTTTCACACTGGTGTTATTGCTGGATCCGTCAGGGTTCAGCAATAACGCTTCCGTTACTGATAATACAACACACATAACACAACGTTCTGAACGGATCCGGTTGTATTATCTTTAACATTGCTGGGACGGATCCGTCATGAACTCCACTGAAAGTCAATAGAGGACAGATCCGTTTACCATTGTGTCACACCAAACGGATCCGTCCCCATTGACTTGCATTGGGGGTCATTCATGACGGATCCGTCTTGGTGCGGATGCCCAGGACGGAGAGCAAACCGCAGCATGTTGCGGTTTGCTCTCCGGTCTGGAGACTGAAGTGAACTGAACAGAATGCTTTTAGGAGCACTCCGTTCTCTTCAGTTCAGATTTGTCCCCATTGACAATGAATGGGGGCAAAACTGAAACTTTTTTTTCCGGTATTGAGCCCCTATGACGGAACTCAATACCGGAATTATAAAACGCTAGTGTGAAAGTAGCCTAACCCCTTTAAGACAAATTCTAGTGTGTGTGTGTAAATATGAACATGGCCACCAGAGGGCACTCTAGTTGCATGTTGGCTGTCTTGGCCTCAGAGAGATGCTTTGGATCCTTGCATATAGAGGTGAGCAGTATGTGGGGAGGTGGTTCTCTACAGCATACAAAGAAAACTCTGCTACACGATCCTATGGTTCATCGTACAGCACTTTCTACATGTGTAATTATTTTGCTTCCATTTTTATTTTGGAGAGAATATGTTGATTTATTTTTTTTTGTTGTTTTGGGTATATTGCTCTTGGGTCCTGATGTTTGTTCATTATAATACTGCTTGACATAAGACGGTCTGAATTGACAGTAACATCTTTATAATAGGGTTATGGCAAAGCTGGAAATGAAAGCAGAGGAGAGAAAGAAGGACGAGCAGGAGGTAAGTGGCCTGTCACTCTTCTGTCCTGTTCTCCTCCCTTATCCCTTCTGTAGTTTTCCTCCTCCTCGTACACCATCATATGACAGGCACAATTTGGTGATCACCAGATGTCCGTGTCAGTTCTGTTGAGTTTTCGGTCTGCTTTTCTGTGAGGCCTCTTTACGGGCATGCAATGACTTTTTAAGTCCTATTAGATTTCAAAGTAAACCCTGCCTCATAATGCTAATCCTGTGACATTAAAATTATCTTTCGTCCTTAACCGCGCTGTTTGCCCGGATTAGTGTGAAACGATGAAATAACCTGTCTTTGTTTTTGTCTTCTGAAGAAAGAGATCAAGAGAGAAATTGACAGGAGAAAAATGGGAAAAGACATGCTGGAGTATAAAAGAAAGCAGGAGGATGAGCAGGCTAAACGGGCGCTGGAGGAGAGGAACAGGGAGAAGGCCGAGGACAAGGCTGCCAGAGAACGGATTAGACAGCAGATTGCACAGGTTGGCTGGATAGTGCAGAGCTGCACTCAGTATTCTGCTGGTGGAGTCACTGTGTACATATATTACATTACTTATCCTGTGCTGATCCTGAGTTACATCCTGTATTATACTCCAGAGCTGCACTCACTATTCTGCTGGTGGAGTCACTGTGTACATATATTACATTACTTATCCTGTACTGATCCTGAGTTACATCCTGTATTATACTCCAGAGCTGCACTCACTATTCTGCTGGTGGAGTCACTGTGTACATATATTACATTACTTATCCTGTACTGATCCTGAGTTACATCCTGTATTATACTCCAGAGCTGCACTCACTATTCTGCTGGTGCAGTCACTGTGTACATACATTACTTATCCTGTACTGATCCTGAGTTACATCCTGTATTATACTCCAGAGCTGCACTCACTATTCTGCTGGTGGAGTCCCTGTGTACATACATTACTTATCCTGTACTGATCCTGAGTTACATCCTGTATTATACTCCAGAGCTGCACTCACTAGTCTGCTGGTGCAGTCACTGTGTACATACATTACTTATCCTGTACTGATCCTGAGTTACATCCTGTATTATACTCCAGAGCTGCACTCACTATTCTGCTGGTGCAGTCACTGTGTACATACATTACTTATCCTGTACTGATCCTGAGTTACATCCTGTATTATACTCCAGAGCTGCACTCACTATTCTGCTGGTGCAGTCACTGTGTACATACATTACTTATCCTGTACTGATCCTGAGTTACATCCTGTATTATACTCCAGAGCTGCACTCACTATTCTGCTGGTGCAGTCACTGTATACATACATTACTTAGCCTGTACTGATCCTGAGTTACATCCTGTATTATACTCCAGAGCTGCACTCACTATTCTGCTGGTGCAGTCACTGTGTACATACATTACATTACTTATCCTGTACTGATCCTGAGTTATATCCTGTATTATACTCCAGAGCTGCACTCACTATTCTGTTGGTGGAGTCACTGTGTACATACATTACTTATCCTGTACTGATCCTGAGTTACATCCTGTATTATACTCCAGAGCTGCACTCACTATTCTGCTGGTGCAGTCACTGTATACATACATTACTTAGCCTGTACTGATCCTGAGTTACATCCTGTATTATACTCCAGAGCTGCACTCACTATTCTGCTGGTGCAGTCACTGTGTACATACATTACTTATCCTGTACTGATCCGGAGTTACAGCCTGTATTATACTCCAGAGCTGCACTCGCTATTCTGCTGGTGCAGTCACTGTGTACATACATTACTTATCCTGTACTGATCCTGAGTTACATCCTGTATTATACTCCAGAGCTGCACTCACTATTCTGTTGGTGGAGTCACTGTGTACATACATTACTTATCCTGTACTGATCCTGAGTTACATCCTGTATTATACTCCAGAGCTGCACTCACTATTCTGCTGGCGGAGTCACTGTTTACATACATGACTTATCCTGTACTGATCCTGAGTTACATTCTGTATTATACTCCAGAGCTGCACTCACTATTCTGCTGGTGCAGTCACTGTGTACATACATTACTTATCCTTTGTTGATCCTGAGTTACATCCTGTATTATACTCCAGAGCTGCACTCACTATTCTGCTGGTTGCTAATGGAAGCAGTCAAAAAGCTAGTTGACAGACACATCACTGAATACTTTACTGAGTTTTCGTAATTAGGCATATTTCAGGCAGACAGATGGCGGCGCAATGGTTTGTTGTGCCGCTATCTGCGCCTTTTTCCCGCTCACGCCAGGTCTAAAATTGTGACGGGGAAGGGGACAGGCCATCAGGCGTAGAAAATGGTCCAGCAGCAGCTGTTTCAGGCGTAGAAAATAGTCTAAATGTAAGACGGCTAGGAAGCTGTCTTACACTTAGAACTGGTGCTGGATACGCCAAAGTTATGGAGGGGCCGGGACCTCTTCATAATTTCGGCAGATCCACCGTCAGCTATGGGCCTTTATTGAGACCGGTGTGTACAACTACCCTTGTTCTGCACTTATACATCCAGCTTCTACACGGCCGGCCTCTACTGCCTACAGCCAGACCAGCGCTGGGCAGCTCCACTGCTGTGGTCTCCTGTAGTTCTCCTGCAATCTGGAACCCTCCTCTTTCCTTCATTGGATTGTACTTCGGGGAGCGGTTGGTAACCTTGTCATGTTTCTGGTTCCATTCAGTGTCATTGTTTTCTAGGACCGTGCTGATCGTGCCGCCCGATTTGCCAAGTCTAAAGAAGAACAAGAGGCCATAAAGGCAGCCGAACTACAGGCGCGGCAGGCGGCGGCGGAAGCCAGAAAGGAAGCGGCGCAGAAAGAGAGAAGGTGAGTGCTGGACCCTGGTCTCTGCCGTCCGCTGTCTCCTCACGCCTGCCTATGACACTGTGCTGTCCTTCTCTTCAGGACCGTAGCCAGGATACAGTTCAAACTGCCCGATGGCTCTTCCTTCGTGAACCAGTTCTCGTCAGAGGCCCCTCTGGAGGAAGCACGACAGTTCGCCGTACAGGTCAGTGGAGAATACATCATCTTGCTTATGTTATATCTCAGTAAGGGTCCTTTCACACGTTCGCATGAATGGTTCCGCGTCCATTCTGCGTTTTTGCGCGGCCCCGCAAAAAAATAGAACATGTCCTATTCTTTTCCACAGCCGCGGACAAGATTAGGCATTTCTGTAGTGCTGGCACATGGCCGGTGTCCGTGTTTTGCGGATCCGCAATGACATGCGGACTTGTGAATGGACCCTAAGGGCCCATTCACGCGACCGTGTGAATGGGTCCGCATCTATTCCGTAATATTGCGGAATAGATGCAGCCCCATTCACTTCTATGAGAGCGGGCAGCTGCGGCAGGGAGCCAACTCCATTCCGCGGCTCCGCATAAAAAAAAATAAAACATGTCCTATACATAGGCATTTTCAATGGGGCGCCCGGCCATGTGTTCCGAGCGTTGCGGACCCGCAATAATACGGTCGTGTGAATGGGCCCCAAGTCTGAGTTCACACTTCCATCAGTTATTGTGAGCCAAAACCAGGTGTGGGTCAGAAACACAGAACAGGAGCAGATCTTTTCCTTATACCTGATCTCTGTGGAGGCTCCACTACTGGTTTTGGCTCACAATAACTGTGGGAAATCAGTGATCAAATAACTGAGGTGTGAACTGGGCCTAACTCGACTCTGCTTCATCCATCAGCCTCGTGGACATTGAATGGAGAGGCATCAAACCCACGAGCGCTGCTCCATTCAAACTCCTCACTGTGGTTTAGTGTTGAGGTGCAATGGGGGAGCTGGGACTCCCATTCTAGTGATGGAGGGCGTGTCTCATTGGTGGAGTCCATAGCAATCAGTTATTTATCACCTATGTAGATTAGGACTACTTTTGCTCCCCCAGAAACTTTCCTCTTCCATCTGTTCTGTCTTATCTGGTATTGCGGGTCAGTTTCAAGGCTATGGACACCATTACATTGATTTTAGTTTTTTTTATAGTTAATTTTGTAAACTTTATAAGTGGTTTTTATGAAAAAAACCCATTTTCCTGCTGCTGAATCTGACACCGATCAGACATCAATTAAAGAATGACTCCTGTGCTTCAAAGAGTTGCTTTAAATCTTATGAATTTTTATTCATGTGCTTTCCAAAGCAGCTTACTAGAACGTTTTCGGCCTATGGCCTTTATCAATGTGCTGTAAAGTCATATAAAAGGAGATAATCAATACATAGTAGTGGCAATACAATGAAAAGATATAGATGTCTATAGTGTTGTACTTATAGAGAACGGTATACCAATAGACAATATTCCAGTTGTTTGGCAGAGAGTGATGAAAGCTGACGAATGCACAGACAGTCCAGAGAGAGAGGAAATATCTGTTGATCCATAGTACATACATTAGAGGTATAACATTATTATAGGGCCAACCCCTCAGTCACACATACGAAGCGCATTGCGCACTGCGCATGCGCAGTTACGCCCGGATGACGCGCCGGCCATATTGGGTTGCGTTCCACCGGCCTTTCCTCACAATCAGCATGCGTTCCACTGAACGCTTCCGCTCCTCCTCCCACACCCCGCTCCTCCTCACATCTGGCACGCGGGCTTTTTGTAGCCCAGACGGACAGCGCAGCGCAATCCCGACAGGCTTGTTAGCCCTTATCCAGACCGCGCTCCAGCCGCCTATATCATAGGACACCAGAAGTCCCACACAACACGCTCTAAGCAGGTATGAACTAACGGTAGCCGATTTCTACCTTCAGGCATAGGCATATTAACATGCCTCTATATATATATATATATATATATATATATATATATATATATATATATATACACTCACCGGCCACTTTATTAGGTACACCTGTCCAACTGCTCGTTAACACTTAATTTCTAATCAGCTAATCACATGGCGGCAACTCAGTGCATTTAGGCATGTAGACATGGTCAAGACAATCTCCTGCAGTTCAAACCGAGCATCAGTATGGGGAAGAAAGGTGATTTGAGTGCCTTTGAACGTGGCATGGTTGTTGGTGCCAGAAGGGCTGGTCTGAGTATTTCAGAAACTGCTGATCTACTGGGATTTTCACGCACAACCATCTCTAGGGTTTACAGAGAATGGTCCGAAAAAGAAAAAACATCCAGTGAGCGGCAGTTCTGTGGGCGGAAATGCCTTGTTGATGCCAGAGGTCAGAGGAGAATGGGCAGACTGGTTCGAGCTGATAGAAAGGCAACAGTGACTCAAATTGCCACCCGTTACAACCAAGGTAGGCAGAAGAGCATCTCTGAACGCACAGTACGTCGAACTTTGAGGCAGATGGGCTACAGCAGCAGAAGACCACACCGGGTGCCACTCCTTTCAGCTAAGAACAGGAAACTGAGGCTACAATTTGCACAAGCTCATCGAAATTGGACAGTAGAAGATTGGAAAAACGTTGCCTGGTCTGATGAGTCTCGATTTCTGCTGCGACATTCGGATGGTAGGGTCAGAATTTGGCGTCAACAACATGAAAGCATGGATCCATCCTGCCTTGTATCAACGGTTCAAGCTGGTGGTGGTGGTGTCATGGTGTGGGGAATATTTTCTTGGCACTCTTTGGGCCCCTTGGTACCAATTGAGCATCGTTGCAACGCCACAGCCTACCTGAGTATTGTTGCTGACCATGTCCATCCCTTTATGACCACAATGTACCCAACATCTGATGGCTACTTTCAGCAGGATAATGCGCCATGTCATAAAGCTGGAATCATCTCAGACTGGTTTCTTGAACATGACAATGAGTTCACTGTACTCAAATGGCCTCCACAGTCACCAGATCTCAATCCAATAGAGCATCTTTGGGATGTGGTGGAACGGGAGATTCGCATCATGGATGTGCAGCCGACAAATCTGCGGCAACTGTGTGATGCCATCATGTCAATATGGACCAAAATCTCTGAGGAATGCTTCCAGCACCTTGTTGAATCTATGCCACGAAGAATTGAGGCAGTTCTGAAGGCAAAAGGGGGTCCAACCCGTTACTAGCATGGTGTACCTAATAAAGTGGCCGGTGAGTGTATATATATAATATATATGACATCAAGCATATGTGACTCCTGATACTGAGCACATTGGTGCTTGTGACCTTTATAGCCCTCCTTACGAGTATCTACTATAATAATGTTATACCTCTAATGTATGTACTATGGATCAACAGATATTTCCTCTCTCTCTGGACTGTCTGTGCATTCGTCAGCTTTCATCACTCTCTGCCAAACAACTGGAATATTGTCTATTGGTATACCGTTCTCTATAAGTACAACACTATAGACATCTATATCTTTTCATTGTATTGCCACGAAAACGTTCTAGTAAGCTGTTTTGGAAAGCACATGAATAAAAATTCATAAGATTTAAAGCAACTCTTTGAAGCACAGGAGTCATTCTTTAATTGTTATACCTGGCGTGGGAGCCAATTCCTGTGATACTTCCATCACATTTGGAGGCGTGACCTAACTTGCCTTTATACAGATCAGACATCAGACTGCTCCTGCCTGTGTAAGCGCTCTCTTCTCTGACCCTCCCTTATAAAAGTGTTGGAGATAGCGGCAAGGAGGGGGGTGTTTATAGCAGATCAAAGAGTGTACGGGGAAAGTATCTAAGTCTTCAGGGTGGGCAGATCACGCAGGCTGTAGATAGCGAAGAGAGAGCACACACAATGCAGTCTGCAGGAGGGCAGTCATATAGTCTGTGTATCTGTAGAGAGTGAGAGAGAGTAGAGCGCTCACTGCAGAATCTGCAGGGGAAGGGGAATAACCTTCCTGCGCATGAGTGAATGTCACTAAGAACAGAATCTTCAAGAGCTGTAGAAGTCTAGGAATGGAGTTTGCTGATACATGAGACCTAGTGAAGACAGCAGCATTCTAAGCACACAGACCACACATCCTCATTTGTAGATTCACATAGTTTGTGTATATGTAGAGTGAGAGAGTAGAGCACCCACTACAGAATCTACAGGGGAAGGGGGAATCATACGCTCCTAAGAATGAGTGAATGTCAGTAAGAACAGATGCATCATGAGCTGTAAAAGGAGAAATCGATCCAGGAACACAGTTGTGCTGATACATGAGAACTAGTGAAGACAGCAGCATCCTGAACACACAGAGCACACGTCTTCATTTGGAGAATCACATAGTCAGTGTATATGTGGAGAGGGAGAATAGAGTGCGCGCTGCATGAGAATGGGGAATCATACGCTCCTAAGCATGAGTGAATGTCAGTAAGAACAGATCCTTCATGGGCTTTAGAAGGAGAAATCAGTCCAGGAACAGAGTTGTGCTGATACATGAGAGCTAGTGAAGACAGCAGCATCCTGAACACACAGAGCTCACATCCAGCATGTCCACCACAAGAGATCAACATGCAGGTTGTTAACTGAATATTAGAGAGTGTGAAAATGAATGAAGATTGCAGTCTGAAAAATGTCAAGTTTTTATTTTAACGCAAGGTAAACGTGTAACTATTTTTTCTCCATGTCAGTGGTGTCCATAGCTTTTAAAGTTGAATTCCCGGAGCCGTCTTACTTCAACATAGTTCACAGAAAACGATGAAGGTTCGGTGCCTGCTCCATTCACATACATGATAGAAACCGGATTCTTTTCATCCTTTTTGTGAGAGGATCACTGAACCTGACGCGTCTTAATTGTGGATTTTCTCTTAATGAGCAAATGTTCTGGTCAAGGTCACGGTGATCATTAAAAGTAAGGTCAAAGCGGCGGAGACGGCATGAGCGCTAATAAGATGCATTTATTCTACTTACAGACCGTCGGAAACGCTTATGGCGACTTCTCCTTAGCAACCATGTTTCCTCGAAGAGAATTTACCAAAGAGGACTATGGGAAATCTTTACTGTCTTTAGAACTTGCACCCAGTGCCTCAATAGTCCTCTTGCCGGTAGGTCGGCTGGGTGTATTCACATATGAGTTTGTGTGTGTATATATTTATATAGTTTATATTCATTTTTCTTCCTTTGCTCTATTGACAGGCCGGGAGGCCATCTGGAGCCGTAGTGCAATCATCATCAGATGGAGGGGTCTGGGGCTTTTTGGGCACTTTCTTATATCCCATCCTTGCAGTCTGGAGGTTTCTGAGCAGTTTCTTATTCAGCAGCCCTCCCCCAACACAGCACACAGGCCGCCCGGGCCAGACACAGCAGGAAAGCACCAACTCTTCTGCATCCAGTAGTTCAGAGCCAAAAAGGTAAGTGTGAGGGGAGAACCTAGACTTATGAAGATCCTTTGATTGCCAGAAGAATGTCCTTGACACCATCAAAGTGGCCATCTGGTTCAAGGGCGGATTGGCCATAGACCCTACAGGGAAATTTCCCAGGGGGCCACTCAAACCCTCTTGATGGCTGGCCAGGTACACAATGATCTGATGCTCAACAGCCGCAGGTGCCCTCCTGAACTCAACTGTATTGCTGTCCTGATGATGGTGATACAGTTGAATACTGTGGTTGGGGCGGCAGTATTTTGTGCTGCTCTGTTTTATTTGGTTCTGTTGGGGCGGTATTAAAGTTTTGCAGGCCCCTCCTACTTTGGTTGTCCCCGCCTACTTGTTGTGGCCCGTCTTCTTTCATTTTGAACCCACCTACAACATAGGGCTACTTTAAAAAAAAATTTTTTTCTCCAGGCCCACTTTAACCCTTTCTACCCCGGAGGTTTTTTCGGTTTTGCGTTTTCGTTTTTTGCTCCTTGCCTTCATACAGCCATAACTTTTTTATTTTTCTGCTCACATAGTTGTATGAGGGCTTGTTTTTTGCGGGACAAGTTGTACTTTCAAACGCCACCATTTATTATTGGATATGGTGTAGTGGGAAGCGGGAAAAAAATTCAAAATCGGGTGAAATTGCAAAAAAACCACTATTCCGCTACAGTTTTCCGTTTTTTTTTATTTACGGCGTTCGCTGTTCATTAAAACTGACCAGTTACTTTAATTCTACAGGTCAGTACGAATCCAGCGGTACCTAACATGTATAGTTTTTCTTGTGTTTTGATAGTGATAAAAAAATGATAAAGTTGGTTGTTTTGTTTTTTTTTTTTTTTTTGGTCGTCATATCTTGACCCCGATAACTTTTTGGTATTTATGTGTACGGAGCTGTATGGGGGCTCATTTTTTGCGGGGCGATCTGAAGTTTTAATTGATACCATTCTAGGGTGTGTCTGACTTTTTGATCGCTTTTTATTTAATTTTTTTTTGGAAAAAAAAAGTGACAAAAAATGGCAAATCGCCATTTTGACGCTTTTTTCCGCCACACATTTCACTGTGTTGGAATTTTTTTTTTTTTAGTTTAAAAGTACGGGCGTTTTCGGTCACGGTGATACCCATGATGTCTATATTTATTGTTATTTAGGTATTTATTTTTTAATTATACGGAAAGGGGGGTGATTTAAACTTTTATATTTTTTTTATTTTTTATATATTTAACTTTTTTTTAAAAAAAATTTTTTATTATTTGAAAGCTCAAATATAAGCTAATATATTGTACTTTAAATTTTTTCACTATGAGCAATCTCTGATTTTTAATCTTGAATTAAAACTCATGATTGCTCATTTCTTATCCTGGCCTGCCAGCTAGTGGCCAGAATAAGAATTGCACTTTGAAAGCTGTAATCCTCACCAGCGAGGATTACAGCTTTCATAGCGTGTACAGACGGCCCGATTGGCCAATCGGGTCGTCTGTACATCACCCGGAAGCGAACCGCTTCCGGGTACAGACGCCACCGGAAGCCTTCAGAGGGGCCCACAAGAAATGAGAGGCCCATCGGAAGACGCCGCCGATGATGAGAGGCCCATCGGAAGACGCCGCCGATGGCGGTAAGTAGCCGCAAGTCTCTGCTGTTAGAAACAGCAGAGACTTGCCGGCCATGACGCCCGCCGCACCCGCGAGCGGGCGTCATGTCCCTGCACCGCCCGAGCGCCGTACATGTACAGCGCCGGTCGGGAAGGGGTTAAATTCCCAGTCCGCCCCTGATCTGGTTTACCAGCCACAAGAACAGAGACTGGGGAACACCCATGCAGTCAGCCCCGAGAATTTAGGAAGGGCCCTAGGGTTCTCCATACAGTCAGCCTGCCGTAAGGACGCACTACCTGTTACCCTAGCAGCAGCCGGCGTTAGTGACACAAATCGTATTTTATACAGATTAAGATTATGCGTGATCCACAGGAGGGGGTAACTCACTGATTGCTGGGGTTCCGACTGCCGGGATGCCCACAGATCGCGAAGGTGGGGGGGCCCATGTCCCGTCCATGATGGAACAGCAGGCCGATCGTATGCCCTGCCGATCCATTCATTCTCTATGGGACTGCTGGAGATAGCCGAGTGCAGCGCTCCACTGTGCGGATAGGGGAAAATTTTAATACTCGGCACAATCCCTTTAAATTGCGCCAAATCTGAACATGCGCTGATCGCACCTTGTGTACCAACACCTTCTGACTTTCCATCTCTTCCAGAGAAACGGTTCGGAAACGGGTACTTGAAAAACGAGCGGAGGAATTTAAGAAAGAAGGTAAAATCTACCGGTTAAGGACGCAAGACGACGATGAAGAAAACAACACCTGGAACGGGAACTCTACCCAGCAGATGTAGGGGCGACTGACAGATGTTTGTGGGGGGTTTGGTTTGTTTGAGCCACTTTGCTGCAGTTTTGGGGGGGGTTCTTTATTTTAATCACTTTCATACGGCTGAGCTCAATGCATGAAATTAGGATCCTCTAACCCCTCTGATTATACTTTTACAGACGCTGCACTCGATAGAATAAGCTTCTCTAACAAGTATGAGTTCAGGATTTTTTTCTCTCTCCATTTTGGGTAAACTCTGCAACATTTTCCGAGCGTTTTTTTCTTTTTTTTTTCCATTTGGCACAGGGTCCTCCAAAGAAAACAATTGCTGCTACTTAAAAAAGGACCCATTGGTTCACCTGGCATGTCTAAATACCTGCAGTCCCCATTAGAACATCTTTTCTTAGGCCTCTGCATTGGGTTGTCCCTCTGTTATACCTCCTGGAAATGTATGAATAAATTTACAACCAGGCGTTGCCATTTCCCTTGTCCACAACAATGTCCTCACTGGACAGTGTGTAGGGACACACCACACAGGGGAGCAGGAACAGTAACGCCCAGCGGAACAGAGGGGGCAGCACAGTGCAGAGGTTTTTTTTTTTTTAATGGGAAATGCAAGTTTTTTATTTTATTTTGCCAGCTCTTTAATGCCTTTCAACGCGATATTCTGGGAGTAAGTGGCTGTATTAATCTAGGGATGGCTATGTGCTGGATGTAGATCCATTAGGCTCCACCCCTGCAGAATTGTAGCTCTGTGCAGTCACATGACCTGTGGCGGGAAGGATGTTTGGATATGGCGTTGATTTTTGGTCAGTGACCAATGGCTATACCTGTTAAATATTTCCATGCCCCTGGTGTAATAAGTCTGTGCTCCCGGAGCGCCCCTCTAACAGCTTGGAGACTCCTCAGATAACTTATTTATATTGACAGACACGGCTTTATCTCAGATCACGGCCGCAGCAGTTTCTGGATATTGCCAATTAAAGGGCATCTGTCAGCAGTTTTGCACCTATGACACTGACTGACCTGTTACATGTGCACTTGGCAGCTGAAGGTATCTGTGTTGGTCCCATGTTCATATGTGTCCGCATTGCTTAGGAAAATGAAGTTTTAATATATGCAAATGAGCCTCTAGGAGCAACGGGGGCGTTACCATTACACCTAGAGGCTCTGCTCTCTCTGCAACTGCTGCGTCCTCTGTACTTTGACAGGGCCAGGCAGTGTAAACGTCATCATGCCTGACCCCATCAATCAAAGTGCAGAGGACGCGGCAGTTGCAGAGAGCAGAGCCTCTAGGTGTAATGGTAACGCCCCCCCCCTGGGCACCTACAGGTTCATTTGAATATATTAAAATATTTTTCTCAGCAATGCGGGCACATGTGAACATGGGACCAACACAGATGACTTCAGCTGCCGAGTGCACATGTAACAGGTCAGCCAGTGTCATAGGTACAAAACTGCTGACAGATGCCCTTCAAAAAGGTTTTTTTCAGCTTTCTATTTCCACCCACTTTTTCAGGACTTTTATTTCGATCTTTGGAGACGTAACGTGCAGAGCAGATTTTGATTTATATATATTTGTAACATGTCACTTCTATATAAACATTAGTAATATAAGGACACTGTGTGGGAGACTCATTATTTTTACCGGACTTTATTGGAAACGTTAGACTCTGCGCACATTAGCGGTGTTCATTTTTTTGTGAAGGGTTCCGGTAAGTATTGCGCAGTCTGGAGTGTCGTTCTTGCTGCCCTTGAGGCATTCCTCAACCTGTCATTTCAATCACAGCTCTGTTACTAAAGGAAGAACCTTGGGGTAAGTTCACATGTGGCCGAATTGTCGCAGATTTTCGTGACTTGTCCTGCACTGAAGAATGACGTGCGTACGGAGCAATGGCCTGCCCCTCTGGTCTGAGCTCATGGAACAAATTACTTATCCAGATTACTGCTGGACACCTTCAGAGGTCTTGAGGAGTCCATGACGTCGACGAGTCGGAGCTGTTTTAGTGGCATGATGTCAGATTAAAATCATATTCACACAGCCTTTTCATTGACATGCTGAACTTCATATTTTTAGGTAAAAAAAAAAAACGCCACCGAAAATGCAATAAAAAAGTTTTATTTAGGGCGTTATCCTGGCAGTCACCTGGTATACACCATGGGTTAACCCCTGTACAGCTGTCTGCTCATTGCTGCAGGGGAGCCACCAGATCGCTGCCTCTTAAATGGGTTTTCCTATCTCAGGCAATGGGGACATGTCGCTAGGATAAGCCCCCATTGTCTGATAGGTGCGGGTCCTCTAGGACCCGTACCTACAACTAGAACGGAGCGGTGAAATGAATGGAGGGCGCACTGCACATGCGCAGCCGCCCTCCATTTCTATGGGGCCGCCGAAAATAGCCAAGACCTGGCTCGTCTATTTCCAGTGGCCAGCCATGCGCAGTGTGCTCCCATTCATTTCTATGGGAGCTGTGCCTGGTGGTGGCCGGACCCCACTCTGTTCTCCAGAGGTGGGACCCGCACCTATCAGACAGGGGGGCATATCCTAGCAATATGCCCCCATTGTCTGAGATAGAAATACCCCTTTAAGATACTCCCGGTGCAGTTGGCAGGCAATAATCGTAGTCAGGAGACAGGCTGAGGTCAGGGCAGGCAGAGTTAAAGCGTATATGAGAAACTAGTACAAGGTCAGGGAAGATGGCAGTGGATCAATACGGGAAAACAGACTAAGGTCAGGGCAAGCAAAGGAGTATCAGAGTTGGTAACAGGCGGAGGTACAGTACACAGCAGACAGAATATCACACCTTTGCTGGTAAACTAGATACCTATGAAGCTAAAGCTTAGCATGGACAGCTAGGCAGAGGCAGGGAAAGAATGTGGATGCACGCTGGCCTTTTAAAGGGGTTACCTGCTGCTTTTTTTTTTTTTTATATTGATCACCTAGGGCCCCCGTATTCTCTTCATACAGCTGATCTGTGGGGATGCTGGGATTCGGCACCTGCTGATCTGATAATGATGACCTATCCTGAGGATAGGTCATCAATATAAAAAAACAAACAGTGGACAACCCCTTTAAGAGGATGAGTGCATGCGCCCTCTATAGAACAGACCAGGGGCCTGCAACCTGAGTGCACAGGCTTCAGCTTGCAGAAGACGCTGGCTGGAGGAGAATGGGACCCGACCACCGGCAGAAAGGAAGGGCTGAGTAGAGCAAGGAGGAGCGGGGCAACTGCGGGCATGGGACAGCAGCCCCACATCCATGCACTTTTATTTTTAATAAATGTTTTAAAATGCAGAAAAGTGTTTGTAAAGGAGACCTTAAAGGGGTTGTGCCACTATTAATTACTGTTTTATGTGTAATCTATTAATTGATATTTTAATATAATTCAGCATGAAAATCTGGTTACTTTTGTAATTTGGTTTGTGTCAAAAAAATGTTCCAGTTGTGAGATGTTCTTTTTATAATTATTATGGCGCCCAGTTGCGTGTCCACCTGCAGAGTTGGTTGCACATGCTCAATTCCATCCTTAAATTGAGAACAGCCTTATCTACTGTCGTGGCTGTGATAGCTACAGCAAGAGAGATCTGCAGTAGAAAGGAGATCCCCTTTCCCCCAAAAGCTGTGATCGGGAGAGAACTGCAACAGTCAGGACACATGCCCAGAGCTGTGACTGGTAGAGCGCTGCAGCAACGAGGACATGCCCCTTGAAATCTGATGGGAAGAGAGCTACAGCAGAAAGGCCGTCCCCCAGAGCTGTGATAGGGGGAGAGCTGCAACATCAAGGACACACCCCCTGAGCTGCAGAAAGAATGAATGGGGAGATCTCTGGATCCATGTCAGGCACAGGACTGGTTTTAGCTTTCTGAGATTGTCATGTACTTTATGATGTCAGGTTTTCAGTCATGCCATAACCCATTTAAGGAAATTTTGTGAATGTGCCTCAGTCCAAGGGTGACCACATGTGGCAGGGTTGAGTGTTGCATGCATGTATCTTAGCAAAAGGGTAATATTCTTATACTGCTCATGCAATGCTGTCATATTAGGAGTCTAAGGATAGCTGAGCATCAGCCCCAACACCTTCCAGGCTCATTATAATGTTGTGACAATGTATCACTTATTGTCACAGCGTTAATTAGACAATAATATGTGATTTATCGACCTCTTATTACCCAGGCCTGGTTGCCACAGTGACTGGATTCATGTTGCAAAATCTGATACCTCATTATAGATCCGGGAAAACTGGTGCTTCCATAAGCAGTTACATGTCTGTCCTATAAGTCATTTTACCTGGCAGTCTCAACCACAGTTCAGCTTTTCTTAACATTTTGACAGCTGTCATACTGTTAAAAAGTGATCCACTTAGAAACCTCCTAGGAAGTTTAAGTTTGTAAAGTCAAGTCTCTAGTACTTGATGCTTCTTATCAGTTTCATTCACCTGCAGGCAACACAAACTCCATTCATTTCAATATGGGGCAGAATAGGAGACTTTAATTACTGCATTCCTTTACTTCCTCCCTGCTGATGTCAGCAGCAGTAGTAGATAGATCAAGATATAGCTTAAATAACATGAATGTTTCATCCAAACAGCTTAGGCCTCTTTCACACTAGCGGCAGCACGGATCCGGCACCTAAAGGGTGCCAACGAATCCGTGCTGCCGCTGATACATGCAGAGCTCCGGCCCCACACATGTTGACAGACATTGGGACAGAAATACATACAGACATACACATACATACATACATACAAACACATACATACTTACATACTCCAGCCCGGGACGCCGGCAGCACGTCTTCACGCGCCTCCTGCGCACAGTGATGACTATTCCCCACAGCGCCCTCTGCTGGGCGCAGTGGGGAAACGTCATAGCTGCGCGCAGGAGGTGCGTGAAGACATGCTGCCGACGTCCCTGCCTGGAGTATGTGAGTATGTATGTGTGTGTATGTATGTATGTATTTCTGTGTAGCCGGATCTTTAGCAAAGACTGCGACGATTGTATTTGAAAGCTTTTTGTGCACACAGGCTCCTTCATTAGGCAAATTTACAAAGGAATGACTGAGAGAAAAGCACAGGTAGACATTGGGGGGGGGGGGGGGGGGTGATACATCATTAATATAAACTGAAGTTTGTCATACAGAGGAATGGGTGATGGCTTATCTAATTAATGAAATATCACCAATGCTCTTTTCTCAGTCATTGATTTGTAAACTTGCCTGCGGTAGGGGCCTCTCTGCTCTGAAAGCTTGCAAATGTAAGCCCTGTGATTACAGCAGCATCAGCACTGATTCAAGCAAGCACTGCTCTGTTAATAGAGCAGGGGAGGAGTGAAAGCTTTAATAAGCTTGTAGAATCAGTGTCTGTGACTAGGCAGCTCCACTGGATGTTACATGGCAGACAAAGGTAACTACTTCCTATTAGTGAATTAGGAAGAGGGAAGCTTTAAATGTGCTCTGGTGAACGGACTTGTGCAATTACTTTCTATGCGGAATGTGAACCTCTGGCTTGGAGCCACTTCTTGAGATATTGCTCATCTAGCAATTCCCGTATGTACTGCTGTTATTGTAAACTCTTTAATCATCTGCTGGAGCATTCTGTAGGGAAGTCTTGTTTCATGTAGATCCTACTAATGGCTGGTTTCACACAAGTGAGTGTCATGCTCCGGATTTGCAGCGCAGCTTCCATCTTGAACTTCCAGCACTGCCAGAGTCTCATAGAATTATATTGATTTATGTTGCTATGTAACCCTTACAGTTCTGGAATGTATTGGATAACACTGACGTAATGCTGTCGTAATACATTCCAGAACTGTAAGGGTTACATAGCAACATAAATCAATATAATGCTATGTGACCCTGGCAGTGCTGGAAGTTCAGGACGGGTGCTGCACTGCAAAGCCGAAGCATGACACTCACTTGTGTGAAACATTGTGCCATTAGCAGCATTTGGATCTACATGAAACAAGACTTCCCTACAGAATGCTCCAGCAGATGATTAAAGAGTTTACAATAACAGCAGTACATACGGGAATTGCTAGATGAGCAATATCTCAAGAAGTGGCTCCAAAGCAGAGGTTCACATTCCGCATAGAAAGTAATTGCACAAGTCTGTTCAGCAGAATTAAACAATCACTTAAAGGGGTTGTTCCATGAAAAATATTCTACTGTTTTCAAACCAGCACCTGGATATGAATACTTTTGTAATTGCATGTCATTAAAAATGTATCATAGTCTCGGAGTTATCCAATAAAATCTGCCTGTACAGCGCCACCTGCTTTTGTTTTTTTCCCCTTATTTCTTTGACCTGCTCACTGAGAAGGCCGCCGCACATGCTCAGTTTCATCTTTCAACTGCTTCCTTAGCTGTAATAGGGAGATCTGAGACAGGCCTCCTGAGCTGTGATAGGGAACGCTCAGACACGCCCCCTAAGCTGTGATAGGGAGCGCTGAGACGCCCCCTGAGCTGTGATAGGGAGAGCAGAGACACGCCTCCTGAGCTGTGATAGGGAGAGCTGAGACATGCCCTCTGAGCTGTGATAGGGAGAGCTGAAACACGCCCCCTGAGCTGTGATAGAGAGAGCTGAGACACGCCTCCTGAGCTGTGATAGGGAGAGCTGAGACACGCCTCCTGAGCTGTGATAGGGAGAGCTGAGACACGCCTCCTGAGCTGTGATAGGGAGAGCTGAGACACGCCTCCTGAGCTGTGATAGGGAGAGCTGAGACACGCCTCCTGAGCTGTGATAGGGAGAGCTGAGACATGCCCCCTTAGGCCCCATTCACACGACCGTATTTTTGCGGCAGCCCCATTCTAAATGCCTATACTTGTCCGTGCGTGCAGACAAGTATAGGACATGCTTCATCGGAGCCGCGGCACGGAGCTATCTCTGTGTGGTGGCTCCCCGCTCCATAGAGGTGAACGGGGCCGCATCTATTCCACAATATTGCGGAATAGATACGGCCCCATTCACACAGTCGTGAATGGGGCCTTAGCTGCAGCAGAAAAGACACGCCCCTTGAGCTGTCAGCTTGATATAAATCTAGCAGAGCAACGAATGGGGAGATCTCTGGATCCATGTGAGGTACAGGGCTGGTTCTAGCTTTGTTAGAAAGAGATTGCCATGTATTATATGAGGTCTGATTTACATTTTTTACATTAGTTTTGGGATAACCCCTTCTCTGCCAGTTAAAATCATATAGGAACACATACCCTTTTTTTTTACGTTTGCAGATTTTTTAATTCAATTTCCTGAACATGATTATGGGGGCGGCCATCTTGCCTGAGCTGTTCTTAACATCATTTAGAGAACATTTAGAAAATTGCTTTACAGCAGCCACATGGGCCATAGACACAATGGACAGGAGGGGGTCCCAATTGACTTCTATGGGAGAGTTCAGGAGGGAGCAGATAAGCTGTGATATCACCTATTGTGAATGATGGATCCTGTTATATCTACATATAGGTGATATTTGATTCTAATCCTGCCTGTGATGATAAGCAGATAACTGCCATAAACTGATCCGTACATACTAAAAAGTGGTGCCGATTATTAGGCTTAGTGGCCAGTGTGCAGAATTTAGTTTTTGTTTTTTTTTTTAAATACAGGTATTGACATAGAAAATTAAAAATTACCATAAAAAATTCTTTAAAAATATGTTTATATGTGATTTAAACAATAGGTAATTTCACAGCTGAGCCTAAAACAAATCTGCGAGTTTTAACTTCTTGCGCAGTTTACTGTACAGGACTGAGAACAAAATGATTCCTAGAACGGCAGCGA
Organism: Rhinella marina; assembly: GCA_900303285.1. Taxonomy (NCBI): domain Eukaryota; kingdom Metazoa; phylum Chordata; class Amphibia; order Anura; family Bufonidae; genus Rhinella; species Rhinella marina. Next base: position 643,080 of record ONZH01008435.1, read on the forward strand.
GGAGAAGCGCGAACTCCACGTACAAAGCGATCATCGCGTCGGATGTAGAGATCTGCAATCCCAGGAAGGGAACACTTTCAGGTTTGTCAGTGGCAGCGGGTTCAGATGTTATTCCTGCCTGAGGGGTTGTCCCTGTATGAGTAGAAATACATGAATATAATGAAACAAAAAGCATAAGAGGATGTAAGTCTAAAAGTGGAAGCAGCACCTCTCACAGCTGAGAGTTTGTTACAATTGTATCCAGCCAAGACAATCCTCTGTGCGCTAAACAGATGGCTCGAGGGTGATACATTTTACCCGCACAGATACATTGTAGCAAAATGATCAGGCTAGTTTAGGTGTTTGTTCTCACAGATGAATAGATTAGATTGTGGATACAACTGTAGCAAACCCTCCGCTGTAAATAGTGTTAGGTCTGTACAGTTTTTCTACTGATGGATATTAGGCCTCTTTCACATTAGCGGCAGCACGGATCCGGCAGGTGAAGGGTGCCGCCGGATCCGTGCCGTCGCAGGAACATGTGTGGGGCCGGAACCGTGCTCCGACCCCACACATGTCACACAGTACATACACACAGACAGACACACAGACAGACAGACATATACACATACATACTTACATGCTCCCAGCAGGTCTCCACAGCGCAAGAGGAGCAGGACGGCGCGCACATAGGACGATTCCCCACAGCGCCCTCTGCTGACCGCTGGGTGGAATTGTCCTATGTGTGCGCCGTCCTGTTCCTCCTGCGCTGTGGAGACCTGCCGGGAGCATGTAAGTATGTATGTGTATATGTCTGTGTGTGTTTATGTGTATGTCTGTATGTGTGTGCAGGTGGCGGATCCGTCATGAACTCCATTGAAAGTCAATGGAGGACGGATCTGTTCACCATTGTGTCACACCAAACGGATCCGTCCCCATTGACTTTCATTGGGGGTCATGATCCATCTTGGTGCGGATGCCTGGACCGGTTTGCAGCATGCTATGGTTTGCTCTCCGGTCTGAAGAAGGAATGGAATGCTTATTGACAATGAATGGGGACAAAACTGAAGCGTTTTATTCTGGTATTGAGCCCCTATGACGGAACTCAATACCGGAATTATAAACCGCTAGTGCCTTAAGCTACTTTCACACTTGCAGTAGGCTGCTTCGACGGTGGGAACAGCCTGCCGGATCCGCGCTACCGCAAGTCCACCGTGCTGGCGGAAGTCCGCTCTGGACCCGTTCTGCAAAGAGATAGAACTTGTTCTATTCTTGGATGCAAAATGCTGACCACGGACCCATGAAAGTCAATGGGTCCACACAAAAAAAAAACTGGCTCAACACAGATTTCACACAGACGTCATCTGCGTTTTACGGCCCGCAAAGTGGATACTGTTGTGTGCATGAGGCCTAATTGCTAGTCTATTGCTGCATGCTGTGCTATTCTGGCCATCAAAAGTGACAGAAACCTGAGTGGGCACCCGCAACACCGATGTGAACAGGGCCTAATCAATGAATGTTTCCATTTACTGACAGCAAGCAGAGACTTCAAACACGATAGGTATGTGAAACAATTTTCATTCTATGAGAATAAAGCTTAATTTACCAAATGCACAACTTTAAGGCGACCAAATATCGACTCCAAGAACATATAGAGGCCCTTTCATCTGATATACAGTGTGACCCACTGAGGGGGAGGGGCTTCACAGAATTTCGTGTCAAAGTGCTCTTCCAATAATAGACATGGCTGCCTTCTTCCAGAAACAGTGGCACGTTTCTCCATGAGTTGTGTCTTGATATTGCAGATCAGCTCCATTGAAGTGAGTGAGGCTGAGCTGCAATACCGCACGCAACCTGTGGTCAGATGTGGAGCCGTTTTGGGGAAAGCAGATGCTACACGTGGCTAAAGCTAGGCTCACACGTGGCGCCCCATAGTCAAACAAAACCTACTTGCAGTCATCTTACCTTCAGGCTCCGGCTGGAGGCAGGGATGAGAGACGTTTTTGGGGTCTGGGAATCCGTTGCACCGGATGAGTTGCCTGTAATACTTGGTGGACTCTTTTGGGATGCGAGCCAGATTGGGATCGGTGTAATTGGTGTAATAGAATCCAAACCGCTCGGCGTATCCTGCCGCCCACTCAAAATTATCCATGAGGCACCAGGCTGTGTAACCACGAAGATCCACCCCATCGTATGTGGCGGCTGCGTGGAAATAACCATTGCCTTATGTTTATTTGGAAAATACAGACTTTTACCTTAAAGGGGTTGTCCAAAGGGTTAAAGAAAATATTCCCCCAACGCTCTCCGCCTCCAGGAAATGCCTTCTCAGCCAATCACTGTCCAAAGTGGTGACCCGCCCCAGCCAGTGATTGGCTGAGCAATCATTTCCTGAGTGTCAAGAGGAAGCAGGAAGTAGAGACCAGTGGGGGAGCAGGAAAAGGGGCCTTTCTGTTTGGTGCACCATTGCTTCACCAGTGAAGCCACCCAGCGCCCCCCCTCATGTTTTATTGTCAGTCTTTGAAATTTCGGAGCAGGTAGCGATAACACAGGGGAGACCAGGTGCATCAAATGGAGAGGCTCCGCCCACAGTGCACTGAAAAACCCTATTTGCATAAAAATAACAAAAAGTATTTCTCAGGATTAGAGGACTGGATTTTTACAAGAACGGCATTGTTATGTTTTGGGGCGCCTACCTTACATGGCGGTATACTTACTTTGATATTGATTTTAGCGGTGACAGGTTGCCTGTAAATTTATGTTAATTTATACTGTGTGTGAAAAAAATCTATTTTTGTGTCCTTCGCCCCTCCCCCCATCTCCCCCTTCCCCCGAACTGATCTATAGAGGAGGTGCCCATATCTCAGCTTCCTGGAGTCCCGCAGGGAGACATATTGGGGCTCACTGCTGTCACCACGGAGTCTTCCAGTACAGTTGGGCTGGAAAGGGTGTGTACACTTATGCAATTAGCATTGTTAGTGCTTTGATGCAATAATAACTTTGCACTCCTATCGTGAAACTACATATCCCAGCATGCTTCATTCACTTCTAATGGAAGCTGCAAGAGCAGCCCAGCAATTGAACACGCTGGGAGTTGTAGTTTCAACACAGCTGGAGTGCCGGAGGTTGCTGATCCCTCATCTATAGTAGTAATTAATGGCTGCAGGATCAGACTACGCGCAGGGTTTATTTGTAGTCTGTCCCCCTAGAGACACATGGGAGCTGTATACACAAAACGGCAGTATATCTATAACCAGATTCAATGGAGCAGAGTAGATATGGGTTGCAGAAGTGTACATACCCCTTAATGTAGTCAGTATACAAATGTATCTTCTTTCTAGACCAGTGGTCTCCAACCTATGGCTCTTCAGCTATTGTGAAACTACAAATCCCAGAATGTCCCGATGGCCGCCCTTCTAGACTCTGACACTCTTACCTTTTAACGCCTCATTGACGTAATGCTTGAAGTAGTGTTCCCTCCAGACGTCGTTCAGATCCGTCCCCCGCTCAGAAATCCCGTTCTCCGTCACATAGATGGGAGGGTTGTTAAACTCTTCTTTTATCCAGTTCAGTATCCTCCGGAAGCCAAAAGGAGTCACTTTCAGCCAAATGGAGCCTGATCCGAGCCAGGTGCGGTCAGCCACCGAGGCTACACCCCTGCATCAAGTCAACGGTTTGTCAGTTTTTACATCCCTGGTTATTGAAGGTCACCCATCGTCTGTACAAGGAGGGGGCCGCTGTGCCCATATTTAACATAATGCAGCTCCATGTCACCCCGTAGTAGGGATATCACTCATATTCAGATTTCTGTGCGGATTCATTTCTTAATTTATCATTACAGCGGTTGAAATATTATATCACACAGCCACCACTAGGGGGAGCTTAAGAGCTTACTGCATACTGGTTATACACTGAACTCAATAGTAATCCAGTATGCAGTGGGCTCCCTCTAGTGGTGGCTGCAGGCAGACAGAATTTTATCATTCATTTCTATGTTTTTGCAGAGGATTTGCAACTCTGTATCGGAAAAACTGAGGTCTGGCAGCTATAAGAATAGATTAAGGAAATATTTGCTACAGAATATTGGGCTATATGGTGTTGAAAGGTGGCTACTCTGCATTATCTCGCCAGCAGTTGCATCATTGAGGCATGGACTCAAGGCAATTATCAATTTTCGGCAGAGCCCACAATCTTATGTCATGCAATTGGCTTTTGGCACGCCACAGCCATGGAGATTAGGACATAATGCGTCAGTAATAGCCGTTTCTGGCAGCCCCATTTACTGCACAAAGAGGGACAGCGTCTGTCTTGTTCTGCAGCTACTTGGAGGCAAATGGCCTTGATCTCATCACATGTGGGGTCCCAAAGGTCAGATCCCACTGTAACTTTCTATTCTGATTTGATAGGTTAAATAAAGTAAAAACAATTTGTGGTTGGAAAACTTAGCAGCAGGTTCATTATTAAGATAAAACAATACCAATCTGTGACCACCAGGTGGCAGCAGAAAACTGCGTACATTTTGGTGTATGATGATATACATGGCAGATTGCACTAGGCAACATTCAGTCATCATACTTGTGCGTGTTCTAGATGAGCTCTATGTAAGCATTCAAGTTATTTGGTTTATATTTTTTATACCTAAACAGGTTCATAATTCTGTGCTGCTTAATATCATATCATGTCTTTAGAGTGGTTTGATTTTTTTAAAAAAAGCCCCGAATGCTGCTGCGTCCCTTTACACAGTCATAGAAATAAATGACAAAATTCTGTCAGCCTGCAGACAGTATGGGAAGCCCACTAATTATATGGCTCCCACTGACCTTAATAATAAATCGGCATGCAGTGAGCTCCCCCTTGTGGTAGCAGTTGAAAAAAATAAATAAAGCTCAGCAGTTGCTTCATTGAAACATGGACCTTCAAGGCAACTATTAATGTGCTGATCTACTGTAGTGTACCCCTTTAAGATCATACAAATGCATTTGACTTTGTAGCTCCTACCTGTCTGCATCATAGGACTGTACAGACGAAGGGACGTTGAGAGGAAAGGTCAAGGTTGTGGTGTAATGGTTGAAGCCAAAAAAGTCGTATGTGCCTTTAATTCTTTTCTTCTGCTCTTCTGTGAATTCAGGAAGTCTGTAAAGGGTTAAAGAAAAAAATATATATACATATATATATATATATATATATATATATATACACACCCACACCCTGTTTTAAATTAATTAAAAAAAAGTATCCAACTTTGCTAATAGTCTTGATTAAAAATTTCCTATGGAGACCTATGTGTCTCCATGGTTACAGACTACAAAATTGATCCTGTGTAGTCACATCCTGCAATCAAGGACCACAAACAAAATATATAACTGGCGACCATGTACAGTTTACATGTTTTATTGGCAGTCTTTGAAATTTCATAACACAGGGGAGACCAGGTGCACCAAATGGAGTGGCTCCGCCCACAGTGCACTGAAAACCCCTATTTGCATAAAAATAACAAAAAGCATTTCTCAGGATTAGAGGACTGGATTTTTACAAGAAAGGTATTGTTACGTTTTGTGGCGCCTACCGTACATGGCGGTATACTTACTTTGATATTGATTTTAGAGGTGACAGGTTCCCTGTAAATGTAAGTTAATTTATACCGATAGGGGGAAAAAAATCTAAAGGGTCTGGCGACCATGTACAGTTTATAGTACTGGTGTCTTATGGGGTAGAGCAGGGATGCCCAATCTCTGGCCCTCCGGCTGTTGCAAAACTACAACTCCCAACATGCCTGGACAGCCTACAGCTATTAGGGAATGCTGGGACTTGTAGTTTTGCAACAGCTGGAGGGCCGCAGGTTGAGCATCCCTGCAGTAGAGAGTACTTTTGGCCCCACAGACAATGGGGCCCAGGTGCACCTACTAACCATGCACCCCTGTTAGGTATGTCTTTGATCCTGGGGATAATGTCTGGCCACATTTAAGAGTCATGCACACGGCCATTGCCCTGCTGTGCCCGTATTGCAGCCCGCGAATAGCGGGTCCGCAATATGTGGGCACCAGGCGTGTGCACCCCGCATAATGGATGCGGACTCTTTCATTTCAATAGGTCCGCAATCCGGAAGGTTAGTATGGACAGATCACGGACCCAGGCAAGGTTAATGGGTCTGGATCCGTCTGCGGCAGCCGCTCGGATCTTGCCCATGCATTGAGGACCACAAATTGTGGTCCCCAATGCGTGGTGGAACGGCCGTGTTCGGCTGTGTGCATGAGCCCAAACTCTCATAGTCGCTTTCATGTCTAGGAATAAATATAAGATTATAAACCCTGAGTGTATTCCAGTTACCGAGATTTTGCTAGTCCTTGTGCAAGACTCCTCTCCCGAACCCTCGACTTCATGATCTCATTGTAATCTCCATTGTTGAAAATTGGATTTGCGAACCATCCTCCGTAAAACTAGACAAGAAAGTAAAAGAGGGAATCTAAATGCTTATGGACACCACAAAAGGGCAGAGAACCGGGACTATAAGAAGTCATGATAATTGAAAAAAAAAATTGTGTATACAGCCCTATGCAAAGTTATGTGCCTCCATGCTTTCAGACGGCAAACAAACCCTGTACCTTAGATACAGTATGTTCATTTTTTTAAATTTATTTAGATTTTTCGCTTATTTTTTGTTTATTTTTATTTGTTGGTATGTGGAAACCGTCATCAAGTAGATGATATGCTGCTGGCTTTATTTTTTATGATAAATCATTTGGATTCTCAGGTGATGAGTGATGATTTTATGCTCCTCAAGCAGAAGGACACTATAAATAACAAATAATGATAATAACCTGCAAGCGGAAGCTACCCTGCTTGTTGATGGTTTCCTTTTTTCCAATCATTTTTTTAAATGGAGTGAAATGGAATTAGATACATATATAACGTATAATTTATCATCTGCACTCATACCATCATGTATCTGCGGGCTGCGTCTATATCTTCCTGTTTGTACGGGTTTCTCGGTTCGGCCCAGTCTGAGTTAATGGTGATGCCAATGAGGCCTCCTTGTTTTGCTCTGTAGGTACTGTTGTAGAGATGCCAGGCCTCAGCGTGTGCCTTGATGAGATTATGTCCCGCTTCGTAAGGTCCACGCCCGGGCCTATTAAAAATTCCTTGAGAGAAGTTTACAGAGAATTACTAAAGAACTGTGTGTCACACCTAGAACTGCTGTGATTAAGGAACTACAATCGACCCAATCCAGAAATGAGACGATCACAATGATCTGAAAGACTCTCTTCACCTCAGCAGTAAGTGTTCACTTTCTCTGCAGCACCCCCGCAGGAGCAATGAAGCATTACACAGTGCCCATCAAAATGGATGGGATGTCTGGGTAGTGAATGGACTTGCAGGGTCCTCTCGGAAACCCCTCGCTATTAGTAAGGCTCATGTTCTTACCTGGAGCGGCTGTTCCATAACCGTACCCCAAATTAGCAATGATGTACGGCTCGTTCAGAGTGATCCAGAACTTGACTCTGTCCCCCAGTCTATCAAAGAGAAGATCGGCGTAATTTCTAAACCTTTCCACTATTGTCTCGTTTTCCCATCCTCCAACGTCTTGTAAGAATTGAGGAAGATCCCAGTGATAAAGCGTCACCTATGGGAAAGAGAACAATGTCTATGCGAAAGAAGGCCTTCAGTCCGAGCAGTGTGACCCCTTTCCCAAATGTTCTGTGTACGTCAAGAGGAGCTGTCCTCTCTCCTGACACGTTTGTTTTACTAACTACTTGCATTCCCCATGTAATAACAATTCTGGATTGTGGCTCTATGTTGTGTTCCTCTATTATTCCTACTAGAAGTTTACCAGTGTTACCAGTGTGTGTTTCCCTGCATAGTCTGATAATATCAAGGCAGTGCTGCCAGTGAGCAGGGATATCCTCCCCCAGCTGGTAACACATTCAATGCAATCTATTAACAATTCATTCTTAACTTCTAGTAGGGATAATAGAGGAATGGCACAAGAGAGAGTCCAGAATAACCACATGGGGGATGCAAATAGTTACTAAAGTAGACATGTCAGGAGAGGTGACAGCTCCTTTTTAGTGGGATCCATACGCAGTAGCTGTCAGTCGGCTGGATATGGACTGGCCAGCTGTTTAGTGTGTACTATATGGAAGTTGGGGGACAGAAGGATCGGGAATGTGGGATTTCAAGATGCCCGATCATTTTTCCCCATAGGAGATAGGCCGCCATCAGTTTATGCCTCTCTTTCTCTATTGGCATCACGCAGGGGCGGACTGGGAACTTAAAGTGGCCCTGGAAAAAATATTAAAAGTGGCCCCGTTTTGTAGTCAGGTCCCAATTGATGGAAGGCGGGGCCAACATGAGTAGGTGGGCTGGCAATACCATATTGTGGCACATTATACCGCCCCAACAGAGCCAAATACCACAGTCCATCACAAAATACATCCCCAAAAACTTCTACTGGCCGGCCGTGAGGAGGGATTAAGTGGCCCCCTGGGCATCGGCCTACCGGGAAATTTCCCTGTAAGGTCTATGGACAATCCGCCCCTGGCATCACGTGCACACTCAGCCGAAAGTACTTGTATTTGAGAGGATGGCTGTCAGCTAAACAAGCAACTCTCTGCGGTGTATGGTCCCAGCTAAGCATTCGCTGACAACCGATAATCTTAAAAATAGTGCTGGGATCCTGGGATCTCCCATGTTGCACTTAGAAAGGGTGCAACCATTTACCAGTATAATGTATAACCAATAAAACAGGACAGGAGTGGGAGCGCGGCATGCATGTGGTTAAATGGTGGCGATCAGAGGTTTGTCTGATTCCAGCTTTCGGAGATGGACGACGGCACTGAGTGGCATCTGCATGCCGCCTCCTGACTGTGCGCAGAACTCCACTGATCTATATAAGGGGGACTTGCTTTTTAAAAGTATTAGCCTTAAAGGGGTCGTCTCACTTCAGCAAATGGCATTTATCATGTAGATAAAGTTAATACAAGGCACTTACTAATGTATTGTGATTCTCCATGTCGCTTCCTTTGCTGGCTGGATTCATTTTTCCATCACATTATACACTGCTCGTTTCCATGGTTACGACCACCTTGGAATCCAGCAGCGGTGGTTGTGCTTGCACAGTATAGAGAAAAGCACTGACCTATGTGAGCTCCCACGGTCTCCGCCACCAGAGAGGCCAACATTTTTTACTATGGTGTGCAAGCACGACCACCTCTGATGGATTTGAGGGTGGTCATAACCATGGAAACAAGAAGTGTATAATGTGATGGAAAACTGAATCCAGCCAGCAAAGGAGACAATATGGACAATCACAATACATTAGTAAGTGCCTTGTATTAACTTTCTCTACACGATAAATGCTGTTTACTGAAGTGAGAGGACCCCTTTAAGGCTCATGCACACGAACGTAGTTTCTTTCAGTGTCCATTCTGTTTGGAAACATTCATTTCAATGGGTCCGCAAAAAAACCCAGAAGTTTCTCCGTGTGCATTCCATTTCCGTATGTCCGTTCCGCAAAAAAACAGAACATGTCTTATTATTGTTCGCATTACGGACAAGGATAGGACTGTTCTATTAGGGCCGGCTGTTCCGTTCGGCAAAATACGGAATGCACACGGATGTCATCCATATTTTTTGCGGATCCGTTTTTTTGTGTGCATGAGCCCTTAAAGGGATTTTAGGACCCTCCTCGGTTAGGGGGGCACATTTACTAAGACTGGCTTTTTACGCCGGTCTTAGTTTTCCCCTCTGTGTGCCTCGTCATAAATTAGGCGCATCTGTGGCAGTTCATGCGCCTGGAGTGAAAACTACGCCAGCCCCTGGCTGACATAGTTCATAGTTCGTAGCTAACATTTGCACCAGTTTCCAGGCACAAATGTTAGTAAATTTGCCCCCGACACGCCCACGCCCCATCCCTATCACACACAACTGGCAGACACAGCGCAAAACCGGCTGTGCAACAAAATATTGTCGCACGGCTGGACAGACATGTCTAAAACAGTAGCAAGTCCCTTGATAAATAACCCCCATGGAGAACTGGCGAGCAGGGGTAGAACCCCAACCCTAGGATGCATGTACGGCCTGTCCTGTAGCTATGCCATAATGCTTAAGATCGGAATGCCCCTTTAACACGACCATCGTTACCTGAGGCTGGATATTAGCAGCCAAGAGAGCATCGATCAGTTTGCTGTAGTACTTGAGTCCGGCTTCGTTCACGAAGCTTCGTGTTCCGTCGGGGAGGACCCGGGGCCATGAGATAGAAAAGCGGTAATGCGTGACTTTAAGGTCTTTGAGAAGCGCCACATCCTGGTCTATTCGGTGATAGCTGTCACAGGCCACGTCGCCGTTTTCGTCATTCGCGATTCTACCTAATGAATGTGTGTACTTGTCCCAGATGCTCAGACCTTTCCCGTCCGTCCTCCATGCTCCTTCAATCTAAGGAACACAGAAACATCACTGCTATTATCTGAAAAATGGATTGTCCAGGATCAGAAAAACTTGGCTCTTTTCTTCCAAAAACAGCGCCACCCTCAGTCCACAGGTTGCGTGTGGTACTGCAGTTTGCCCCATTGACTTCAATAGACTTGAGTTGCAGTACCACACACCACCTGTGGACGGGGGTGGCGCTGTTTTGCAAGAAAGGAACCGTGATTTTCTAATTCTAAAGCATTGCAAAACGTTCTAACTGTGCAACCGATGGATAGGCCTTTAATAGTAAAATATCGGACAACTCCTTTACTCAGCTGTGCAGGTGATTCCAAAATTTCCTGTGTCATGCTCCACCCTTCCAGAACCTGCATTAGACAGTGTATTGGTTTTGCTCAGTGTCTTATTTTCAAATACATAGGTTGAAAACATGATCATAAGAGGTTTCCTACATGTGACAGCACGGAAAGGTCTTGAAAATGGTGGGAAATTAAGCACCAAAACAAGACAACCCCTTTAAGTTTTAAAGGGCCGGTACACCTAAAGGTATTTTTTTATTAAAATCTGCTTAATAACTAATTCACCTAACCTGGGAGCAGTGTTGCAGTACCATTTAGAGCCACTACCCAGTGTAGGGCGCTATGCTGTACCACTGCTTGTTCTAGAATGCAGCATCCTGTTCAAACAGCTGATGTGGGGGTGCCCGGATATGGACCCCTAACAATCTGAAATTAATGACCTATACTACAGTCTTGGAAAACCCCTTTAAATTTAATGGGCACTGTATAACATTACATTTAGGTGCAGGGGAATTATGCAGGCACTGGCATCGTTTGTTGTCAGTTTTTGCTCCTTCCATGTTCAGTTAATACAGAATTGGGCCCCTGGGACTTTTTATACCTGAACACCGCCATATAGTGCCTGCACAATACAACCGCCCAGTGTCTAAATGATACTGCCACATAACACTGCTAGAACTGACATTGGAGTGGGATGTTTTTTGGGTTACTCCTGGACATCCAGTCCTTGGGGCTCTCCCTAGGACATTAGGTTTGGGGAACTGTTCAGTTTGTCCCCCCTCTAAAATTGCTCTTGCCCCTGGCAATCACCTCAGTGTCAAGGGGAGTTGCCAAAAGCAAAGAGGTTCTGCTAGAACAGCCCCTTAAAACTACACTCTCTCCCCTTGGACTGCCATATGTGTGTTTTGCACATCTGCAAAAAGATGGAAGACCTCTTCTTTTTGGAAAAAAAGAAGCCCTAGGATCCTCATCTCTCGGATAAGGGGCACAGAGGTTACAAAGAGCGTCTCTCTCTCTGGAGGACCTGTTCTGTCTTGCATTAGACAACTCATTGATCTGAGTGGACATTGTGTAAGGCTTAATCTCCCCTGTGGTGGCGCTGCTGGAAAGATGAACGGTTACTGGCAAGTTTCCCAGATATTACAGCTGATCGCTGGGGGGGGGAGGACCCCTTTAAAGGGGTTGTCCCACAAAAAAATATTCTGCCGTTTTCAAACCAGCACCTGGATCTGAATACTTTTGTAACTGCATGTAATTACAAATGTTATATAGCCACTGAGCTATTCAATAAAATGTGTATATCGCCACCTGCTGTTTGTTCTTTTTATTTCTCTGTCCACCTCACTGAGTTGCTCAGTTGTATCCTTCAACTGCCTGTGAGCAGTGATAGGGAGAGGGCTGCAGCAGAAAGGACATGCCCCATGAGCTGCAGCAGAAAGGATACGTCCCCTGAGATACCAGATTGATATAAACCTAGCACAGCAATTGGAGCAATGAATGTGGAGATCTCTGGATCCATGTGAGGTACAGGGATGGTTCTAGCTTTTTTAGAAAGAGATTGTTATGTACTATATGATGTCTGATTTTAATTGTTTACATTAAAGGAGTTGTCCCACAAAAAATATTTTACAGTTTTGCATGTAATTAAAAATTTGGCATAGCCACTGAGTTATTCAATAACAGCCACCTGCTGTTTGTTTCTTTCTTATTTCATTGTCCTGCTCACTGAGAAGGTCGAACATGTTCAGTTTCATACTTCAGCTGCCTCCTGAGCAGTGATAGGGAGAGCTGAGACATGCCCCCTGAGCTGTGATAGGGAGAGCTGAGACACGCCTCCTGAGCTGTGGTAGGGAGAGAGGAGACACGCCTCCTGAGCTGTGATAGGGAGTGCTGACACACGCCTCCTGAGCTGTGATAGGGAGAGCTGAGACACGCCTCCTGAGCTGTGATAGGGAGAGCTGAGACACGCCTCCTGAGCTGTGATAGGGAGAGCTGAGACACGCCCCCTGAGCTGCAGCAGAAAAGACACCCCCCTGAGCTGTCAGCTTGATATAAATCTAGCAGAGCAATGAACGTGGAGATCTCTGGATCCATGTGAGGTACAGGGCTGGTTCTGACTTTTTTAGAAAGAGAATTTCATGTCCTATATGATTTAATTTATTTACATTAATGATGAAGTGTGTAGAGTATGTAGAGAAAAGCATGTAGGTAGTCGAACCTGATAAGCTGCAGAGGCCACGCTCCATGCAAAGTTGGGACGAAACTCTCCATACACAAACTCATCCTCCTTCTGTAACGGGATACCATTGTTCCTTATGACCTCCGAGTAAAACATGGCAGAGCGTTTTGCGGTCCTTGGACGGGTTGGATTCGTGAAATCCACATGGTGCAGACCGAACCGTACACTGTATCCTAAATTCCATTCAAATGTATCCATGAGGGCCCAGGCTGTGTAACCTTTAAGGTTTACCCCATCTAGACTGTGAGCTAAACAAAGAAAACAAAGGCACAGGTCACTACCCCCAAGAAGATCAGCAAAGTCCTCTCCTGAAATGCTCTGTGCTGCCATGAACACAAAATACTGCACATATATAATATAGTACATACCTTTCAAAGCCTCGTCGATATAGGTTTTATAGTAAAATATTCGGGTCGTATCATCAAAGTCGTCATTACTATTTGTTGAAACGCCATTCTCAGTGATGTATATAGGGACATCTCCATACTCTTCCTTCACCCAGTTGAGCAGTCTCCTCAGTCCCCAGGCTACTGGTCTGTGCTGGGTAATGGCTGATGTTGGCCAGGTAGCAGGATACTCTTCTGCAATATCAAGATCAGTTTCAAAAGATGGTGGACTGAGCCTAAGAGTCTTATGCTGAACTATTTTTGAGGCGTAGATGTTTATGGAGAAAACGTCTGCTGTCCCTTGGATGTAGGCCTTCTCCTCATCTGTAAAAGCTGGAAGTCTAGAAGACTGGAGGCCTTGTAGCTCAGTCTTATTGCCCACCTGCCATTTCATCGCCTCTGGGTAGTCACCGTTTTTGAAGATGGGGTGTGCAAACCATCCCAATGTTAGCTGTAGGTAGCGGTCAGCAGCCTCTATGTCCCGTGAGTCAGTGTGGTCTTTAGGTTCCACCCAATCTGTGTTGAGGGTTATAGAGATTACACCACCTTGGCTTGCTCTGTACTTCTCATCGTACGTATGATAAACCTTGGCATGGACTTTGAGCAGATTGTGAGCTACTCGGTATGGAGCTGAACCAGGATCATTCTTCACTTCAGGTGGGAACACACCAGTCCCATAACCAGCAGTTACGATCGCGTGGGGTTGGTTGAAAGTCATCCAAAACTTGACCCTATCTCCAAATGTTCTAAAACAATAATCTGTGTAGTTGTGAAAAGCCTCGAGGACTGCATCACTCTCCCATCCACCAATGTCTTGGAGAGCCTGAGGAAGATCAAAGTGGTAAAGGGTCACCATTGGTGAGATGTTGTTTGCCAATAGGCCATCAATAAGCTTGTTATAATATTCCACGCCCTTATTATTGACCGTGCCCTGTCCATTTGGAAAGATTCGAGGCCACGAGATGGAAAAGCGGTAACTGTTCACCCCTAGACTTCTCAACATGTACAAGTCTGCATCCAACTGGTGGTAGCTATCACAGGCAATGTCCCCATTCGCACCATCAACAGTATTTCCGGCATGTGTGAATGTGTCCCAAGTACTTGGTCCTTTTCCATCTTCATTCCATCCCCCTTCAATCTGATAAGCCGAGGTCGAGACGCCCCATCTGAAATCTTCGGGGAATGTTGAGTAATGATACATGTCCCTTTCAAAAGCAGTTTGCCCTGAAAATTTTTCCCATACAACCTTAGAAGATGAAGGCACTTTTGATGCTGGAAGAGGGGGCAACTTTCTCAAATTTGACCATCTTAAACTTGAAGAACCTAACTTAGTTTGCTTCGTTATTGGAAAACCGTTATTTTTGATGATATTCGAGAGAAGATAGGCTGATTGTTTGGGGGTCCTTTGCCTGTCTGCGTTTACAAAATTAACATAATGTAAACCGTATCTTTGGTGGTATCCCTGTGGTCCCTCAAAGCCGTCCAGCAAGGATCGGACTATATAGGAATTTACAGGCACGTTATCGGTCTTGACAGCTACAAAGGGATAAAATAAATATCACGGTTAGAGCTCTTCAATGGTGTAGATAATTAGTTTTCACACATCTAATATATATCTATATATATTCATTACCTTTCAGGGCTTCGTTGATGTATGCTGTCAAGTACTCCACCCGAGCTGTGTCATTGAACACCTCTCCAGTGTAGGGTGTTGGCATACCATTCCCAGTTATATATATGGGTAGTCCTCCTTTTACGTATTCTTCCTTGACATAGTTCAGAAGCCTCCTGAGACCCCATGGCACCACATAGAGCCATGGAGATATGGTGGTCGGCCATGAAGGATCCACATGGGGTGCAAATCCACCAATGTTATTATAATCGGCCACACAGCTAGGGCTTTCAGAGCCATTGACCATTCGGGACGTATAGTGGGAGATGCCAAGGAAGTCTGCAGTGCCATTGATGTAGGCTTTCTCTTCCTCAGAAAATGTGGGCAATTCAGCCACTATAGTAGGGCATTGGGTATTGAAGTGTTGGACCTGTGTCTTCAGGACCTCTGGGTAGTCCCCATTGACAAGAATTGGATGTGCGAACCACCCAAGCATGAAGTGTAGATATCGCTCTGCAGCTCTTACATCATCTGGATTATTTGGGTCTTTTGGTTCTGCCCAGTCTGAATTCAGAGAGATTCCTACCTGACCTTGCTGCGAGGCCCGGTACTTGTCATTGTAAACATGCCAGGCCTTGGCGTGAGCTTTCACAATGTTGTGTGACACCTATGAGATACAATATGGAAGACAGGATTAGCAAAACACTTAGGCATTCCTGGCCCTGTTATATCAGTGGTATGGCCAAGTCATGATCAGATAACAGTTTATAGTGAGCTAATCATTAGGTAGGTATCTGCTGTTATATGATATTCTGCACTATCATAGCCGCCCTCCGAGATAGCAGGACATTATATCACAACCGATAATAATAATTTCGGTACATGACTTTTCTAAGCATAAAAATTAATATTTATGTTGCATTTATTCCACTAACATAACCTTCCATATTTTTTCCCAATAACTGCTGACATATTTTATATTAATGAATGAAATGTTTAGGTTTTGTTTCCTGACTGTAGCCTTGTGGGCATGCTCTGTGACATGTGCAAAGGTCATTGTGCAGGGAGGGGGAGGAGGTGAGCTGTGTAAGGAATTTCACATTGTTTACAAACTATTGAAATATTTAGATGATTTTGTTTCCTGTTTGTACCTTGAAGGAGGCATTTCCCGGATCTTTGATCCCGGGGGCATGTTGTCCGGTGCCATGACCTGCGTAACTAACGACCCAAGGTTCATGGAACGTTATCCAATGTTTAACTCTATCTCCAAAAGTGCTGAAGCAGAAATCTGCGTATTCCATAAAAGCCTGGCTGGTGGATTCATTCTGCCAGCCCCCGGACTCCTGCAGAGCTTGGGGTAGATCCCAGTGATACAAAGTTACCATTGGTTTGATATTTTCTTTGATTAACCGGTCAATTAATCTGTTGTAATATTTCACGCCTGCTGAGTTGACTTTGGATTTCAGTCCTGTTGGGAATATTCTGGACCAGGAGATGGAGAAGTGATAGACCTTGGACTGTAGGCCCTTCAGAAGATACACGTCATAGTCAATCTTGTGGTAGCTGTCGCAGGCCACGTTGGCGGTTGCATTGTCATCAGCTTGACCATGTTGTCCAAAAACGTCCCATATAGATTGTCCTTTATCTCCCTCGGCCCAGCCTCCTTCTACTTTGAAGGCTGCAGAGGAGGAGCCCATCAGGAATCCATTGGGGAAGGTTTCGTGCAAGAAGGTGTCTCTCTCTGCTGGTGTCTGGCCGGCAAATCTTTCCCATACGGTGGTAAATGCAGAGCGGGATGTTCTTGCTGAATACTCCAACCTGAAATGCAAAGATAGTGGCAAATCAAGTTCTTAAAGGGGTATTCCCATCTCACAAATGTAGTTTGTATAGTTAGATATAGCCATACCAATAATATGACTAATAGAATGTATTTATATAAAATGTACTGTTTAGAAGATTTGCCTATTTGTATATCCATTGTCCCACACACATCAGTCAGGCCGTTGCCCCTGGTTACGGCCACTGTGGCCATGTAGTAGTGGTGGCCGGCTTGCTCCTTTTCAAACCCGCTCTGAGGTAACTGCAGTATTGTGAACACACACTGTATGAGCATGCGGAGACACATCTTAGGGTTGTAGCATCTTTGTCTGCACTCCCAAAACGCAGAGAAACGGATCCTGTTCCAAGATCAATTCATCTCTATGGAGCAGGATACGTTTATAAAGTCTGTGTTTTGGACGGATCCTGACCATTGTGTTATGGACTGGTAGCATCCAAAACGCAGATGTGAAAGTACCCTAAGATGTGTCTCCACATGCTCATGCAATGTGCGTTCACTATAAAGCAGTTACCTCAGAGCAGGTTTGAACAAGCATAAGCCGGACACCACTACTACATGGCTGCAGTGGCCGTAACCAGGGGCAACAGCCTGACTGATGTGTGTGGGACAATGGATATACAAATAGGGAAATCTTCTAAACGGTACATTTTATATAAATACATTCTATCAGTAATAATACTGGTATGGCTATATCTAACTATACAAACTACATTTGTGAGATGGGAATACCCCTTTAAGTGGATTTCCATTCACTTCCAGGACAAGCGGAAGGGGAAGTGTAGCCATATTGGCTCTAATTTTTGAGTTAGCTTCTAAGCTTCTAAGTAACCAGCTGTCCCACCATTTATCAAGAAGAGTCCTATGAGTTAATGTTATCATAAAGGGTTTGTGAGATCAAGTGACATGTAAATGAGCGTGTTTGGGTGACCACAACATGCAACATGCACAGTAGTGGTCACAGAAAGTTCTATGGCTATCCCTTTTTGCTAGACGGGTTGCCTGACAATAATTTGGTCGCAGGGACTAGCAGGAACCAGTGGAGGACCTGGCAGCAGGTGTTCACTTCTGCTGCAGTGCCCCCACAGGGGAGATAAAGCATTACAGTACAAGTACTAAGTTTCTTGCAAATGTTATAATCACAGTGATCTGAAGGACACTCTGCACCTTAGCAGCATGTGTTTATTTTTCCCTGCAGCTCCTCCACAGGGGATATGAAGAATTACATTTCCCATTGAAACTATTTGAACAGATGTCACGAGTCTTTCCAGAGCATGCAGGCGAAAGAGAGAGCAAGACAGAAAAAGAGGAAAATGTTCAAAAAACAATAATAGAAAAAGAAGTCTTTTATTTCTTTAAAGGAGTTTTCCGGGGTTTCCTCAGGATGGGTAATCAATATCAGATAGTCAGAGGTCCGACATCCAGAATTCTGCCAATCAGTTCTTTGAGGAGGCTGCTCCTCACTTTGATGTGCGGCGTGACTTCTTTGCATCTTACCAAGCACAGCGCCGTTCTTTGGTTAGTGGCTGTGTTTGGTATTGCAGCTCAGCCCCAATCACAGATACTGATGACCTACCCTGAGGATAGTTCATAGTTTTACACACTTGGACAACCCCTTTAACTTGTCACAAACTTATGAAACCTGGTACTGGGACTATGAAGTGAACTGTATTGACATTTTTTTGGTACTAACCTTTTTTGATTTTCTTGGGGCTGGAGGTTAAACGGACTGACGTCATAACCTTTCAAAACTGCACCCGAGCCGTCCAGTGCTGAAAAAGAAATAATTAATACAGAGGTTTTGATGACCTAGACTCCATGTTGTTGAACTTTGCAAAACCATTTAAAGCACAAATGATGCCCCCAAAACATCTCAAGATCCAGGTAACGTCTTTGGTGGCCATCCTTTAGTCACAGAGTCACCCAGGCCTTACACACATGCACAGTCCCTGCTTTCTCCTCCCTCCTGTTAGATATATGGAGGCCAGAGAGTGAACAACTAGACGTAAGGTGAGAGAAACCTCCCCATATGTTATAGTAATAACGGTGCGTCTACTTTAACCCTTGACTGTCGGACAGATTATGTTGAGGAATGGACATCAATACTTTACCTTTAAGCATTTTAAAGACTGAGAGATATTTCTCGTCTATGGAGCCGCAGTCCTTCAGGGCTAAACTGAAAACCAACAAGTCCAGACCCTTCCTGATGTCCTGTAATGATAATGCTGGTGGCAATATATTATAACATTACATAGAAATATAAACAATAGGGATGAAATTAGGTTTTTCTAAACTGGACGGACCTTTAAGCCTTAAAGGGGTATTTGCATGTTATAAAATGAAGGTATATTGCCAAGTGAAGGTCTGACTTCCGGGGCACCTAAAAAATGAAGGGTTTGCAATACTTATTCTGTGCTTTGGACTCTTCATTCTCAGGATCAGTGAGGGCTGGACCTCCACCAATCATAAGGTGTTATGATACCATCTCTTTATGATACTGGAATATCCCTTTAGTTTAGTACATTTTATATTACTTTATACTGTACATGAGAAAATTAACTTGGTTGAGGACCAAGATCTGGGGCCACCCCTAATGCTCTAAACATGGTGGGTCCGAGTATGTTGTAAATTTCTAAAAGCCTTCACATCTTATAGGTTTTTGGTTCGGCATTTTGGCAGCCAGTGATTTTGGCAGAATCCAGGTCGCACAAACCCAAGCAAAAATTTCAATTATGTTTTGGTAATCATAAGGGTATTTTATGGAATAGGGTCCTCAACTATCACTATGTCGGGCTGGCCCACCAGAGTACCAAAGGATCCTCCAGAAGGACCAGGCTCTGAAGCCATAGTGGGCCCCAAAGGACCTTTAAGGCCATCCACTTGTCAATAAGATCTATTTCTTTAGTTCAAAACCTATTAGAATTTATTGATGACACCAGGGTTGGGCCCCAAAAATAAAGTCCTCTGGTGGTCTAGAGGGAGCCCAGTCCAATGCTTGTTCTTGCAGTGACTTACTGTATCTACCCAGAAAAAAAAGGATCAGGCAGTTGAACTCCATCTGCCTGATCATTATCTTCTCCAACATCAGGAGGCCCCATACACTTTGGATGGTGGGTTGGTCCTGTCTCAATTGGCTGATTTACATTGGCCAGCTTAACACCTGGACAGCTTCTTCTGGAAACTCATGCTTGATGAACGAGGAGTCGCTCATTACTTACCTGATTTGCAATCCACTTTTGCAGCTGATCCCCGTCATGGCAGTCATATTGTACGTTCAATGCAAGAAAATCAACTGTTTCCTAAAACACAAAGGAATGGTCAATTGGTTGATGTCCTTGTCACACATGACTCCAGGCAACCGCTATGGGACCTGGTAGAGAGGGGACCCATTCGTGATTGGCCTCATTTCCCTTTTATTGGGCGATGAGATCCTCCACACGGATGTCGCCTCATACCACAATAATGACAGATAAAGAAAGTGGAATGGGAGCCATGAAAATAGTATGGGGCACCAGATCTTCTGTTAAAGCTGGTTGGTGGTACCGGTGTGGTGGTGTCAAACAACTTCTGAAAGGGGCCTCATTTTTATCATTGCTATTAGTCTCCCTCTCTCTATGTATTTTGGCCTTCATCTTACTATTCATTTGATGTGGGTACTTTTTTGTTTATAGAAGAAGGGTAGAAGTAAAGCCCCCCTACTATTTTTAGAAAATATTTTTTTATCATAACTTCAAAATCGCTGGTGGTCTTGGGAAGTGAAGGGGTAATTTGTGAATTCCTTGGTGGTCTTATGCAGTGAAGAGGTCAATGATAATTTCAGGTTGTTAATGGGAGTACTGCCTATATGGGGGGGCCTAGTAAATAGGAATCCTTGACATTTGCCCATTTTGCCATACCCTAGACCTCCTCTGGCCTTATACATGGAGAACACTCTATTTACCAGAACCCGAGGAGACGTGCTCAGCGCTGCCGTTCCCAGAGCAATGGATATCTGTCCACCTGATAATAGAAATAAAAAATTGTGAACATCATAAATTGGTTCTGAATATGGTGGCTCATCATGTCTTTGTTAATCTATTAATCATTTTGTTCATTAGCATAATCACCTCTGTCAGTGACTGTGGATATATTGATGACGTTATTAATACCATTACATACAAATCACATGCAAAACTTCCTCTATTTCCAATAAAATGTATCACTTCTTTATGGTAAAGCTCCATCTTTTATTATCATATGCTTTTTAGGTCCAAATTTCTGTGCTGATTCTGTTCTGATACAGAGCTCCAAATCCCCTGCATAGACATAGATTTAGTGCAGCCACCACTAGAGGGAGCTTTCTGTATACTGTGCTATTGCTGAATACATAACAGTATGCGGCAAGCTCCTGAGCTCCCCCTAGTGGCGGCTGCAGACATCCATAGGGTTAACTTTTCACCCATTATGCCTATGCTGAGCAAAAGACATCTAGCTTAGGCCATGGACACAAAAAAATAGTCCATCATGTGAACAGGGTTCCGATATTTCACTAATTCGGAATCAATGGTATAAACAAAAAACATACGTGTGCCCTTTCTCCTCAACCGGCTGATCAGTGGGGGTGCCGAGTGTCCTGAGGATAGGACATTAATAATAATAATAGCTGGACAACTCCTTTTAATGTATTGTGCGTTACACCTACTGAGAAAATGTACAATTATTTTGATAAGTTAATGTCCTCTATAAATACTATCATCTATAAACTGGTTGCATATTTTATACAGCCCCAAGTCATTTGCTTCCCTCACTTAGGGCTCACGGTCGTATGAATGAGTCCGCATCTGTTCTGCAATTTTGCGGAACGGGTGCGGATCCATTCATTTCAATGGGGCCACAAAAGGTGCAGACAACACACCGTGGTTCTGTTCCACAACAACAATAGGCATTTTCTTTTATTGTTGTGGCCATGTGTGGTCCGCAAATTGCGGAAAGCATATGGCTGGTATTTCTGTTTTGTGGATCCGCAAAGCACTACGGCCATCTGAATGGGCCATACAGTTATATGATAAAAGTCTGGTTGTCATCTGCCACCACTAGGGGGAGCTGAAGGCATATTCATTTCTACAGTTAGTCTTCAACTCAAGAGAAGGTGTAAATATCTGTATGCAGTGAGCTCCCCCTAGTGGTGGCTGCAGCCAAACATTATGATGGCAAGCAAAAATGCAGTTCAGAGCAAGGTCCCCTTTTGTTGAGGGCCCTATAGCTGCTGCATCATCTGCCTCTATCTTATGCACCTCATTAATCAAGATGATGATTATTAAAGGGTGATACACTGACATATACATTTCCATATTGTTGTCCTTGTACCCGGGACAGCACTTTATATTTTACTAATTACTCTCTCTGTGGAGTGGATTCGTTTCATCAGCCGAGTTCATCAATCTTATCACACTCACATTAATGTCTTATCTGGTTCTGATATTGATTTACACAAACAGGACTTCTCTGGGTGCAGAGTTCACAAAGTGATTCATTACCACATGATAAAAACATGTCACCTTGAAGATCTGAGACCCTGCAGGTAATAAATACTGAGGGTGACAGATTTACATACAAAGTGGAAATTATGCCACAAGGGAAACTGCAAAAATCAGAGATTCTCATAGTAACTGTCCAGTCAAGCATCACCAGTACCAGAACCAAGACACATCCACTGGTGACCCTGAGAAGATGGCCATTCCAAACATACTGGTCAATGTCCTTACTCTTGTAGATATGAGCAGTATTATAGTGGTTATATTCTTGTACATAGGAGCAGTATTATAGTAGTTATATTCTTGTACATAGGAGGCAGTATTATAGTAGTTATATTCTTGTACATAGGAGCAGTATTATAGTAGTTATATTCTTGTACATAGGAGCAGTATTATAGTAGTTATTTCTTGTACTGTACATAGAGCAGTATTATAGTAGTTATATTCTTGTACATAGGAGCAGTATTATAGTAGTTATATTCTTGTACATAGGAGCAGTATTATAGTAGTTATATTCTTGTACATAGGAGGCAGTATTATAGTAGTTATATTCATGTACCATAGGAGGCAGTATTATAGTAGTTATATTCTTGTATATAGGAGGCAGTATTATAAGTAGTTTATATTCTTGTACGATAGGAGGCAAGTATTATAGTAGTTTATATTCTTGTACATAGGAGGAAGTATTATAGTAGTTATATTCTTGTACATAGGAGCAGTATTATAGTAGTTTTATCTTGTACATAGGAGCAGTATTATAAGTAGTTATATTCTTGTACATAGGAAGCAGTTATAGTAGTTATATCTTGGTACATAGGAAGCAGATTCATAGTAGGTTATATTCTTGTACATAGGGGCAGTATTATAGTAGTTATATTCTTGTACATAGGGGCAGTATTATAGTAGTTATATTCTTGTACATAGGGGCAGTATTATAGTAGTTATATTCTTGTACATAGGAGCAGTATTATAGTAGTTATATTCTTGTACATAGGCGGCAGTATTATATGTAGTTATATTCTTGTAACATAGGAGCAAGTATTATAGTAGTTATATTCTTGTACATAGGGGCAGTATTATAGTAGTTATATTCTTGTACATAGGAGCAGTATTATAGTAGTTATATTCTTGTACATAGGAGGAAGTATTATAGTAGTTATATTCTTGTACATAGGAGCAGTATTATAGTAGAAATATTCTTGTACATAGGAGCAGTATTATAGTAGTTATATTCTTGTACATAGGAGCATTATTATAGTAGTTATATTCTTGTACATAGGAGCAGTATTATAGTAGTTATATTCTTGTACATAGGAGCATTATTATAGTAGTTATAATCTTGTACATAGGAGGCAGTATTATAATATTTATTATTTTCTACATAGGAGGCAGTATTATAGTAGTTATATTCTTGTACATAGGAGCAGTATTATAGTAGAAATATTCTTGTACATAGGAGCAGTATTATAGTAGTTATATTCTTGTACATAGGAGCATTATTATAGTAGTTATAATCTTGTACATAGGAGGCAGTATTATAATATTTATTATTTTCTACATAGGAGGCAGTATTATAGTAGTTATATTCTTGTATATAGGAGCAGTATTATAGTAGTTATATTCTTGTACATAGGAGCAGTATTATAGTAGTTATATTCTTGTACACAGGAGCAGTATTATAGTAGTTATATTCTTGTACATAGGAGGCAGTATTATAGTAGTTATATTCTTGTACATAGGAGCAGTATTATAGTAGTTATATTCTTGTACATAGGAGCAGTATTATAGTAGTTATATTCTTGTACATAGGAGCAGTATTATAGTAGTTATATTCTTGTACATAGGAGCAGTATAAGTAGTTATATTCTTGTACATAGGGGCAGTATTATAGTAGTTATATTCTTGTACATAGGAGCAGTATTATAGTAGTTATGTTCTTGTACATAGGAACAGTATTATAGTAGTTATATTCTTGTACATAGGAGCAGTATTATAGTAGTTATATTCTTGTACATAGGAGACAGTATTATAGTAGTTATATTCTTGTACATAGGAGCAGTATTATAGTAGTTATATTCCTGTATATAGGAGCAGTATTATCGTAGTTATATTCTTGTACATAGGGGCAGTATTATAGTAGTTATATTCTTGTACATAGGAGCAGTATTATAGTAGTTATATTCTTGTACATAGGAGCAGTATTATAGTAGTTATATTCTTGTACATAGGAGCAGTATTATAGTAGTTATATTCTTGTACATAAGAGCAGTATTATAGTAGTTATATTCTTGTACACAGGAGCAGTATTATAGTAGTTATATTCTTGTACATAGGAGCAGTATTATAGTGGTTACATTCTTGTACATAGGAGGCGGTATTATAGTAGTTATATTCTTGTACATAGGAGCAGTATTATAGTAGTTATATTCTTGTACATAGGAGGCAGTATTATAGTAGTTATATTCTTGTACATAGGAGGCAGTATTATAGTAGTTATATTCTTGTACATAGGAGCAGTATTATAGTAGAAATATTCTTGTACATAGGAGCAGTATTATAGTAGTTATATTCTTGTACATAGGAGCATTATTATAGTAGTTATAATCTTGTACATAGGAGGCAGTATTATAATATTTATTATTTTCTACATAGGAGCATTATTATAGTAGTTATAATCTTGTACATAGGAGGCAGTATTATAATATTTATTATTTTCTACATAGGCAGTATTATAGTAGTTATATTCTTGTATATAGGAGCAGTATTATAGTAGTTATATTCTTGTACATAGGAGCAGTATTATAGTAGTTATATTCTTGTACACAGGAGCAGTATTATAGTAGTTATATTCTTGTACATAGGAGCAGTATTATAGTAGTTATATTCTTGTACATAGGAGCAGTATTATAGTAGTTATATTCTTGTACATAGGAGCAGTATTATAGTAGTTATATTCTTGTACATAGGAGCAGTATTATAGTAGTTATATTCTTGTACATAGGGGCAGTATTATAGTAGTTATATTCTTGTACATAGGAGCAGTATTATAGTAGTTATATTCTTGTACATAGGAGCAGTATTATAGTAGTTATATTCTTGTACATAGGAGCAGTATTATCGTAGTTATATTCTTGTACATAGGAGCAGTATTATAGTAGTTATATTCTTGTACATAGGAGCAGTATTATAGTAGTTATATTCTTGTACATAAGAGCAGTATTATAGTAGTTATATTCTTGTACACAGGAGCAGTATTATAGTAGTTATATTCTTGTACATAGGAGCAGTATTATAGTAGTTATATTCTTGTACATAGGAGCAGTATTATAGTGGTTACATTCTTGTACACAGGAGGCAGTATTATAGTAGTTATATTCTTGTACATGGGGCAGTATAATTTATTCTTGAAAATAGAGGACATTATTATAGCAGTTATTTGCACTCTTAATATAATTCTTCTATGTTTCAAATGTTAATAATAATCCTTTTACATGTGTAATGTATCATCACATCCAAACAATTGTGTTTCTGCTCACTGATATTTTTTCTGTGTTTGTAATTCAATCATCATAAATCTTGGTTCCCCTTTAATAACTCACCTCCAGCAGGGTACTTTTGGTGATATAGCTCGTACACTCTCTCATGGGTGTCCAGCAGAACCTGCAGGGTTTGTGAATCTGTTTCATCTGCAGGAACATCAAATGTTATCCAGGTTTCAACCAAATCCCCAAAGGAATGAAATGCAGATTCAGCATATTCTGCAAAGGCATCCACAGAGCTGGTACCAGTCTGGGAGCCAACTTCATAAAGTCTGTTGAAGTCACTGTCATGTAAGATCACAATTGGTTTAATGCCGGCTCCCTGCAGTTCCTGGAGAAGGGTCCTGTAACACTGCAGTTGTCCCTCATCCCTGCCCTTGAAGGTTACAGAGTTTACAGCCAGCTGGATCTTGTAGTGGGTGATGCCATACTTCTGCAGAGTCGGAATTTGGTCTTTCAAGTCATTTAAAATGTTGTTGTTGCACCTAAATACTCCCTGTGGCTCGACTTCATTAAGACGACCATTGTTGTTGCTCTGCAAAGGTCCAGCAATGGCCATGAAGTCTCCATGGACTGGACCGTTGAGCCCATGACACATGGAAGAGAGGAGAACCAAGAGGACTCCTCGCCAGGTAGGCGCCATTCTGGCCACTGTATCCCTAAATGTACCTGTCAAGTCATTTATACATAACGTCCATAAAATGGTCCCTTGACGTCTTATCTTTGCTGATAATGACATTGCAGAGCTAATTACTAAGAGATAATGAGGCAGCTGCAAGAGCACAAGGTGCGATTACAGAGGATACTGAGCTGGTAATGTGCATTAGGTAGAGTTTAAG
Organism: Rhinella marina; assembly: GCA_900303285.1. Classification (NCBI taxonomy): domain Eukaryota; kingdom Metazoa; phylum Chordata; class Amphibia; order Anura; family Bufonidae; genus Rhinella; species Rhinella marina. The sequence goes on from ONZH01008435.1 coordinate 669,742, forward strand.
CTCTAGTGCCTGGTGTTGACCACCACACATGGTCTTGTCCATTAGGTTCTTCTGGTTGAACATCTAAGTCATTTGAGACAGACTGTTTGCTAAGTACACATTACCTAACAACCATTGTCTATTCAATGAGATTGTCCATAGCAACCAGTTTGTTTCAAATCACAAATCTTTGGCTCAAGACAGAATCTCCAGGGGGAAGAAATGAGTATCTCTCATATCGCCGACAGCTATTCCACCTGACACCACATACACCTACACATTTGGGTCCGCCAGATATGCACAAGTTTGCAATAAATTGAGAGGAATAGGCTTTGGCTTTGAGGCAATCCTTTTTCTCCCACCAGCATGGAATAAGCAGGATGCCCTCCCCCCATACCCATTATACAGTCCATAGATGCCACAAAAAATACTGGTTTGGCAGACAGTTATATAATGTGTATGTGCCAATTATCTCATGCTGAAATGCTAGACTATAGACCAGTGGTGGCGAACCTATGGCACGGGTGCCACAGGCGGCACTCAGAGCCCTCTCTATCGGCACCCGCACCTTTGAAAAAGTCTATGGCGTATCAGTATGTCTTAGGCTTCATTCACACATCCACATGTGTTTTGCGGATCCGGAAAACACGCTCACCGGCCATGTGCCGGCACTATAGAAATGCCTATTCTTGTCCGTGGCTCCAGACAAGAATAGGACATGTTCTATTTTTTTGTGGGGCCTCGGACCAGAAGTGAGGCAGTGTGCCGTCCGCATCTTTTGCGTCCCCATTGAAAAATAATGGGTCAGCAAATTTCGGAACGGATGTGGACCCATTTTCCGGACGTGTGAATGGGCCCTTAGACCTTTCGTGCCATTCATCAGCGCAGGGCGCACTATGACCAGCACAGGTAGTGAACTGAATGTAGGCAGGATATTATAGCTAAGTGATAAAATACATAGCATATATACTATACTGGACTGTAGTATTCAGGTTACATTGCCGTGTTGGCACTTTGCTATAAATAAGTGGGTCCTTGGGTTGCAGTTTGGGCACTCGGTCTCAAAAAGGTTAGCCATCACTGCTATAGACTATAATGGTTCTGGCTGCTTACCGGCATGAATGCTGGGTTTTGGCCTGACAGAAAAAGCTGTTTCCAATGGTTTTTGTCCTTCCCATTGTAATCAATGGGGTCCAGTAGTGAACGACCATATCTGGCAATGTGGGATCCAATGATCCGATAATCCTAATTATTGACTTCAGGCATTTCATTCTGCCCCATTATCACAGGTGTATAATATCCAGCCCCTACCCATGCAGTCTGCCATTACCACAGGTGTATAACATCCAGGCCCTAGCTATGCAGTCTGCCATTACCACAGGTGTATAACATCCAGCTCCTAGCCATGAAGTCTACCATTAGTACAGGTGTATAACATCCAGCCTCTAGCTATGCAGTCTGCCATTACCACAGGTGTATAACATCCAGCCCCTAGCCATGCAGTCTACCAGTACCACAGGTGTATAACATCCAGCTTCTAGCAAATGCAGTCTGCCATTACCACATGTGTATAACATCCAGCCTCTAGCCATGCAGTCTGCCATTACTACAGGTGTATAACATCCAGTGCTTAGCCATGCAGTCTACCATTACCACAGGTGTATAACATCCAGCCTCTAGCCATGCAGTCTGCCATTACCAGAGGTGTATAACATCCAGCCCCTAGCCATGCAGTCTGCCATTACTACAGGTGTATAACATCCAGCCCCTAGCCATGCAGTCTACCATTACCACAGGTGTATAACATCCAGCCTCTAGCCATGCAGTCTGCCATTACCAGAGGTGTATAACATCCAGCCCCTAGCCATGCAGTCTACCATTACCACAGGTGTATAACATCCGGCCTCTAGCCATGCAGTCTGCCATTACCACAGGTGTATAACATCCAGCCCCTAGCCATGCAGTCTGCCATTACCACAGGTGTATAACATCCAGCCCCTAGCCATGCAGTCTGCCATTACCACAGGTGTATAACATCCAGCCCCCAGCCATGCAGTCTGCCATTACCACAGGTGTATAAAGTCCGGCCCCTAGCCATGCAGTCTGCCATTACCACAGGTGTATAACATCCAGCCCCTATCTATGCAGTCTGCCATTATCACAGGTGTATAACATCCAGCCCCTAGCTATGCAGTCTGCCATTACCACAGGTGTATAACATCCAGCCCCCAGCCATGCAGTCTGCCATTACCACAGGTGTATAACATCCAGCCCCTAGCTATACAGTCTGCCATTACCACAGGTGTATAACATCCAGCCCCTAGCTATGCAGTCTGCCATTACCACAGGTGTATAACATCCAGCCCCCAGCCATGCAGTCTGCCATTACCACAGGTGTATAACATCCAGCCCCTAGCTATGCAGTCTGCCATTACCACAGGTGTATAACATCCAGCCCCTAGCCATGCAGTCTGCCATTACCACAGGTGTATAACATCCAGCCCCTAGCCATGCAGTCTACCATTACCACAGATGTATAACATCCAGCCTCTAGCAAATGCAGTCTGCCATTACCACATGTGTATAACATCCAGCCTCTAGCCATGCAGTCTGCCATTACTACAGGTGTATAACATCCAGCCTCTAGCCATGCAGTCTATCCTTACCACAGGTCTATAACATCCGGCCTCTAGCCATGCAGTCTGCCATTACCAGAGGTGTATAACATCCAGCCCCTAGCCATGCAGTCTGCCATTACTACAGGTGTATAACATCCAGCCCCTAGCCATGCAGTCTACCATTACCACAGGTGTATAACATCCAGCCTCTAGCCATGCAGTCTGCCATTACCAGAGGTGTATAACATCCAGCCCCTAGCCATGCAGTCTACCATTACCACAGGTGTATAACATCCGGCCTCTAGCCATGCAGTCTGCCATTACCACAGGTGTATAACATCCAGCCCCTAGCCATGCAGTCTGCCATTACCAGAGGTGTATAACATCCAGCCCCTAACCATGCAGTCTGCCATTACCACAGGTGTATAACATCCAGCCCCCAGCCATGCAGTCTGCCATTACCACAGGTGTATAAAATCCGGCCCCTAGCCATGCAGTCTGCCATTACCACAGGTGTATAACATCCGGCCTCTACCCATGCAGTCTGCCATTACCACAGGTGTATAACATCCAGCCCCTAGCCATGCAGTCTGCCATTACCACAGGTGTATAACATCCAGCCCTAGTCATGCAGTCTGCCATTACCACAGGTGTATAACATCCAGCCCCTAGCCATGCAGTCTACCATTACCACAGGTATATAACATCCAGCCCCTAGCCATGCAGTCTGCCATTACCACAGGTGCATAACATCCAGCCCCTAGTTATGCAGTCTACCATTACCACAGGTGTATAACATCCAGCCCCTAGCCATGCAGTCTACCATTACCACAGGTGTATAATCCTCCAGCCTCTAGCCATGCAGTCTGCCATTACCACATGTGTATAACATCCAGCCCCTAGCCATGCAGTCTGCCATTACTACAGATGTATAACATCCAGCTCCTAGCCATGCAGTCTACCATTACCACAGGTGTATAACATCCAGCCTCTAGCCATGCAGTCTCCCATTACCACAGGTGTATAACATCTGGCCCCTAGCCATGCAGTCTGCCATTACCACAGATGTATAACATCCAGCCCCTATCTATGCAGTCTGCCATTACCACAGGTGTATAATATCCAGCCCCCAGCCATGCAGTCTGCCATTACCACAGGTGTATAACATCCAGCCCCTAGCCATGCAGTCTGCCATTACCACAGGTGTATTACAAGCAGGTACTGACCATACAGTCTACCATTACCACAGGTGTATAACATCCAGCCCCTAGCCATGCAGTCTACTATTACCACAGGTGTATAACATCCAGCCCCTAGCCATGCAGTCTGCCATTACCACAGGTGTATAACATCCAGCACCTAGCCATGCAGTCTGCCATTACCACAGGTGTCTAACATCCAGCCCCCAGCCATGCAGTCTACCATTACCACAGGTGTATAACATCCGGCCCCTAGCCATGCAGTCTGCCATTACCACAGGTGTATAACATCCAGCCCCTAGCTATGCAGTCTGCCATTACCACAGGTGCTTCGGATGGATGAGTCTGAGTTTGATGACTTAGTTCCAGTGAAAGGAAATCTTAAATTGGCTGGCCGCGCAGAGTTTTGATCTCAATCCCGTCCAACACCTTTGGGATGAACTAGAACAGAGATTGAAGCCAGGTCTACACACTCAATGTCAGAGTCTGACCTCACCAGTGCTCTTCTGGATGAATGGGCAAAAATTCCCACAGACACACCCCAAAGGGCTTCCCAGAAGAGCGTAGGGTGGTCAACTTCACATTAATGCCTATGAATTTAGAATGGGATGTCATAAAAGCTCCAGTAGGTGGAATGTGTATGTGTCCCAATACTTTTTTCCATATACATCTAGGTGTTGGTGCACATTCTTAAATTCTCAGTGGGGTGACCAACCAGAACAACCATTGTGTCCTCTTAAACAATATAGTAAATTTGTTAGACCCTCGCAGCAAGTGATCAAGTGATCTTCTCCAGAAGGAGTCATCTTTTGCTGGAGACCACAGAACCCGCTTGCCTTCATGGACGTACAAACTTGCTTCAGGGACTCTCCAGGTCTGAGCCTCTAGGATAGTCTCCTGATCTGCGGTAACTTCACCATAAGAACCAACAGATGAAGCTGTTAGACCTGTCAGGCTATGGTGTAACTGTTACCTTTGCACCGCCCATGGCTACGCCACTGCCCAGATGGCAGCAGTACGAGGCAGCAGACGAGAGAAAAACTGAGATGCCACGACCAGGGAGAGATTGGGCTTTGATAACTGATTTTGTTGATTGGAGTCCTTCAGCGCTGACATATCTTATCAGGATCGTTTCACTCTTTGATCCCGGTTGAAAAGTCCATATTTAGTATCTATTACTTTCTGGTAATCGTTGATTAGTATAATGAGACACTGCGAAGATTCACATGATAGTATGAATTATTACCTATGGGTAGGGCCAGACTGATGGTGAACAGAGTCCATGGGCCTCCTCACCATTAGCCAGGCTCAGATTGGCCCACAGGGGTACAGATCAATCTCCCTGTGGTCCCCTGAGCAAGGTGGGCCCCTAGTCTCCCACCCCCTTCACAAGTGACACATAACACAGTAGACTTACTGCACTACATGCATACAATGTACAGCTCCTCAACCAGTCTATGTTCATGTAAAAAACTTAATAGATTATTAGAGAGTCCCCAGCTTATTATTATAGATATACGATTAGAGCTGAGATGACTTCTAGGTATAGAGGAGAGCCACCAGTGTCCTCCTTCCCCAGGACCTACCTTCTCAAAGTTGCTGCATATTCAATCATCTGGTAGTATCTTGCTGCTGTGTGAGCAGGTAATATTGGACTATATCCGTATGATGGGCCCCCAAAGTAAATTTTACTGGTGGGCCCTAGGCACCCCTGTCCGATGCTGCCATTAGCTGTGGTCCAGTAGCTTAGGTCCTCACACGTTCATTGGACAAGTGACACCACAGTGCATCAGCTGAGATCAGATAAGGCCTTAAAGGGCTTTCCCATATTTACTTACTGTATAGATCTCATCAATTTTCTGTTAAGTTCATTGCCATTTTCAAAATATATGTTGGCTGTCAGTGAATGAGAACACGTTTGAATACATTCAAAGGCAGTAAACAGTGGCATACCTTTAATGGAGGCAGACCACGGAACTGCCATGAGGCTTGGAGCTGAACTCATACTTTTCTCCACAAGAAAACCCTGCAATTTCATGCAGCCACCACTATTTCAGCTTCCATTCCAGTATACGGTAACTGTATAACTTCTTATGATTGTGCGCCCTCTAGTGGTGACTGAGACTTCGGTGGTGGGAAGGAACACTACATTTATTAAAGACCTATTTTACTTTACCGACATAGAAGTCAGATAAAGTGGGTGGGGTGGAAGCTGACTTGTTTTATTATTATTATTTTTTATGTAAAAAATGTATTCCGCTTAATTCAATAAAAAAGTGTAAGGCTATCTTCACACTAGCGGCAGCATGTTGTATTTTCGTTCCGGTCGCCTCTCAGCAGGGGTTAACATGCTGCGGCCGGATCCACGGCCCGCCCCCATTACAGTGAATTGGGCCGGAGTGCGGTTCCGGCCCCACACGTGCACCTGCGGCAGCACGGATCCGGCTGGCCCCTTCACCCGCCGGATCCGTGCTGCCGCTATTGTGAAACTAGCCTAAACTTGTCAGAAATCTGGTGTTGTCTGGGAGAGATTGTCGCACGCATACTGGGTGGGGGCCGTGTTTTTCTATGGGGCCCTATGAGATCTGTAGACACCCCTGGCAGTAGATCTGTACACAGCTCCTCCTGCTCTCAGTTGAGAAGCGGATACAATTGTATCCAGTCTAGACAATGCTCTGTGAGCTAAACATCCTGGAAACCAGACTGATACATTGTAACAAACTAGCAGCGATTTGTGCAGCTACTGTCAATGGCCCTGATTTATCATACCATGACTCCAGAATTCTGGCATCAAAAAGTCGCAAAATAGTACTTTTGCGACTTTTTGCATGTGTACACCACTCACTCCAGTTTGTAATATGGGTGGAAAAGTGGGTGCGGTTAGCCATGTTAATGAGTTTCACTCCAGATTTATCATTGCGACTTTTTTTAAAAGTTGCAAAATAGTCGCAATCTCACTCCAGGAGGAGGGTGGAGTAGGAAAAGTGGAGAGGCTTCTCTAGACAGAAGTGTTAGGTTTAAGGACAAGCCAAATTTATCAAACAACCTGTGACATTTGATAAATGTGGCACAAAGTATTCCAACACAGACTGAAGCAAAACTGACTTCAAATATTCTCCTAATGATAAATTCCCCCGAATGTGTTTTCCTCACAGAGCATTATCTAGACTGGATACAATGGTACTTCAGTGATAAGCAGTTTATCAAGGGGCCCTGTGCTAGCATTGTTTCTGTGGGCTCCCCCTAGTGGCAGTTTCAAGCAAATGAATTTCAAATTTATTACCAGTGACGCTTCTTACCTCCTACATTACAAGGCACCAATGCAGGATGTAACCTACAGCAACAGGGTGCAGTGGCCGGAATATGACTTTACAATATAGCGCGGTTTTCATAAATGGTGGTATTTGGGGAAAGTGATATAACAGTGATATCTGTTGGGTGGGATACATTTATATCAGTGGCACAACCCCTCTAATGTTTCTCTTTGTGTTTCAGGTGACTACTTTAACCCCCCGTCAGGCCGTCACATTTCTGCGGCTCGCACTGCTCCATCCCCACACTATTCAAACTCCCACATAACAGACGAGTTGAGTTTTTATCATTTATTTTAGTGTTGATATTTTACATCTTCATCTTCTATCCCCACAATTAAAATACCTCGGCTAACTTGATTTTTTACGAAGTTTACCGTACAAAACCGAAAACAAAATGACAACCAAAATGGCAGCAAGTAAGAGCGCAAATTCCACATATAAAGCCGTCATTGCATCCGAGGTGGAGACTTTCAGTCCCAGAAAGTGGACGAACGGTGGTTCCTGCTCTCCCGAGGGTCCTGTAGTGGGGCCGCTGCCGCTGGTTGCGGGTCTGGAAGTTGTACCTGCCGGAAAACAGTGCATTCTGGGTAAATGTCTCCTACTATTTACATGTGATGCTGAGGTTTAGATATCATATTGTCTCTGCCACCAAACAAACAAAAGATCGTGAATAATTCAGGCTCAAAAATATAATTAATCAGAAACAACCGAGAAAACTCTGATGATTCTGGAAATTTGAACTCCAGTGGAAGTTTTTACTGATCATTTATTGTAATAACACACACCTAAGAATTATTGACCCTCCTCTTACACTACTCACAAAATGTTAGGAATATTTGGCTTTCGGGTGAAATATATAGAAAACGTAAAAAGTTTCCACTCCAGTGATATTATATCATGAAAATCGGGCATTTAAATAGAAGCAGCAATGGTGATTTCCTCATCTCAAACAATTTATTGAAACAAAAGCCAACCCCAGTGCTGGGTATACCGCCACAGAAATGTCAGTGTCTCAATAACTGGTCTTGTGGCCTTGAGCATCAATTACAGCTTGACAACGACGTCTCCTGCTGTTTACAAGTCGACTTATTGGCTGCTGAGGCATGGTATCCCAGTCTTCTTGAAGGGCGGCCCTCAGGTCATTGAGATTCTGGGATACAGAGTTACGAGCCTCTACACGGCGACTCTGCTGATCCCATAGGTTTTCAATGGGATTCAGGTCTGTAGAGAGTGCAGCCACTCCATGTGAGGTCCCCCAGTCTTCAGCACCCGTTACCTATTGATGCGACCTTGATGAGCTGGAGCATTGTCGTCCATGAAGATGACATTAGGCACAATGACTGGATTAATGATGTTATTCAAGTAGTCTGGGCTTGTCACTGGACCATTCACACAGTGTAGGGCAGTTCTGTACTGACGAGACACACCGGCCCACACTGTAACACCACTACCATCACCATCACTCGTCTGGTGACAACAGTGTCTGATGCATACTGCTCTTCTTGATGTCTCTATAATTTCTGCTCAGCGTGGATCGACTTTCATCAGTGAACAGCACTGAGGCCCACTGGTCCCTCGTCCAGCGTACATGCTTCCTGGCCTGTCCAAAACGATGACGCCTGTGCCTGGTGGTGTGGTCATGTATCCTAGCAGGTCATCTAGCACACAGACCACGCTGATGTAAACAGTTCTGAATGCTCTGATGTGACACTTGGGTGACTCTCACCTCCCTTAAATGTGCCTGTTCCGCAAGTTGACAATGAAGCGGTCATCAGTGTGTTCCACGTCAAAGCATGTCCACTTCTCCGCTTTCCTGTGACTCTTCCAGTCTCTCAGTATCTCGGATACAACCTGCTGATGACACTCTGTGACACTCTAAGCTCAGTGGCCACTTCTGTCTGAGAATATCCTGCTTGAAGCCTCGCAATGGCGAGGTACTGTTGATCAATTGATAGGTGTCGTCTTGGTCTCATGATGTCAAAATGTGAACAGCATGATGAGGAGGACTGTTTAAATACCAATTCTAATTGAACCAGGAAATGTATTGGGAGATTCATGGATCACACACCTGTTGTGAATTTTGCCTTGTTAGAGAACAGCAAGTTGTGCAAAAGGTACTGAAACACTGAACATGTGCATTCAAAAGTTTAGAGAAGGTCACATTAAGTTCACCTGTAAAGGTTAGGGAGCATTTTACATTCATCCTGAAATTTCACCCACAAGCCAAATATCTCTAACTTTTTGTGAGTAGTGTATGAGCAGCTTTACTTATGTCACATAATCGTTTACACCCACCTTCAGTTTCCGGCTCTAGGCATGGATGAGACCCGTTATGTGGATCCGGAAAGCCATTGCACTGAACCACAGATCTGTAGTATTTCACAGAAGCTTTAGGGAGACGAGGCAGATTTGGGTCTGAATAGTTGGTGTAATATAAACCAAACCGCTCAGTGTAACCTGACGCCCACTCAAAGTTATCCATCAGACTCCAGGCTGAGTATCCACGGAGATCAACACCATCGTACTTTACAGCTGCAGAAGAGAACAGTCAGATAGAGGGATGTACAATAATACCAGACAGAGTTATAGCAGTTATATTCTTGTACATAGGAGCAGTATTATAGTAGTTATATTCTTGTACATAGGAGGCAGTATTATAGTAGTTATATTCTTGTACATAGGAGCAGTATTATAGTAGTTATATTCTTGTACATAGGAGCAGTATTATAGTAGTTATATTCTTGTACATAGGAACAGTATTATAGTAGTTATATTCTTGTACATAGGAGCAGTATTATAGTAGTTATATTCTTGTACATAGGAGCAGTATTATAGTAGTTATATTCTTGTACATAGGAGGCAGTATTATAGTAGTTATATTCTTGTACATAGGAGCAGTATTATAATAGTTATATTCTTGTACATAGGAGCAGTATTATAGTAGTTATATTCTTGTACATAGGAGGCAGTATTATAGTAGTTATATTCTTGTACATAGGATCAGTATTATAGTAGTTATATTCTTGTACATAGGAGCAGTATTATAGTAGTTATATTCTTGTACATAGGGGCAGTATTATAGTAGTTATATTCTTGTACATAGGAGGCAGTATTATAGTAGTTATATTCTTGTACATAAGAGCAGTATTATAGTAGTTATATTCTTGTACATAGGAGCAGTATTATAGTAGTTATATTCTTGTACATAGAAGCAGTATTATAGTAGTTATATTCCTGTACATAGGAGGCAGTATTATAGTAGTTATATTCTTGTACATAGGAGGCAGTATTATAGCAGTTATATTCTTGTACATAGAAGCAGTATTATAGTAGTTATATTCTTGTACATAGGAGCAGTATTATAGTAGTTATATTCTTGTACATAGAAGCAGTATTATAGTAGTTATATTCTTGTACATATGAGCAGTATTATAGTAGTTATATTCTTGTACATAGGAGGCAGTATTATAGTAGTTATATTCTTGTACATAGGAGCAGTATTATAGTAGTTATATTCTTGTAAATAGGAGCAGTATTATAGTAGTTATATTCTTGTACATAGGAGGCAGTATTATAGTAGTTATATTCTTGAACATAGGAGGCAATATTATAGTAGTTATATTCTTGTAGATAGAAGGCAGTATTATAGTAGTTATATTCTTATGCATAGGAGGCAGTATTATAGTAATTATATTCTAGTACATAGGAGCAGTATTATAGTAGTTATATTCTTGTACATAGGAGCAGTATTATAGTAGTTATATTCTTGTATATAGGAGCAGTATTATAGTAGTTATATTCTTGTACATAGGAGCAGTATTATAGTAGTTATATTCTTGTACATAGGAGCAGTATTATAGTAGTTATATTCTTGTATATAGGAGCAGTATTATAGTAGTTATATTCTTGTATATAGGAGCAGTATTATAGTAGTTATATTCTTGTACATAGGAGGCAGTATTATAGTAGTTATATTCTTATACATAGGAGGAAGTATTATAGTAGTTACTTTCTTGTACACAGAAGCAGTATTATAGTAGCTATATTCTTGTACATAGAAGGCAGTATTATAGTAATTATATTCTAGTACATAGGGTAAATAGTTTTTTTTAATACTTTACATACAGCAGATATACCAGTATCTCACAAAAGTGAGTACACCCTTACATTTTTGTAAATATTTCATTTTATGTTTTCATGGGACAGCACTGAAGATGTAAAGCAGTCACTGTACAGCTTGTATAACAGTGTAAAGTAGTCAGTGTACAGCTTGTATAAAAGTGTTAATTGGGTGTGCCCTCAAAATAACACATAGCCATTAATGTCTAAATCGCTGGCAACAAAAGTGAGTACACCCCTAAGTGAAGATGGCCAAATTGTCCAAAGTGTCAATATTTTGTGTAGCCACTGTTTTTTTCAGCACTGCCTTAACTATCTTGGTCATGGAGTTCACAAGAGCTTCACAGGTTGCAACTGGAATCCTCTTCCATTCCACCCCTCCATGACGACATCACAGAGCTGGTGGATGTTAAAGACCTTGCACTCCTCCACCTTCCAGTTGAGAATGCCCCACAGATGGCGTTCTTTAAGTCTGAAGCTTGGTCAGTCCAGCACCATTACCCTCAGTTTCTTTAGCAAGGCAGTGCTCTTCTTGGATGTGTATTTGGGGTCGTTATCATGTTGGAATAGTGCTCTGCTTCAGTATGTCACAGTACATGTTGGCATTCATTGTTCCCTCAATGAACTGTAGCTCCCCACAGCCGGCAGCACTCATGCAGCTACAAACCATGACACTCCCACCACCATACTTGACTGTAGGCAAGACACACTTGTCTTTGTACTTCTCACCTAGTTGCCACCAACACACGCTTGACACCATCTGAATCAAATAAATTTATCTTGGTCTCATCAGACCACAAGACATGTTTCCAGTAATCCATGTCCTTAGTCTGCTTGTCTTCAGCAAATTGTTTGGGGGCTTTCTTGTGCATCATCTTTAGAAGAGGCATGTGCACTCAACTTCTGTTTTCGACCATGGTGAGGCCTGTTCTGAGTGGAACCTGTCTTGTTAAACCGCCGTATGGTCTTGGCCACCGCGCTGCAGCTCAGTTTTAGGGTGTCGGCAATCTTCTTATAGCCTAGGCCATCTTTATGTAGGACAACAATTCTTTTTTTCACATCCTGAGAGAGTTCTTTGCCATGAGGAGCCATGTTGAACTTCCAGTGACCAGTATGAGAGAGTGTGAGAGCGATAACACCAAATGTAACACACACGCTTCCCATTCACACCTTGTAACAAGTCACATGACACTGGGGAGGTAAAATGGCTAATTGGGCACAATTTGGCCATTTTCACTTAGGGGTGTACTCACTTTTATTGGCAGCAGTTTAGACATTAATGGCTTTGTGTGTACCAAATGTACACTGTTATACAAGCCATACACTTTACATTGTATCAAAGGGTCATCTCTTCAGTATTGTCCCATAAAAAAAGAACAAAAATGAGATGGGTCTACTTACTTTTGTGAGTTACTGTACTTGTATAATGACCTGAAGGTGTTGTTGAAGTGAGGTTGTTGTGTATGTGCCTCCTGTAGAGGTCTTGTGAGTAATTTCACTACAAGTAAAGACTGGATATAGTTGACTGACATGGACTGCAGATACGTTTGGACTTCGTTGTATATAATCTCATACCTTTCAGAGCCTCATTCACATAATGCTTATAAAAATGGATTCTCCAGTCATCATTTAGATTTGTCCCACGCTCTGATATGCCGTTTTCTGTGATATATATAGGAGGGTTGTTAAGTTCTTCCTTTACCCAGTTTAATAACCTTCTGAGTCCAAAAGGCACCACTTTCAGCCATTCACTCCCGGATCCGAGCCAGGTTCGGTCGCTCAGTGAATAAACCCCCCTGTAATAGAGTACAGGAAATCTGTCAAATCTCTTTATTTACTTTTTAGTTAGGACCCAGTTATAGTCTGTGTCACCCTTACCTGTCCCCTTGATAAGCCTGATAGTCTAGTGGGTAGATAGTATTTGCAACCAGAACGCTAGTGTAGTGGTTCAGGCCTAAGAAGTCGTACGTGCCTTTTATTCTTTGCTTCTCACTTTCGGTAAAAACTGGGAGTCTGAAGATGATGAAAAGCATAGCAGTGATTATTTATCCAAAGTATGAGAGGCAGATATGGTAGGGAGCATGCATCCATATGAAGGATAAACCTTTGATTCCGCTCTGTCCTGCAGACCACACATCCAGGTCTTTACCACTTTTTGTCACCTCCAGCTCAGAAACACTTCTCACATCTGCTCTTCCTTCAACCACAAATCTATCAATAGGTCTGTACATGCCCTCATCATTTCCTGCCTAGATTACTACAATATGCTCCCGTATTCCCTTCTCTATAAGGCTAGGTTCACATGTGTCTCTGAGGCTCCATTCATAGTTCCTTTCATAGATTTGTTCGCGTTGGAGAGGAAAACCACAGGCAGTACTATTTTTCCGTCAAAACAACAGGCAAGTCAGAAGCTAAAGCCCATTGTAAATGAATGGGGTGTGTCTAGTATCAGTTGTAACCATTTTGTAACGGGTCCAGCACTGTATTGTGGTGTCCAGGGGCGTTGCTAGGTTAAAACATTCGGGGCCTGCCTGCCAGATAGATACAACTGTATTGCCGTTCACAGGACGGGAATGCAATTGAATCTAATGCACTGGAAGAGCGGAAGGAGCTTTGTTGACATCACTGTCATGTGATCAGTTCTAAAGGCAGTGGTTGAGAAGGAACTGCGATGATGCCACCATCATGTGACCAGTGCAGGAGAGGAGGAGGAGAAGTCCTGGGGAACATGCTGTGGTGAGGTCTGCTACATGAGATGTAAGTGAAGGGAGAGACAGAGCAATGCTGGGAGTTGTGGTTATTTAACTGGGACTGTATATTAGGGCTGAAGGGGGGATGTTATTTACATGGGACCGTATGTTGAAGTGGGGTGGAGTGATGTTATTTACATGGGACTGAATGTTGAGGGGGTGATGTTATTTACATGGGACTGCATGTTTGAGGTGGCTGGGACAGGATGGTGTTATTTACATGGGATTGTTTGTTGGAAGTGGCTGGGGAGGAGATGATGTTATTTACATGGGACTGTATGTTGAATGCGGCTGTGGGAGGGGGTGATGTTATTTACATGGGACTGAATGTTGGAGGAGGCTGAGGGACAGAGTAATGTTATTTACGTGGACCTGTGTGTTGGAGGTGGCTGGGGAAGGGGTGATGGTATTTACATGGGACTGTAGATTGAAGGCGGCTGTGGGAGGGAGTGATGTTATGTACATGGGACTGTGTGGTGATGGCAGCTGGCAGAGGGAGTGATTTTAGTTACATGGGACTGTATATTTGAGGGGTTGAAAGGAGGGAAGTAATATTATTTACCTTGGACTGTATTTTGGAGGGGGTTGTAAATAGTGATGGATGTTATTAACATGGGACTGTATATTGGAGGAGGCTGGAGAGATGGTGTGACGTCATTTGTGATGGCTTTCTGGGGTGAAGCCAATGACCACCCTAGCTGCTGTGGAGGTCACAGTTAAAGGGGAGGGTGCTGTGGAGGTTACTGTTAAGGGGGCAGACTGCTGTGGAGGTCACTGTTAAAGGGACGGGAACTGTGTAGGTCACTGTTAAGGGATGAGGGGACTGTGGAGGGCACTATTAAAGGGGCAGCAGGGTACTGTGAGGTCACTGTTAAGGGAGCCGGGTACTGTGACAGTCACTGTTAAAGGGGCATTCACTGTGGAGGTCTCTGTCAAGGGGGTCAAGAATGGTGGAGGTCAGTTAAGGGGACTGTAACCTGTGGTCAGTGTTAAGGGGTGGGTGCTGTAGAGGTCACTGTTAAGGGGGCGGGGCCCTTGAGGAGGTCACTATCAAGGGGGTGAGGTGCTGTTGAACTCACTGTTAAAGAGGCAGACTGCTGTGAAGGTCAAAGTTAAGGGTGTGGGCTGCTGTGGAGGTCCCTTTTTAAGGAAACGGGGGGCACTGTGGGGGGGGGTCAGTGTTAAGGAGGTGGGGTGCTGTAGAGGTCACTCTCAATATCTTTCAACGACACACACATGGACATTAAATGAAATACATGAAATATACCCGGGCGAAGTCAGGTCCTTCTGCTAGTATGAAATAAAGATTATTACATGGCTGGTGCTGGCCTTGTCATTGTCAGCATACTCACCGGCTTTGGGGCAGCCCCGCAGCAAGGCTCCTCTCACGTATCCTGGTCTTCATAACTTCTGGGTAGTCTCCAGTTCTAAAGATAGGATATCCAAACCATCCACCATAAAACTGAAAGCCAATGAAAGTTGAAAGTCACTTATACATAGACATGAAACTACACCAAATGTTCTTCATTACTTCAAAGTCTTCTTTCTATGTGTAATATGATGTACGAAAGGATTCACGCCTGATAAGAACATTAAAGGGAAAATAATACATTCCTTATTGAGTGACTGAGAGGAGGGCAGCAGAGCTGTTAATGGTTATTAGCTGAAGAAAAGTAAATAGCTAAAAAGGAAAGACCCATGACTGGGAGCTGAGGAGAAGTCAGACCAGGGAATAAGACTCATCTAGCATTACATTATCTCTACACAGGGGCGGTCTTGGCATTTCTGGGGCCCTAAGCGAAGTTATGTCCGGGGGCCCCCCCCCCAATGACGCGTCACGCCCCTGATGACACGCCCTCTGATGACATGCCCTCTGATGACACGCCCCCTCCCCAATGACACCCCCCCCACACACACACACACATCAAAGACTTTTTTAACAATAAAATACTGTCAAACGATTAACAATTAACTCACTGTTAAACAATGAAAGAATGTGTTTTTTCCACACTTATCATATATCACTCTCCTATCTGTTATTCACACACACACTTGTCATATATGATTCTTCTGTTTGCCTCTGTGTCTCCTGTTTTATTTTTCTCTGTCCCTTCTTTATCACTGTCTTCCCTGCCGGCGCGCACTATGACCTGACGTTTGGTCATAGTGTGCGCTGGCAGGCAAGGCAGTGGAGCGGGGAGCCTGAGGACAGCGGCAGCCAGAACAGGTAAGTATGCTTTTTTTTAAGTGGCTGGGTGGGCTGATCTGAGGTCTGAGGGGAGCCACAAGACGCTGGTTTGAGGGGGGCACAACCCTGGTCTGAGGGGGGCACAAGACGTTGACCTGAGGTCTGAGGGGGGCACATGGGGGCACATTGTGTTGATCTGAGGTCTGATGGGGGCACATGGGGGCACATTGTGTTGATCTGAGGTCTGATGGGGGCACAAGACGCTGATCTGAGGTCTGATGGGGGCACAATGTATTGATCTGAGGTCTGATGGGGGCACAAGACGCTGATCTGAGGTCTGATGGGGGCACAATGTGTTGATCTGAGGATTATTATCCCTGTACTGTGACATCAGTGTGTTTATTATCTCTGTACTGTGACATCAGTGTGTTTATTATCTCTGTACTGTGACATCAGTGTGTTTATTATCTCTGTACTGTGACATCAGTGTGTTTATTATCCCTGTACGGTGACATCACTGTGTTTATTATCTCTGTACTGTGACATCACTGTGTTTATTATCCCTGTACTGTGACATCACTGTGTTTATTATCCCTGTACAGTGACATCACTGTGTTTATTATCCCTGTACGGTGACATCACTGTGTTTATTATCTCTGTACTGTGACATCACTGTGTTTATTATCCCTGTACTGTGACATCACTGTGTTTATTATCCCTGTACTGTGACATCACTGTGTTTATTATCCCTGTACAGTGACATCACTGTGTTTATTATCCCTGTACGGTGACATCACTGTGTTTATTATCCCTGTACAGTGACATCGCTGTGTGTATTATCCCACTGCAGGAAGAGGTAAGTGGTCTGTGTTTGTGTGTTTGTTTTCTATTTTTCAGGGTCGTGAATGCAGAGGACTACGTCGGATTCGGTGGACTACGTCGGACCAGCTTTTTTTTTTTTTTTTTTAATAAAATGGTCAAACAGGGGTCTGGGGGAGTGTTTATTTCAATAAAATGTTTTATACTGGTGTGTGTGTATTTTTTTTACAATACTACAGTTTTAGTAATTACGGCTATCTACAGACGGCCCTGATTACTAATACTGGGCTTAGTACTTGCCGGTATGGCAGGCCAGCACTAACCCCAACATTTATTACCTCGGCACCCACCACCACCAGGGGTGCCGGGAAGAGCCGGGTACCAGCAGGACCGGACCTTCTAAATTGAGGGTCTGGCTCTGGGGCGGCTGCAGGCTGGTACCATTAGGCTGGGAAGGGCCAATAACCGTGTCCCTTCCCACCCTGGTAGTGCCAGGCTGCCGCTGCTGCTTGTATCTGGCTGGCGAAGGAAAAAAGGGGTGGACCCCACGCCATTTTTTTACAAAAATAATTAAATAATAAAAAAAAAGTGGCGTTGGGTCCCCCCCTTTTTTCCTTCTCCAGCCAGATACAACCAGCAGCGGCAGCCTGGCACTACCAGGGTGGGAAGGGACACGGTTATTGGCCCTTCCCAGCCTAATGGTACCAGCCTGCAGCCGCCCCAGAGCCAGACCCTCAATTTAGAAGGTCCGGTCCTGCGGGTACCCGGCTCTTCCCGGCACCCCTGGTGGCGGTGGGTGCCGAGGTAATAGATGTTGGGGTTAGTGCTGGCCTGCCATACCGGCAAGCACTAAGCCCAGTATTAGTAATCAGGGCCGTCTGTAGATAGCCATGATTACTAAAACTGTAGTATTGTAAAAAAAAATACACACACACCAGTATAAAACATTTTATTGAAATAAACACTCCCCCAGACCCCTGTTTGACCATTTTATTTAAAAAAAAAAAAAAAAAAGCTGGTCCGACGTAGTCCACCGAATCCGACGTAGTCCTCTGCATTCACGACCCTGAAAAATAGAAAACAAACACACAAACACAGACCACTTACCTCTTCCTGCACTGGTATAATACACACAGCGATGTCACTGTACAGGGAAAATAAACACAGTGATGTCACAGTACAGGGATAATAAACACAGTGATGTCACCGTACAGAGATAATAAACACAGTGATGTCACAGTACAGGGATCGGCGTCTCGTGGCCCCATCAGACCTCAGGTCAGCGTCTTGTGCCCCCATCAGACTTCAGGTCAGCGTCTTGAGCCCCCATCAGACCTCAGATCAGCGTCTTGTGCCCCCATCAGACTTCAGGTCAGCGTCTTGAGCCCCCATCAGACCTCAGATCAGCGTCTTGTGCCCCCATCAGACCTCAGGTCAGCGTCTTGTGCCCCCATCAGACTTCAGGTCAGCGTCTTGAGCCCCCATCAGAACTCAGATCAGCGTCTTGTGCCCCCATCAGACTTCAGGTCAGCGTCTTGAGCCCCCATCAGACCTCAGATCAGCGTCTTGTGCCCCCATCAGACCTCAGGTCAGCGTCTTGTGCCCCCATCAGACTTCAGGTCAGCGTCTTGAGCCCCCATCAGACCTCAGATCAGCGTCTTGTGCCCCCATCAGACCTCAGGTCAGCTTAATGTGCCCCATCAGACCTCAGGTCAGCTTAATGTGCCCCATCAGACCTCAGGTCAGCTTAATGTGCCCCATCAGACCTCAGGTCAGCCATTTCTGCCCCCATCATCAGACCTCAGGTCAGCCATTTCTGCCCCCATCAGACCTCAGGTCAGCCATTTCTGCCCCCATCAGACCTCAGGTCAGCCATTTCTGCCCCCATGACCTCACATCAGCCCCCCCCCCCCCCCCAGCCAGCCAGCCAGGTGTCCCCCCCAGCCACAAACAGACACAAAAAATACTTACAAACTGCTCCGGTCCGGACGCTGTCTTCTTCTCCTGCGCGCCTTCTTCTCCTGCAGTGTGTGATCCCGCGAGACCTGTGACCCAGCGCTGGATCTCGCGGGATCACACAGCCAGCCCAGGAGGAAGCGCAGCAGTCATGGGGACGGGACGGCCGGGCCAGGGTAAGTATTAAAGAACTGTGCGCACTGCGCACTTAGCCAGCGGGCGGCACTGCGGCGGAGTCCATGTTGATAGGAGGGCGGGCGGTCTTGGGCACAACAGCGGAGCGTGGGGGCCCCCTTAGACATCGGGGGCCCCACGCAAATGAATAGGATGCGTGGTGCCCAAGACCGCCCCTGTCTCTACAGCAAGGTTGATGCAAGTACAGAATATGAAAATTACCTCAGTTCTGTTCTTTATAATGAAATCTAACTCTGGATAAAAAATCCTAATACCAAAGTTGCCCTGTTTTGATAGTTGCCCTTGAAGTTGCCCTTTTATATTCTTGCATGCATACAAATACAGCATGTTGACTTGGCAACACTGGTTTCTTTGGTGACGGTTGACGCTTTGAGGCTCCACCCTTTACAAACGTGCTTTGCACTCCCCCCCCCCCCCCGTCATACTCGGTCTACTCATTATGCCGGGGGGGCCGTATCCACAACTTCTTCCCCGATTCGCTGAACAATAGGCACACACCACAGGGGGTGGGGTTGGCTTCCTCTTCAAAAAGTTCAAAAAGCCAGGTTCCAGGCGGTGTGGCGTGCGGCTCCTACAGTGCCGATTACTAGCTGACCACACACCATCAGTTGCGGCCAGCACTGAATTAATTTGCCTCCACCGACTCCTTCTATAGGCTCCTGATGACGAGCGGGGTAACACCCGGTATAGAAACGCATTGAGCGTATAGAGGGAGACAGTCAGTTATTTTGTGAGGGTTCAGTGTCCAGTTTAACTCCTCCGTTCTACTACAGGTGTGCGCTAATGCACACGAACACATTATCTTCCCATATTCGTTCTGTTTTTTTTGCGGACCATATGTGGAACCACTCATTTCAATGGGTCCGCAAAAAAAACAAAAACGAAGTTACTCCGTGTGCTTTTCATTTCCATATGTCCATATGTCCTTTCCGCAAAAAAATAGAACATGTCTTATTTTTGTCCGCATAACAGACAAGGATAGGACTGGTCTATTAGGGGCCAGCTTTTCCGTTCCGCAAAATACGGAATGCATACGGACGTTATCCGCATTTTTTGCGGACCGTAAAATACATACAATTGTGTGCATGAGCCCTTATTCCTAGAGAATCTACAAATCACCCTCACAGCCCGAGTCACTGTGCATATGGGAATGGCCCTGTTTTTAAATAACTTAGGTTCAATAAAGAATTCATTATTTTCCTTTTGACAATCTCATCAGGCGTTAATCAATTATGTCTATACAACATTTACTACGTCATCTCATATGGTGTCTGACTCCGACACCTGTAAAGCTTTATGTTTTAAAGTGATCACATATGATGACAAGCTGTTCTTATTACCAGGCCCACTGACAGATAAATTATAATTATAATCCTGCCCTATCTGTACAAAAGCATAGCTATTATAATAGTTCCCTGTGTTCAAGAATAATTGTTATAATACTGCCTCCTATGTACAAAAATATAACTACTATAATACTGCTTCTTATGTACAAAAATATAACTACTATAATACTGCTCCTATGTACAAGAATATAACTACTATAATACTGCTCCTATGTACAAGAATTTGACACTATAATACTGCCCCTATGTACAAGAATATAACTACTATAATACTGCTCCTGTGTACAAGAATATAACTATTATAATACTGCTCCTGTGTACAAGAATATAACTACTATAATACTGCCCCTATGTACAAGAATATAACTACTATAATACTGCTCCTATGTACAAGAATATAACTACTATAAAACTGCCTCCTATGTACAAGAATATACCTACTATAATACTGCCTCCTATGTACAAGAATATAACTACTATAATACTGCCTCCTATGTACAAGAATATAACTACTATAATACTGCCTCCTATGTACAAGAATATAACTGCTATAATACTGCCTCCTATGTACAAGAATATAACTACTATAATACTGCCTCCTATGTACAAGAATATAACTACTATAATACTGCCTCCTATGTACAAGAATATAACTACTATAATACAGCTCCTATGTACAAGAATATAACTACTATAATACTGCTCCTATGTACAAGAATATAACTACTATAATACTGCTCCTATGTACAAGAATATAACTACTATAATACTGCCCCTATGTACAAGAATATAACTACAATAATACTGCTTCTATGTACACAAATAAAACTACTATGATACTGCCTCCTATGTACAAGAATATAACTACTATAATACTGCTCCTATGTACAAGAATATAACTACTATAATACTGCCTCCTATGTACAAGAATATAACTACTATAATACTGCCTCCTATGTACAAGAATATAACTACTATAATACTGCCTCCTATGTACAAGAATATAACTACTATAATACTGCCTCCTATGTACAAGAATATAACTACTATAATACAGCTCCTATGTACAAGAATATAACTACTATAATACTGCTCCTATGTACAAGAATATAACTACTATAATACTGCCCCTATGTACAAGAATATAACTACAATAATACTGCTTCTATGTACACAAATAAAACTACTATAATACTGCCTCCTATGTACAAGAATATAACTACTATAATACTGCTCCTATGTACAAGAATATAACTACTATAATACTGCCTCCTATGTACAAGAATATAACTACTATAATACTGCCTCCTATGTACAAGAATATAACTACTATAATACTGCCCCCTATGTACAAGAATATAACTACTATAATACTGCCTCCAATGTACAAGAATATAACTACTATAATACTGCCTCCTATGTACAAGAATATAACTACTATGATACTGCCTCCTATGTACAAGAATATAACTACTATAATACTGCTCCTATCTACAAGAATATAACTACTATAATACTGCTACTATGTACAAGAATATAACTACTATAATATTACTCCTGTATACAAGAATATAACTACTATAATACTGCCTCTTATGTACAAGAATATAACTGCTATAATACTGCCTCTTATGTACAAGAATATAACTGCTATAACACTGCCTCCTATGTACAAGATTATAACTACTATAATACTGATCCTATGTAGAAGAATATAACTACTATAATACTGCTCCTATGTACAAGAATATAACTACTATAATACTACTCCTATGTACAAGAATATAACTACTATAATACTGCCTCCTATGTACAAGAATATAACTACTATAATACTGCTCCTATGTACAAGAATATAACTACTATAATACTGCTCCTATGTACAAGAATATAGCTACTATAATACTGCTCCTATGTACACAAATAAAACTACTATGATACTGCCTCCCTAATACAATCACATCTTCGAACAGACATACCACCACGAACCGCCGTGCTGCTTCCGTGTCCTCTTGTTTGTAAGGATTAATTGGTTCAGCCCAATCGAAGTTGAGGGTGATTGAGATCAGACCCCCCTGAGAGGCTCTGTACTTATCATTATACAGGTGCCATACTTCTGCATGGGCTTTAATCAGGTTATGTCCTACCAGGTATACACCAATCCCTGGTGAATATATTCCTAAGAAGAGAGTAAAAAATCAGAATTACAGTGCACAACAAATACAGGTAAATGTGAACGCAGGTAGAATTCCCCTTTAACAGGGATGCTTCATGTATTGTAATTTTAGTTTAATTAATTAGCTATAAGTCTATACCTAACCAATATTTTATATGTTTATGAAAAATTACTTCCCTAGGGGTGTTCATTTTGAAGACATGTACTTCGTTCTTATATTTTCTATGCTGATATTGCAGCAAGGTGTCTAATAATACTGAGATGACTCTGCTGATTCTGCCAAAGTGTATACAGCAAAGATAAAATTAGAGCTGCGGAAAGAAGAAAATGTATTCCTAATGTGTAAGCTACAATGTAAAAGCTGGAATAAAAAGAATAAAAGGGGTGGTTGTATTATGTTCTAATATTTTAACATGTTTTATTCAAATTTTTGGCAAAAAAAATCACCATCTAATTGTTTTTTGCCAAAAATTTAAATAAAACATGGTAAAATATTAGAACATAATACACCCACCCTTTTTTGTCTATGGCTGGGCTATGGTAGATTATTGCGCATTGGACTTCACTATACACAACAGGATTATATTGGTGGTACGGACCGTACTTAAACCCTATAGGTACCTCCTAAGGTCAGTAGGGGTGTTTGACAGGCCTATTGGGTGAGCCCTCATTGATCGACAAGTTTTGTATAAGACCTTTCTCAATGTCAATTACCTGGTGCAAAGATTGCTTCTCCATAGCCCAGGTGGGCAATGATGTACGGCTCATTCAGAGTGATCCAGAACTTCACTCTGTCACCCAGTCTCTGGAAAAGAACTTCAGCGTAGTCCTTAAACCGGTCTACGATTGTCTCATTCTCCCAACCCCCGACGTTCTGCAAAGCTTGAGGAAGATCCCAATGATAAATCGTCACCTGCACAGATGAAAGCATGACTGTAAGTACAAACCTACATACTGTACGGTGGATTTCTCCTGAGCTGTGGTGGAGCGGGCAGTGTGCAGGTTTATAGATAGTGGATGAGTCCAGAATTAAAGGGGTGCACTGTTCAGCTGAGTGCTTTTACTTCTTCATTTTAACATTCGGTGGGAATCTCAGCCCCCGGACCCCAGGCATCAAAATATTTGACATGTCACTATCACATCTGAAAAATGTATTTATTTTTTTTAATTTTGAGGTACACTTTAAAGGGGTTCTCCGGGAATTAAGAAAATGAAAATACTTAAATAATACTTTATTATAAATATATTACCAAATACCTTTCATTAGTTATAATGGCTCGTGTTGTCTGGGGAGCAATGATTAGGAGAAACAAAATGGCTGCCGTCCTATTAGTACACACAAAACCTGTCCTAATCACACACGAGGACAAGTTACTTCACAACACTGAGGTAAAGAGCTGCCTCATCATCCTCTCTGCTCTGCTTGTCAGGGTTATGATCCTGAATACAGTTTAATATGAGCTTCAGCTGAATATCTATAGGAATGGAGATGATGAGGAGACATGAAGTACAGAGTGGAGGTGAGTAATGAGCAGCAGCTCTTGTAGGCAGTCTCCATTACCACAGTCTGTCCTGTCCGTCCTGTCCGTCCTCTCTGTACTTCATGTCTCCTCATAAGCTCCTTTCCTTCAGAGATTCTGCTGAAGATCTTATTATCTGTATTCAGGGTCATAATCCCTGACAAGAAGACCAGAGAGGAGGATGAGGCAGCTCTTTACCTCAGTGTTGTGAAGTAACTTGTCCTGCTGTGTTATTAGGACAGGTTTTGTGTGTACTAATAGGACGGCGGCCATTTTATTTCTTCTAATGATTGCTACCGAGAGAAAACAAACCATTATAGCTAATGAAAGGTATTTGGAAATATATTTTTTAATAAAGTAATATTTAGGTATTTTCATTTTCTTAATTCCCGGAGAATCCCTTTAAGAGATTGATAACTTGCTGTAAAAAATGTACTCAGTGGTGTTGTCATGCCCCACCACCCACAAGGCCTGGTCATAGTTTAGGAGAAACTCCCAGTTGGTAAAATGCATTTAAAATGTGTTTTTTTAATTACTCCTAATGATTTTCTGTGGATTTCCCCTGTTGCAATGCAGCTACTGGTCGTAACCCCTGGATACGAGAAGTGTATAATGTGATGGAAAAATGAATCCAGTCAGAAAAGGAAGCAATATGGACAATCACACTACATTAGTGTCTTTTATTAACTTTCTCTACATGATAAATGCCATTTGCTGAAATGAGACAACCCCTTTAGGCTTTATACATATATACAGGGGCATAGCTATAGGGGGTGCAGAGGTAGCAGTCGCTACTGGGCCCAGGAGCCTAAGGGGGCCCAAAGACCCTTGTGCTGCATAAGAAGACACACAAAGTACTGAGGGAAGGGGGGCCCAAGCTGAACTCTTGCACCAGGGCCCATGAGCCTTTAGCTACGCCCCTGCATATATATACCGTATTTTTCGCTTTATAAGACGCACTTTTTTTCCCCCAAAAGTAGGGGGAAAATTGCAGTGCGTCTTATAAAACGAATACAAGTGAACGCTTCCATTATGGAAGCGCTCACTTGTATGTTTTAGCTGCCGGGGGGCCGGGACCCCCCCATCAGTCCTCAGATCAGCCCAGCGTGCCCCATAACAATAAAAAAAAAAAACTTCACTTACCTGTCCAGAGCCGCGGCTCCGCTCCGGGTCCGGCGCTTCTTAGGCTTCCCGGCCCGGCGCTGCACTGTCCTGAACGCGTACAGCGTCAGGACGTAGTGCGCGCACTATGACCTGACGCTGCACGCAGTCAGATGACAGTGCAGCGCCGGGTCGGGAAGCCTAAGAAGCGCCGGACCCGGAGCGGAGCCACGGCAGGTAAGCGGAGCTCTGGACAGGTAAGTGAAGTTTTTTTTTTATTGTTATGCGGCACGCTGGGCTGATCTGAGGTCTGATGGGGGAACAGAGTGGTCTAATGGGGGCACTGTGAGCTGGTCTGAGGTCTGATGGAGGCACAGAGTGGTCTAATGGGGGCACTGTGAGCTGGTCTGAGGTCTGATGGGGGCACAGAGTGGTCTAATGGGGGCACTGTGAGCTGGTCTGAGGTCTGATGGGGGCACAGAGTGGTCTAATGGGGGCACTGTTAGCTGGTCTGATGGGGGCACAGAGTGGTCTCATGGGGGCACTGTGAGCTGGTCTGAGGTCTGATGGAGGCACAGAGTGGTCTAATGGGGGCACTGTGAGCTGGTCTGAGGTCTGATGGGGGCACAGAGTGGTCTAATGGGGGCACTGTTAGCTGGTCTGATGGGGGCACAGAGTGGTCTAATGGGGGCACTGTGAGCTGGTCTGAGGTCTGATGGGGGCACAGAGTGGTCTAATGGGGGCACTGTGAGCTGGTCTGAGGTCTGATGGGGGCACAGAGTGGTCTCATGGGGGCACTGTGAGCTGGTCTGAGGTCTGATGGGGGCACAGAGTGGTCTCATGGGGGCACTGTGGGCTGTTCTGAGGTCTGATGGGGCACTGTGGGCTGATCTGAGGTCTGATGGGGGAACGCTGGGCTGATCTGAGGTCTGATGGGGGAACGCTGGGCTGATCTGAGGTCTGATGGGGGAACGCTGGGCTGTTCTGAGGTATGATGGGGGCCTGATGTGATGTCCTGAAATTTATGGGGGGTCAGATATGAGGTCTGATGAAAAATATTTTTTTCTTATTTTCCTACTCTAAAATCTGGGGTGCGTCTTATCTTCGGGTGCGTCTTATAAAGCGAAAAATACGGTATATATATATGTATGTATGTATGTATGAAGAGAGATAGCCCCTCTGAATCCAAGAGCAGGAACACATGTCTGATTTCACCTCCCATGTTCACCATTGCAGTATGATATTTTGTTACCTGTGGTTTAATACCAGCAGCCAGTAAACCATCTATCAGGCGAGAGTAATAACTCAGACCGGCTTCATTGATGTGGTTCCTAGTCCCATCGGGAAGAACTCTAGGCCAGGAGATGGAGAATCGGTAATGGGAAACACGAAGCCCCTTGAGAAGTTCTATGTCCTCGTCAACCCGGTAGTAGGTGTTGCAGGCCACGTCTCCATTACTATCATCTTCAATTTTAGATGGTGTATGAGAAAACTGATCCCAGATGCTGAGGCCTTTCCCATCGGCCCTCCAGGCCCCTTCAATCTAGAAGGAAAGAAGAGAAGAAAGTTTTGGATTGTTACTTTTATATCATTTTCTTGTGTAAAGTTCTTTTGAAATTGGAAATATATTGGTCCTTATTTACTAACATAAATTGCAGAAAAATGGAGCTCAATTTGCTGCATCTAGGTTTAGAAAAATGATCTGTGTATTGTCCGACAAAGGGGCGTGGCTTACTGGACAAGGGAAAGGCATAATTTGTGAGCTACAGAACGGAGATGTGAACCTAACCTAGCCTGGATTTGAAATGCGACAACTTCTCTCCTAGAGAAGGAATATACACAGTGGAGTCCCATTATTCTGACCACCAACTAATCTCCAGAGTAATCACCGTGTGCAGCACGGACAGCAGCTAGACGGGCGTGGAGAGACTCAATAAGGTCCTGGAAGGTTCTCAAAGGTATTTGGAGCCATACTGACTACAGTGCATCCCACAGCTGCTGGAGGGGGCGTGGGGAAGAATCCATATAGCGAACACGACCATCGAGGTGGTCCTACAGATGCCCAATTGTGTTCAAGTCTGGGAAATTAGGGGTCCTGGGTAATACTTTAAAGTCTTGGTCGTGTTCTTCCAACCAATGTCAGACATTTCTAGCCGTGTGATATGTCGCCTTGTCTTGCTGGAAGACCCCATCCACCCCAGGGAAGACAATCCGTATGTATGGGTGTATGTGAGGATTGATGGATTCATATCCAAGTTGGTTGAGACTGTTGTCCATATGGATAAGTCGCTCAGAGAATGCCACAAAAACATCCCCAGACCATAACGCTGCCCCCACCAACTTGTGCTCTTCCAGCAACAGTTGCAGGGTGTTTTTTCTCTGATATTTCTCACCTAACACACCAGAGTCCATCAGTTCGTTGAAGCAGAAAACGTGGCTCATTGGACAAGACAACCTTGTGCCAATCAGCAGAGGTCCAATTCTTATACTGCTGTGAAAATTTAAGCTTTCCTGCTGATGCAACTTTTCCCCATGGGATATGTGTGCAGACAGCCTATCGCACCCCTTATATACCAACCAAGCCAGCTCACCACACGTGACTTCCGTCATGAGTTATATGATGCTCACGTCGACAGTAGGAAGTGGTCATAATAATGGGACTTGACTGTGTACTTACCACAGCTGTGCCTTACTTCACTCTTGCTGTTCACTCATAGAAAATACATAACTCAACAGGGGGCAACAATCAGCACAGGGACATTCATAGTAAAGAAGAGGAACTATTCAAATCCTATTTAATAAGACTTAAAGAGGACCTCTCCCCGCTCCTGACATGCCTGTTTTTATCACTTCATGCATTCCCTATGTAATAACAATTCTGGAACATCTATTCTTATGTCTCTATGTTGTGCCATTCCTTTATTATTTGCACTAGAAGTAATGAATGAATTGCTATTTGCCTTCAGTAAAGGAACAGAGGGGAGGTAACCAGTTGGGGGGTGTACTTGCACAGTCTGAACATGGCAGCACTGATTGGATAGAATGAGACTGTGCAGGGACACACCCCCAACTGGTCACCTCCCCTCTGTACCTTTACTGAAGACAAATAGCAATTCATTCATAACTTCTAGTGCAAATAATAAAGGAATGGCACAACATACAGACATAAGAATAGATGTTCCAGAATTGTAAGTAAGTGGGGAATGCATGGAGCTAATAAAACAGGCATGTCAGGAGTGGTGAAAGGTCCTCTTTAAGGTGTGTTTACATTCATGTGCCTCCACGAACCACAGAATCGGCAGCACATTTAGACGGGAACGAGCGTTCGCAGGAATGGTCATTCCCTATAATCTGCCTGGGATTCGGCCAGTGTAAATCCACCTTTATACTAAAATTAGCTTTTCAAATCTTTCAGAAACCACCAGTATAAGATTACTAATTACTAAGGCTGGAACCACACATACAGTTTTTGATGCCGATTTCAAAGCATTTTTGTAAAGTGAGGTACTGTAAAAGTGCTTCCTTTAAATTTGCCGTTCCCTTTGAATCCACTTCTGCCTCAAAAAACTGCATCAAAAATTTCAAACAAAAAGTAACACATTGACAAATACATTTTAAATTCCCCACCACTTCCACCATGACCTCTGCCTGTCGGTGATGTGAAAAGTAATGGTGGCAATCTGTTATTTTTAGCCATATGCAGCTTGCAGTGGGGTTTCCAACTAAAAGTCTCATATAACCTTTCAGCACAGAGTGAATGAGTCTCCTAGAGCTCCAAGACATACTGTACCTGAAAAGCTGAGGAAGCAACGCCCCAAGCGAAATCATCCCGGAATTGTCCATACAGAAATTCCTCTTCTTTCTGCATGGGGATGCCATTGTTCCTGATAATCTCGGCGTAGTAAATAGCCGTGCGTTTTGCAGTCCTTGGACGGGTAGGATTATTGAAATCCACATGGTGAAGACCAAACCTCAGTCGATATCCTTGAGTCCATTCAAAGGAGTCCATAAGTGAGTAGATAGAGTAACCTTTCAGATTCACTCCATCCAAACTGTAAGCTTTAGGGAATAAAAAATGTCATTATTATAGTTACATACTCTATTGTTAGACAATGTATTATTAACGAGGTCTCCGTAAATCTGCCCAAGATTTAATAGGTTCGAAAAACAGCACAACCAGGTTGTGTGAGTTATTGCAGCTCAGCCACATTAATTCCAGACACAACCCATGGACAGGTGTGGCACTGGGGGAACCATTAGTATTTTACCCTTCAATCTATAGATTATATCCTGTTTAAGGCCTCTTTCACACAAGCATCACGGATTAGGTCCGGATGCGTTCAGGAAAACTCGCACCATTTTGCAAGCAAGTTCAGTCATTTTTGTCTGCGATTGCATTCAGTTGTTTCTGCGCGGGTGCAATGCGTTTTGATGCGTTTTTCACTTGCGTGATAAAAAACTGAAGGTTTACAAACATCTCTTAGCAACCATCAGTGAAAAACGCATTGCATCCGGACTTGCTTGCGGATACAATGCGTTTTCCACGCAGCCCCATTCACTTCTATGGGGCCAGGGCTGCGTGAAAAACGTAGAATATAGAACATGCTGCGATTTTCACTCGATGCAGAACTGATGCGTGACAAAAACGCTCATGTACACAGACCCATTGAAATGAATGGGTCAGGATTCAGTGCGGGTGCTATGCGTTCACTTCACGCATTGCACCCGCGCAGAAAACTTGCTCGTGTGAAAGGGGCCTTAGTGTTACCAAATTTTATTAGTTCCAAAATTATATTACTAACCTTTTATAACTTCATCAATATATGTCTTATGATAGAAAATTCGAGCAGTGTCATCAAAATCAGGGTTGCTTTCCATTGCAACTCCATTCTCAGTGATGTATATAGGGACATCTCCGTACTCTTCTTTCACCCAGTTGAGCAGCCTCCTTAGGCCCCAGGCTACTGCCCTGACATTATCAGCAGGTGTCCATGGCCATTCACTATCAAACTCTTCTGCAATGTCAATATCATTTTCGAAAGATGGAGGAAATAGTACTTTAGTCTGATGCAGAACTATTTTTGTAGTGTAGATGTTTATGGTGAAAACATCGGCCGTTCCTTGGATGTAGGCCTTCTCTTCATCTGTAAAAGTTGGAAGTCTGGAAGACTGGAGGCCTTGAAGCTCACTCTTATTGGCCACCTGCCATTTCATCACCTCTGGGTAGTCGCCATTTTTGAAAATAGGGTGTGCAAACCATCCCAAGGTGAACTGCAAGTAGCGATCAGCAGCTTCTATGTCCTTCAGTTCTGTGTGGTCTTTGGGTTCCACCCAATTAGTGTTGAGACTCACAGAAATGACACCTCCTTGACTATTTCGATATTTCTCATCGTAAGTATGGTAGACTCTAGCATGGACTTTGATCAGATTGTGAGCTACTCTATAAGGTGCATGACCAGGATCATCTTTCAAACCAGGTGGAAAGAGACCAATACCATAACCACTGGTAACAATTGTGTGGGGTTGGTTAAAAGTCATCCAAAACTTGACCCTATCTCCGAATGTTCTAAAACAATAGTCTGCATAGCTGTGAAAAGCCTCGAGGACTACATCACTCTCCCATCCACCAATATCCTGGAGAGCCTGAGGAAGATCATAGTGGTAAAGGGTCACCATTGGTGAGATGTTGTTTGCCACAAGGTCATTAATAAGCTTGTTATAATACTCCACGCCCTTATTATTGACCATGCCCTGTCCATTTGGAAAGATTCTAGACCATGAGATGGAGAAGCGGTAACTATTCACTCCTAAACTTCTCAGCATGTACAAGTCTGCATCCATCTGGTGGTAACTATCACAGGCAACGTCACCATTGCCATTTTCGAAAATATTGCCTGGGATATGTGAAAATGTGTCCCATATACTTGGTCCTCTTCCATCTTCATTCCATCCTCCTTCAATTTGATATGCGGAGGTTGAGACCCCCCATTTGAAATCACTTGGTACTGTAGAGTAATGGTACATATCCCTTTCGAAGGCTGATTGTCCTGAGAACTTATCCCAAACAACTTTAGCCTTTGAGGGAACTTCTGATGCAGGTAGAGCCGGTAACTTCTTTGCATGTACCCATTTTGCCTGATGAACTTTTTTGGCCAACTTTGTCATTGGGAAGCCATTATTTTCAGAAATACTGGAAATGAGATAGGCTGATTTTTTGGGGGTTCTTTGTCGATTTGCATTTTCAAAATCTACATGATGTAAACCAAATCTTTGACTGTATCCTTGAGGTCCTTCAAAGCCGTCCAGGAGTGAGCGAACTACAAAGGCACTTATAGCCACATTATCAGTCTTAACAGCTGCAAAGAAAGGTTTCACAGGGTCACAACGACATATAACAAAACCAAACAATTATGTAAATTGAATATATTATCTTCTAAAATCTGTAAGATCTCTAAATGATCTATCCTAAGTTACCTTCCAAATGTGGACTTACCTTTCAGGGCTTCATTGATGTATGCTGTCAAGTACTCCACCCGAGCTGTGTCATTGAACACCTCTCCAGTGTAGGGTGTTGGCATACCATTCCCAGTTATATATATGGGTAGTCCTCCTTTTACGTATTCTTCCTTGACATAGTTCAGAAGCCTCCTGAGACCCCATGGCACCACATAGAGCCATGGAGATGAGGTGGTCGGCCATGAAGGATCCACATGGGGTGCAAATCCTCCAATGTTATTATAATCGGCCACACAGCTAGGGCTTTCAGAGGCATTGACCATTCTGGACGTATAGTGGGAGATGCCAAGGAAATCAGCAGTGCCACTGATGTAGGCTTTCTCTTCCTCAGAAAATGTGGGCAATTCAGCCACTATAGTAGGGCATTGGGTATTGAAGTGTTGGACCTGTGTCTTCAGGACCTCTGGGTAGTCCCCATTGACAAGAATTGGATGTGCAAACCACCCAAGCATGAAGTGTAGATATCGCTCTGCAGCGCTCACGTCATCTGGATTATTTGGGTCTTTTGGTTCTGCCCAGTCTGAATTCAGAGAGATTCCTACCTGACCTTGCTGTGAGGCCCGGTACTTGTCATTGTAAACATGCCAGGCCTTGGCGTGAGCTTTCACAATGTTGTGTGACACCTATGAGATACAAGGTGGAAGACACGATTAGCGAAACACTTATGCATTCCTTGCCCCATTTTATATTGTCCACACCGATCACAAGAGAACCACTAACACAGATGCCCACTTAAAATCAAGTATTTTATTGGTAACAAATGTAAAATATACAATATTAAAACCACATAATAATTACATAATACATGACGGTGGTAGGGAAGCAGAAAAGAGCGGACAGTACTGGAGCAATCCTATATAATCATACCAAATGATCACTATGTTATACCAGCTGAAGTCCAAATCAAATGTAGTGGAAAACAAACAGTGTCACAGAAATAAAGTGCATAGTGCAATAATCAATAAACCGGACACTGCATTATCTAAAATAGATGTACCAGCATGTTACCCCAAAGATCCAGCAGTAAAGTGACCACTATAAACAATGAGTGAAAAAAAGGAATACCAACCAGTCTGTCCGTCACCCCAATGCACGTTTCGCCACAATGGCTTCCTCAGGGAATGAGAGCCATTATTTCTGTGACACTGTTTGTTTTCCACTACATTTGATTTGGACTTCAGCTGGTATAACATAGTGATCATTTGGTATGATTATATAGGATTGCTCCAGTACTGTCCGCTCTTTTGTGCTTCCCTACCACCGTCATGTATTATGTAATTATTATGGGGTTTTAATATTGTATATTTTACATTTGCTACCAATAAAATACTTGATTTTAAGTGGGCATCTGTGTTAGTGGTTCTCTTGTGATTGGTGTGGGTAGGCTATTCACCTAACACATTTATATAGGCCTATTTTATATTGGTTGTACACCGGATATATTCGTAGGGAGAGATTTGTTATTATTGTCTTAAAGGGGTTCTGCAGTTCTGTAAAACTGATGATCTATCCTCAGGATAGGTCATCAGCTGTTTGAGAAGGCAGCGGCGCTGCAGGAGCGCCGCGGCCTTCTCTGTGTTTACCGCAGGCCCAGTGACGTCACGGCTAGTATCACTGGCCCGGGCGGGGCTAAGCTCCATTCAAGTGA
Organism: Rhinella marina; assembly: GCA_900303285.1. Classification (NCBI taxonomy): domain Eukaryota; kingdom Metazoa; phylum Chordata; class Amphibia; order Anura; family Bufonidae; genus Rhinella; species Rhinella marina. The sequence continues at coordinate 703,186 of ONZH01008435.1, forward strand.
ACAGAGCTTAGCCCCGCCCAGGCCAGTGATACTAGTCGTGACGTCACTGGGCCTGCGGTAAACACAGAGAAGGCCACGGCGTTCCTGCAGCGCCGCTGCCTTCTCAAACAGCTGATCGGCGGGGGTCCCGGGTGTCAGACCGCCGCCGATCAGAGGCTGATGATCTATCCAGATGATAGATCATCAGTTTTAAAGAACTACAGGACCCCTTTAAGGTCCTCATACACATTAGGGGATTGCCAACCAAGCAATGATCTAATGTGCATAGGGAACTCCTGAAATTCATTTGACAGGATGTTGGGGAATAGAAGGATCTATCGCGCCCGATCCTTTTATTCTGGCAGTGGCTTTTTCCTCTCTCCCCTTTGATAACACATACACACTTGGCCGCACCAAGTGTCAATGTCTATGTGGGAATCAGGAGAGATAGCTGTTGGCCAAACTGAGTTTCCATGTGTATGGGGTACTCAGAAGAGCTAATGAAGATGTATGGGCAGCTTTAAATGTGGACAGCTCAAAACTAGGCCAGACAGGCATCAGATGTGCCAAATCTATCACAGTAGCTCCTGCTGTGTGATCATTTTGACGCATCTTATTGTCATATCTACTTAGACATGTTAGACCTTTTCTCTTCCATGCACTGCAAGATTTTGGCACAATTTACCACATTTAAGACTTCTCTAAGCTATGTCCCCATTTCTATATGCTTTTCAAAATTATCCAGTTAGAGCCACATAAAATATCTAAAGCACGTAATGAATCTGGCACAAGGCATGTACATCACTTATTTCAGCCCTACTGTATAGTATCAATAATTTCCGTAAGTGAATTTTCACATCAATCCAAGATTGAAGAGTGCATAGACTAGGATGGGGTGTGTGAGGATGCACAGTTGTAGACCTGTGTGGGAGGAGCGTAAGACTTCTTTCTTTTTCAGGCATGAGTGATGTGAACACAAACATCTGGACATGCACATTGTGCTTCTGTCAGCCTGGTAGGATTCTGGAGGCACAGACGCTCCCTATAGCATCAGCAGCACCTTACCACAAGTAAGGAGTGATTTTGTGTTGCTCCACAATGAGCTACAGATGCTGGGGCCTCCAAAATCCTAAGGACAATGAGAATGTGTTCTCACACAGCCTATCCTATTCCATGCACTATTCTATGATTGATCATCTTCTTAATGGACATTTAATTCACTGCAGCGATTGCCTCTTACATAAAATAAGTGTTTTCTGGTCTGTCTTTAGCGTTACAGAAACAACATGCACCATATGAACCGGAGTCTGTAGTGGGCATGCTCTGTGTGTGGGTGAGCTGTGTAAGGAATTTTGAATTGTTTACAAAAATTGAAATATTCAGATGATTATATTTCCTGTTTGTACCTTGAAGGAGGCATTTCCCGGATCTTTGATCCCGGGGGCATGTTGTCCGGTGCCGTAACCCGCGTAACTAACGACCCAAGGTTCATGGAACGTTATCCAATGTTTAACTCTATCTCCAAAACTGCTGAAGCAGAAATCTGCGTATTCCATAAAAGCCTGGCTGGTGGATTCATTCTGCCAGCCCCCGGACTCCTGCAGAGCTTGGGGTAGATCCCAGTGATACAAAGTTACCATTGGTTTGATATTTTCTTTGATTAACCGGTCAATTAATCTGTTGTAATATTTCACGCCTGCTGAGTTGACTTTGGATTTCAGTCCTGTTGGGAATATTCTGGACCAGGAGATGGAGAAGTGATAGACCTTGGACTGTAGGCCCTTCAGAAGATACACGTCATAGTCAATCTTGTAGTAGCTGTCGGAGGCCACATCGGCGGTTGCATTGTCATCAGCTTGACCATGTTGTCCAAAAACATCCCATATAGATTGTCCTTTATCTCCCTCGGCCCAGCCTCCTTCAACTTTGAAGGCTGCAGAAGAGGAGCCCATCAGGAAGCCGTTGGGGAAGGTGTCGTGCAAGAAGACGTCTCTCTCTGCTGGTGTCTGGCCGGCAAATCTTTCCCATACAGTAGTAAAGGCCGAGCGGGATGTTCTTGCTGGATTTTCCCACCTGAAATAGTGTCAAATAAAAAGTTATTAAGTGGGTTTCCACTCAAAATATACTGTAAGATGCAATATTCACTAGTAAGTCACAAAGCAACATTTATTTTCACTTCCTGGACGAAGGGAAGGGGAGTACGGCCATATTGTTATTTTTGAGTTAGCTTCTCAGAAACTGATAGCCCCATCCCTTCTACCAGCTGTCTCCACCATTTATGAGAGTCCTATGAGTCAATGTATTGTAAAGGGTGTGTGAAATCAATCGACATGTACAGTAGTGGTCACAGAAAGTTCTAAGGCTATGGACAATCCTTTTTTGCTAAAAGGGTGCCCTGATAATAATACGGTTGCAGGGACTAGCAGTGCTGCAGTGCCCCACATAGGAGATGAAGCATTACAGTACAAGAACTGAGTCTCCTACAAATTTAATAATCACAATGATCTGAAGGAGTCTCTGCACTTTAGCAGCAAGTCTTCATTTTTCCCCTGCAGCACCTCCACAGGGGATATGAAGAATTACAGCTGTGACGAGAGCAAGTGGACGCAAGAGAGAGTAAGATAGAGAAAAAGGAATATGTTCAAACAATAGTAATAGAAAAGGAAGTCTTTTATTTCTTTAAAGGGGTTTTCCATCTTTTCCTCAGGATAGGTCATCATTATCAGATAGTCAGGGGTCCGACATCCAGAATTCTGCCAATCAGCTGTTTGAGGAGTCTGTAGGTGAGCGATGTGACTTATTCGCATCTTACCAAGCTTGGTATTGCAGCTCAGCCCCTTTCATTTAAACTGGACTGAGCTGAACCTAGGCCATATGACCAATAAATGTGACCTCACCGGCCCAAGAGTAGGTCACAACACTCACCCGAGCACCATGGCCTCTTCAAACAGCTGATTGATGGGGGTGCCAGCAGATGGACCATTACCAGTAAGATGTTCACAGGGACTAGTAGTGCTGCAGTGCCCCCACAGGGGAGATGGAGCATTACAGTACAAGAACTGAGTCTCCTACACATTTTATAATCACAGTGATCTGAAGGAGTCTCTGCACCTTATGAGCAAGTCTTCATTTTTCCATGTAGCTCCTCCGCCATGGCCTCTTCAAACAGCTGATTGATGGGGCTGCCAGGAGATGGACCACTACCAGTCAGATACTGATGACCTATCCTGATGATAGTTCATCAGTTTTACACACTTGGACAACCCCTTTAACTCGTCACAAAGTTATGTCTCTGGTTCTGAGACTATGAAGTGAACTATATTGATAGGAACTGAAAGAATACATAGAGAATTTTTTGGGTACTAACCTTTTTTGATTTTCATGGGGCTGGAGTATAAATGGACTGACATCATAACCTTTAAAAACTGCACCCGAGCCGTCCAGTGCTGCAAAAGAAATTCATTAATACAGAGGTTCTGGTGACTTAGACTCCATGTTGTTGATGGTCCTTGATGGATATCTAGGCCTAGAGAACTTTACAAAAGCATTTAAAGCAGAAATTCTGAGAAACCTCCCCATATTTATAGTAATAACGGTGCGTCTACTTTATCCCTTGACTGTCGGACAGATTATGTCGAGGAATGAACATCAATACTTTACCTTTAAGAATTTTAAAAGCAGGGGGATATTTTTCATCTATGGAGCCACAGTCCTTCAAGGATAAGCTGAAAACCAACAAGTCCAGACCCTTCCTAATGTCCTGGAATGATAATGCTGGTGCAGTATATTATAACATTACATAGAAATACAGTATATACAATTGGGGCGAGAGACACGTGGTGATGGCTTGTCCCCAGCTATAGCCAAAACATTCACCTATGTAGCCCTGCCTTAGCATGCTGAAATATAACATGTTTAGTTCAGGACTCCTTTATTTTCCCTTTAAGGTTTGTATGCTTTTTACCTCCCAATTTTGGTAGAAGGGTTCCTCCCAACCATAAGCTGATCACAGGTTTTCCGCAGTTGGGAAACTCAGAGATCAGCCCTAATCTTAAGAGGAACATGACAACAAGTCTTCAATTCCCCTGTAGCGCCACCACTGGGGAAAAAGAGGCATTACATGGTGCTCAGTGGATTCAGAGGACTGTATGTGTAATGATGCATGTGCTGGGTAAAACAATGGGGATTATGAATGAGGGAAACCCCCCCCTCCTCTATTAACTCAGAATTCCCTTTGCTAGGGTATCTGAAATTAGGTTTTCTAAACTGAATGGGCACTTTATACCTTAAAGGGGTATTCCTATCTTATAAAATAATGGAATATTGCTCGTTTAGGGTCTGACATCGGGGACACCTAAAAAATAAGGGGTTTGCCATGCTTATTCTGTGCTTCAGACCATTCATTCTCAGGATCAGATCATAAGGTGTTATGATGACATCACTTTATGATACTGGAATATCCCTTTAAATTTATAAAACTTTATATATCAGAAAATTAAAGGGGTTGTCCGAGTTATTTTTTTATTCTTTATATGTTTCTAACTTGTCAGGTATAACAACTTTCCCATATACTTTGTGTTTCTAAAGCTGCTGGTTTCTCAGAGTTGACTGAGGGTCACATGACCTGTGATGTCACCTTATCTCCCTGGTCTGTGATGTTTTGTGTACAAGCCTCAGAGTTCAGATAACAGTCTGTACACGAGACGTCACTGGCCACGCCCTTTTCTTTGCGGGCTCCTGCTATCTGCTCTCTCCCTGGATTCCTTCAGATAAAACATTAACCCCTTCAGCCAGAACACACTGAGGGCTCAAGGCTTTATAACAAACAGCAGCTGCAGCAGTGAGAGGAGACAAATGCTGGGCACAAGAGCTGTAGAGGAATTGTATTGTACAAGAACAGGTAGGGAGTATTTCCTGTGTGTATCAGCAGTGTCATTGTACAGCTGGGACTTGTAGTCCTACACAAACAACATGCTGCTGAGTATCCCAGCAGGCAGACATGTACTCACAGCACTTATATTCAGTGCCTTTGCAGAGAAGGGGGGAGGGGCAGAGATTGTTATTACTGCATGTAAACAAAGACCAGAAGAGAACCAGGGAAATGAGGAAATATAGATTTTTTTTGCCTAAAACGTGCTGAACTTAGTTATATATTGCTACCCATCAGATGCAGCGCCGCTGCCTTCTCAAACAGCTGATCGGTGGGGGCCCCGGGTGTCGGACCCCCGCCGATTAGATGCTGATGATCTATCCAGAGGATAGATCATCAGTTTTTAAAAACTGTAGAAACCCTTTAAGTTTGCTAAGGAACAAGATCTGGGACCACCCCTAATGTTCTAAACGTAGGGCGTCCCAGAATGTGGTAAATTTCTAGAGGCCGTTACAGCCTATAGATTTTGGGTTGAGTATTTTTGTAGCCATAGACCTCAACAGAATCCTGGACGCACAAACCCCTCAAATCCAAGCAGGAATTACAGTAAGAGTACTTATGAAGCTTCTGATCCCCAGACCTAAATATGCAATAGGCCCCTCAACTATCACTCTGTTGGACTGTCTCGCTGGAGTACCAGAAGATCCTCAAGAGGGCCCAGGCTCTGAAGACATAGCTGGCCCCAAAGGTCCAGGATAAAAAAAAAAAAACATCACTTGCCACTAAGGTCTATTTCTTTGTTTCAAAGCCTAGTAGACTTTACAGATGATACCAAGGTTGGGCCCCGAGAATAATTTCCTCTGGTGGGCCCAGGGAACCCCAGTCCGACACTGCCTCTTACAGTGACTTACAGTTTTTCCCGAAAAAGGTTAGGATAGGGCAATTGAAATCCATCAGTCTGACCATTATCTTCTCCAACATCTGCCCCATCAGGAGACCCCATGCACATTAGATGTGGGTCAGTCCTGTCCAAACTGGTTGGTTAGGCCAACATACATGTAATGTTTGATGAACAAAGAGTCACTTATTCTTTACCTGATTTGCAATCCACTTTTGCAGCTGATCTCCATCATGGCAGTCATATTGTAAGTTCAACGCAAGAAAATCAGCTCTTTCCTAAAACACACAGAAATGGTCAATTGGTTGATGCCCTTGTCACACATGACTCCATTGTTTTCTATGTTCAAGGGCATATATAGCCAAAAGCAGCCCTGAGAGGGGGCCCATTTCTGGTTGGCCTCCCCCTTTTATTGGACGATGAGATCCTGCACACGGATGTTGGCTCATGTCACAATGCTGACAGAGAGAAAGTGGAACTGGAGCCATGAAAATAGCATGGGGCCCCAGATCTCCTGTTCCAGCTGGTTAGTGGTACCAGTGTGGTGGTGTCAAGCAGCTCCTGAAAGGGGCCTTATTTTTATCACTGCTATTAGTCTCCCTCTGTCTATTTGCTTTGGCCTTGATCTCTCTATTTACTTCATGTGGATCCTTTTTTCCTAGAAGACGGGGTTCTGAGCAACAAGCAAAGTAGAGCCCCCTCTTCCATTTTAAACAATGATAATATTTTCTCATAACTTCAAAATCACTGGTGGTCTTGGGAAGTGAAGGGGTACTTTGTGAATTCCTTGGTGGTCTTACACAGTGAAGGGGTCAATTATAATTTCAGGTTGTTAATGGGAGTACTGCATATAGGAGGGGGCCTAGTAAATGGGAATCCTTGACAGTTGCCCAGTTTGCCATCCCCTAGACCTCCTCTGGCCTTATACATGGAGAACATGGGGGCTAAAGGACTGGATTTACCAGGAGTCGAGGAGACGTGCTCAGCGTGGCTGTTCCCAGAGCAATGGATATCTGTCCACCTGATAATAGAAATAAAAAAATGTGATCATCATAAATTGGTTCTGAATATGGCAGCTCATTATGTCTTCGTTAATCTTTCAATCATTTTTTTATTAGCATAATCACCTCTGTCAGTGGCTGTGGATATATTGATGATTCTGTTCTGATACAGAGCTCCAAATCCCCTTTACAGACATGGATTTAGTGCAGCCACCACTAGAGGGAGCTTACTGTATACTGTGCTATTGCTGAATACATAGCAAGCTCCTGACCTCCCCCTAGTGGCGGCTGCAGACATCCACAAGGGTAACTTTTCACCCTTGATGCCCCTGCTGAGGAAATTACGTCTAGATTTTTCTATGGACACAAAAAAATAGTTAATGCCCTCTATAAATATTATCATCTTTAAACTGGTTGAAATCCTTTGCTTTCCTTACTTAGCCATACAGTTATATGTTATAGGGCTTATTTCAACAGCTAGTATTCAACTCAAAGGATGGTCTAAACATCTGTATGCAGTGAGCTCCCCCTAGTGGTGGCTATAGCCAAACATGATAATAAACAGATGCAGTTCAGAGCAAGGCCCCCTTTTGTTGAGGGCCCATAGCTGATGCATTATCTGCCTTTATCTTATGTACCTCATTAACCCCTTCCAGACATGTAACATAATAGTACGTCACATGTTGGGTGTTAAAAGATGGCTATGAATGTGGAATTATGATTTGATGCTAGCCATGATCTAATTCTAGCCATTTGCTGTCAGCTAGCAGATGGAGTAAACACTGCAGGGGTCCTGCCTTCAAAGCAGGCCAGATGTGTACAATTCACACCTCAACCAGCCAGCATGGAGGCAAAGTCATCCTACAGGAAAAACCCTTAGCAGGGGGTATCAGCTTGATAGCCAGACAAAGCGAATATCACAGACATCATGGAACAGGGAGTTCATAAGGGATTATAAATTGCCCGTCCATCACAGGCATAAACTAGTTACATATTTGCGACACAGGGACCAAGACAGATATGCCCATGGCCATAGATTAGTGGTAACATGTCAGGAAGCAAAGATACGGTGATTTCCAATTCCACCCCATTGGGAATTTTTTCCCCACTTCCCACTACATTCTATGCAATATTAAATAGTGGCAATAGAAAGTTCAACTCGTCCCGCAAAAATCAAGTCCCATACCACTATGTGAAAGGAAGCGCAAAGCAAAATTACAAAGGCGAAAAAATCTCCGGGGTTGAAGGGGTTAATCAAGATGATGATTATGAAAGGGTGATACACTGAAATATACATTTCCATATATCATGTTGTCCTTGGACCCAGGACAGCACTTTATATTTCACTAATTACTATCTCTGTAGAGTGGATTAGTTTTCTGTAACAATGTATCAGCCACAGTCATCAATCTTATCACACTCACATTCATGTCTTATCTGGTTCTGATATTGATTTACAGAAAAAGGACTTCTCTGGGTGCAGAGTTCCCAGTGTGATTTATTACCACATGATAAAAACATGTCACCTTGAAGATCTGAGACCCTGAAGGTAATAAATACTGAGGGTGACAGATTTACATACAAAGTGGAAATTTCAAGTGGAAACTACAAGAATCAGAGATTCTCATAGTAACTTTCCAGTCAATCATCATCAGTACCAGAACCAAGACACATCCACTGGTGAGCCTGAGAAGATGGCCATTCCAAACATACTGGTCAATGTTCTTACTGTTGCCTATAGAAGGCAGTATTATAGCAGTTATATTCTTGTACATGGGAGCAGTATTATAGCAGTTATATTCTTGTACATAGGAGGTAGTATTATAGTAGTTATATTCTTGTACATAGGAGCAGTATTATAGTAGTTATATTCTTGTACATAGGAGGCAGCATTATAGTGGTTATATTCTTGTATATAGGAGGCAATATTATAGTAGTTATATTCTTGTACATAGGAGGCAGTATTATAGTAGTTATATTCTTGTACATAGGAGGCAGCATTATAGTAGTTATATTCTTGTATATAGGAGGCAATATTATAGTAGTTATATTTGTGGACATAGGAGGCAGTTTTATAGTAGTTATATACTTTTACATAGGAGCAGTATAATAGCAGCTATATTCTTGTACATAGGAGCAGTATTATAGTAGTTATATTCTTGTACATAGGAGCAGTATTATAGTAATTATATTCTTGTACATAGGAGCAGTATTATAGTAGTTATATTCTTGTACATAGGGGCAGTATTATAGTAGTTATATTCTTGTACATAGGAGCAGTATTATAGTAATTATATTCCTGTACATAGGAGCAGTATTATAGTAGTTATATTCTTGTACATAAGAGCAGTATTATAGTAGTTATATTCTTGTACATAGGAGCGGTATTAAAGTAGTTATATTCTTGTACATAGGTGCAGTATTATGGTAGTTATATTCTTGTACGTAGGAGCGGTATTATAGTAGTTATATTCTTGTGCATAGGAGCAGTATTATAGTAGTTATATTCTTGTACATAGGAGGCGGTATTATAGTAGCTATATTCTTGTACATAGGAGGCAGTATTATAGTAGTTATATTCTTGTACATAAGAGCAGTATTATAGTAGTTATATTCTTGTACATAGGAGCAGTATTATAGTAGTTATATTCTTGTACATAGGGGCAGTATTATAGTAGTTATATTCTTGTACATAGGAGCAGTATTATAGTAATTATATTCCTGTACATAGGAGCAGTATTATAGTAGTTATATTCTTGTACATAAGAGCAGTATTATAGTAGTTATATTCTTGTACATAGGAGCAGTATTATAGTAGTTATATTCTTGTACATAGGAGGCAGTATTATAGTAGTTATATTCTTGTACATAAGAGCAGTATTATAGTAATTATATTCTTGTACATAGGAGCAGTATTATAGTAGTTATATTCTTGTACATAGGAGCAGTATTATAGTAGTTATATTCTTGTACATAGGAGCAGTATTATAGTAGTTATATTCCTGTACATAGGAGCAGTATTATAATAGTTATATTCTTGTACATAGGAGGCAGTATTATAGTAGTTATATTCTTGTACACAGGAGCAGTATTATAGTAGTTATATTCCTGTACATAGGAGCAGTATTATAGTAGTTATATTCTTGTACATAGGAGGCAGTATTATAGTAGTTATATTCTTGTACATAGGAGAAGTATTATAGTAGTTATATTCTTGTACATAGGAGCAGTATTATAGTAGTTATATTCTTGTACATAGGAGCAGTATTATAGTAGTTATATTCTTGTACATAGGAGCAGTATTATAGTAGTTATATTCTTGTACATAAGAGCAGTATTATAGTAGTTATATTCTTGTACATAGGAGCAGTATTATAGTAGTTATATTCTTGTACATAGGAGCAGTATTATAGTAGTTATATTCTTGTACATAGTAGCAGTATTATAGTAGTTATATTCTTGTACATAGGAGCAGTATTATAGTAGTTATATTCTTGTACATAGGAGCAGTATTATAGTAGTTATATTCTTGCACATAGGAGCAGTATTATAGTAGTTATATTCTTGTACATAGGAGGCAGTATTATAGTAGTTATATTCTTGTACATAGTAGCAGTATTATAGTGTTTATGTTCTTGTACATAGGAGCAGTATAATGTATTCTTGAACATAGAGGACATTATTATAGCAGTTATATTCTTGTTTAATTACTCTCAAATTTATATGATTCTTCTGTGTTTCAAATGTTAATAATAATCCATTTATATGTGTAATGTATCATCACACCTAAACAATTGTGTTTCTATTCACTAATTTTATTGTATTGGTCATAAAAAGCATTTACTGTTTTCTGTGTCTGTCATTCAATCATCATAAATCTTGGTTCCCCGTTAATAACTCACCTCCAGCAGGGTACTTTTGGTGATATAGCTCGTACACTCTCTCATGGGCGTCCAGCAGAACCTGCAGGGTTTGTGAATCTGTTACATCTGCAGGAACATCAAATGTAATCCAGGTTTGGACCAAATCCCCAAAGGAATGAAATGCAGATTCAGCATATTCTGCATAGGCATCCACAGGGCTGGTACCAGTCTGGGAGCCAACATCAAAAAATCTTTTGAAGTCACTGTCATGTAAGATCACAATTGGTTTAATGCCGGCTCCCTGCAGTTCCTGGAGAAGGGTCCTGTAACACTGCAGTTGTCCCTCATCCCTGCCCTTGAAGGTTACAGGGTTTACAGCCAGCTGGATCTTGTAGTGGGTGATGCCATACTTCTGCAGAGTCGGAAATTGGTCTTTCAATTCATTTAAAATGTTGTTGTTGCACCTAAATACTCCCTGTGGCTCCACTTCATTAAGACGACCATTGTTGTTGCTCTGCAGAGGTCCAGCAATGGCCATGAAGTCTCCATGGACTGGACCGTTGAGCCCATGACACATGGAAGAGAGGAGAACCAAGAGGACTCCTCGCCAGGTAGGCACCATTCTGGCCACTGTAGCACTAAATGTACCTGTGAAGTCATATATACATAACGTCCATAAAATGGCCCTTTGACATTTTATGTTTGCTGACAGTGACATTGCAGAAGAGCTAATTATATATTATATAAGAGATAATGAGGGAGCTGCAGGAGCACAAGGTGCGATTGTCAGAAGATACGGAGCTGGTAATATGCATTAGGTAGAGTTTCAGCTCTAGTGCCTGGTGTTGACCACCACACATGGTCTTGTGCTTTCGATTTCTCTGATTGAACATCTAAAGGTGAATCACAGAAAAAGGGTTTTCGTGCACAAAAATAGATGCAAACAATATATACTGTATAAACTAAGACCTCATTCTGATATGATAAAATCGGAGACTCTTAGCCAATATATTTTGATCAAAACACATCTGTGCCCACCTACCCAGCGTCACGGTGGTCTCAGGTCAGGCAGGTCCTACGCTAAACCTAACTATGCCGTTGGGCATCTATATCTAGGAGCATGGACACTGCACATATAGGTGTGTTGCTCCTAGTAACCTCTATGTGCATACAGCAACCAATGAGAGGAGGAGCAAACACACCTATATGTACCACGCAATCAAGGCGCTCAATTTGATAGGAAGAGCAAAAGTGCACAAGAATGCTACTCAAGATAAGCTAAGAGCGCATTCACACCTGAAGGCGCCACTCCCTCAGGTACATGTTATAAACTAAGCAAAACTCACAGAAACAAAAGGATAAAAAAGGATAAAAAACATCCTGCATCTAAAGGTGGATTTAGATTTAAATTGGGTGATCTTCATACAGTGAAGGAGATCGCTGCATATAAGTATGTTTCATTCACTAAACGAGCCCCCAACTGCCGGGAAAGAACACTTCCTTCCCTACAGTCGGCAGCTCGTTCAGTGAAGGCGACACATTTATATGCAGAGATCTCCTTCACAGTATGAGGACAAGGGATCGCTATTGCCATTCCTCGTCCTCATACAGATTCATGGTTCCTGAGCAGCAGATCGCTGTTTAGACCACACAATCTGCTGCTCAGAAACTATGATTGGTGGTGCCTGCATGAACTACAGGATTACCCAGAAGAATCAGCATTTGGCTCATTCATTGGGTGATCTGAGGCACAATAATCTGGACGATTATTGGTTTTTAGCAACTATTCGAGACTAGTTGCGAAGTACACATTACCTAACAACCACTGGCTATTCAATAGGGTTGTCACACGAGTCCATACTCAAATCACCCAGGTCTTGGCTCAAGATAGAATGTCCAGGGTGAAGAAATGGGTATGGAGGCTCATACTACTGACAGCTATTCCTCCTGCAGCGTCCCACATATGATGTGAAAAGGGACACCGCAAACTTTGTATTTTTTTTATAGCCATGTCACTTTATTATCCTTTGTATTTGAAGCTGCAAGGAAAACCTATTGAGGCTGAGTTAAATTATTTCACCATTCCAACACTAGATGGTGCTGTTTCCTTATTAGATATAACCATGTGACTGGTTAGAACCAGTTCAGCGTGGAGAGTGAGAACAGAGTTGAGTAATGGAGGAATAGAGAGAAACATCTCAAGACCAGTGCAGGAGGATAGACAGGAGTTCATCCAACCTGAGGCTTCCAATTTTATCTGAACCTGGCCAAGTCAGATTGCCCTTGGCACTTACCATGTCTAAGCCACTAGGAACCAAGCTTTATCTGGATAGAAGAAAGACCAGCTTAGGTAACAGCTGAATTATTGCTTATGGGACTTTGCTGGCATCTGTGTGTTTGAGGTTTAGCTTCCAGCACCTACACGTCTTTACACAACTAGTGACATCCAGTTGTGTGTTGTGCCCACTTTTAACCCTTCGGGAAGTGTGGACTTCTATCCGTCTATTTAAGGCACCCAGTAAACAGTGGAGCAGAAGTATTAATGCCTGCCCTGTGGGGTTGCTCATATGAAAGATTGAAACTATCCTAAGCTAGGCCTAGATCAGGTGGATTATAAGAAGTGGATTATCATTATCATAAAGAAGCATACTCACTCCCTCTATACAGGCATCGACTAGTAACCAGCCTAAGGAGGACCTTTCCTGCAGCATCTCTATCCTTTGACTAATATCATAATCTGTAAAGGATTCCTTGCAAGACAAAGAGTAAAAGTTGTTATTTTTATACAAACTGCTGCCTCCTCATTGTTATATTGCGTCATAAGGACGCTGGCGTCACAACATTTTACCAGAACCCTGCCGACTGACAGCTTAATACCAAGTCACCAAGGGAACCTTGCCTCACCATCCGGCAGAGCTTTGAAGTACAGAGAGTGACACGAGAAGATTGGTGTCTTTTCTCCACACAACTGTACGCCGCCCCAGGGAGTCAAGGCCAGCTTAACTGTGAGTAGTAACCACCAGCACCATAGACACTGTGACATATCTCCATCCATCACTCACGCCCCTTGCCCCTGCGGTCTCGATTGCTGCACTCACAACGCCCCATACACCTACAAATTTGGGTCGGCCAGGTATGCATCTGTTCGCAAGCACGTTGGCTCAGTGGTTAGCACTGGTGCCTTGCAGTGCTGGGGTCCTGGGTTTGACTCTGACCAAAGACAGTATCTGCATGGAGTTTGTATGTTCTCTCTGTGTTTGGGTGGGTTTCCTCTGGGTACTCCGGTTTCCTCCCACACTCAAAAGACATATTGAAAAAGGACCTTAGATTGTGAGCCCCACTGGGGACAGCGGGTAATGTCTGTAAAGCGCTGTGGAATATGTCAGGGCTATATAAGTGCATAAATTAGATAAATAATGTTAAAGGGGTTGTCTCACTTCAGGAAATGGCATTTATCATGTAGAGAAAGTTAATGTATTGTTATTTCCATCACATTATATAATGCTCGTTTCCATAGTTACGACCACACTGCAATTCATCATCGGTGGCCGTGCTTGTCCACTAGAGGAAAAAGCACCAGCGTATGTGAGCTCCCATGGTCACAGAGAGGCCAGTGCCTTTTTCTATAGTGTACAAGCACGGACATCAATGCTGGATTCCAGGGTGGTCGTAACCATGGAAACGAGCAGTGTATAATGTAATGGAAAAATGAATCCAGCCAGCAAAGGAAGCAATATGGAGAATCACAATACATTAGTAAGTGCCTTGTATTAACTTTCGTATAAATCTTTTTATTAGATTTTCAGCAAATAAGGTGATATGTACACCACAATACAGATAAACATTTAGAAGTATACTCGGTCAAGAATGTACACTTAGGCCTTTTATTATCTTTCTCTACATGATAAATGCCCCTTGCTGAAGTGACACAACCCCTTTAACCCTTTTACTCCCAGCGCCGTACATGTACGGCGCTGGGGCGATGGGGGAACATGACACCCGCTCGCACGTGCGGCGGGCGTCATGGCCGGCAAGTCTCTGCTGTTTCAAACAGCATAGACTTGCCCCTACTTACCGTTATACATGATCGGTAACTAAAGCTATTTGATGCCGCTATTAGACCCCACGAAGGCCCCCCTGTGGCCAATCAGGGCACCTGGGTTTGAATGCTGAGATTTCCAGCTTTAACATAGTAACATAGTTTATAAGGCCGAAAAAAGCCCTCTGTCCATCCAGTTCGGCCTGTTTTCCTATAAGTTGATCCAGAGGAAGGCAAAAAAAAACCCTGTGAGGTAGAAGCCAATATTCCTCACTTTAGGGAAAAAAATTCCTTCCCGACTCCAATCAGGCATCAGAATTACTCCCTGGATCAACGACCCCTCTCTAGTAACTATAACCTGTAATATTATTACCTCCAGAAATACATCCAGGCCTCTCCTGATCTCTTATAGTGAACTTACCATCACCACCTCCTCAGGCAGAGAGTTCTATAGTCTCACTGCTCTTACCGTAAAGAATCCTCTTCTATGTTTGTGTACAAACCTTCTTTCCTCCAGACGCAGAGGATGTCCCCTCGTCACAGTCACAGTCCTGGGGATAAATAGATGATGGGAGAGATCTCTGTACTGACCCCTGATATATTTATACATAGTTATTACATCTCCCCTCAGTCGTCTTTTTTCTAAAGTGAATAACCTTAATTTTGATAATCTTTCTGGGTACTGTAGTCCACCCATTCCAGTTATTACTTTAGTTGCCCTCCTCTGAACCCTCTCCAGCTCTGCTATGTCTGCCTTGTTCACAGGAGCCCAGAACTGTACACAGTCCTCCATGTGTGGTCTGACTAGTGATGTGTAAAGTGGCAGGACTATGTTCTCATCACCGCCATCTATGCCTCTTTTGATGGAACCCATTATCTTATTGGCCTTGGCAGCAGCTGTCTGACACTGGTTTCTGCAGCTTAGATTTCTGTTCACTAAAATTCCTAGGTCCTTT
Source organism: Rhinella marina (assembly GCA_900303285.1). Lineage (NCBI taxonomy): Eukaryota > Metazoa > Chordata > Amphibia > Anura > Bufonidae > Rhinella > Rhinella marina. The sequence continues at coordinate 718,792 of ONZH01008435.1, forward strand.
TCTATGTCAGAGTTACCCAATATTTTACCATTCAGTATGCACTGGTGACTTGCATTATTCCTTCCCATATGCATAACTTTACATTTGTCAGTGTTAAACCTCATCTGCCACTTCTCTGCCCAAGCCTCCAGTCTATCCAGATCCATCTGTAGCAGTGCACTGTCCTCTGTAGTGTATATACAGTATACTGTCCTCTGTAGTATATATACAGTATACTGTCCTCTGTAGTATATATACAGTATACTGTCCTCTTCTGTGTTAATTACTTTACACAGTTTAGTGTCACCTGCAAAAAGTGATATTTTACTGTGCAAGCCTTCTACAAGATCATTAATAAATATATTAAAGAGAATAGGGCCCAATACTGACCCCTGTGGTACCCCACTAGTGACAGTGACCCAATCTGAGTATGTACCATTAATACCCACCCTCTGTTTTCTATCACTGAGCCAGTTACTTACCCACATACAGACATTTTCTCCCAGTCCAAGCATTCTCATCTTATATATCCTTATTATTTATTATTATATTATTATATATACCGTACTTATATATCTTTTATGTGGTACAGTGTCAAATGCTTTGGAGAAGTCCAGATATACGACATCCATTGATTCGCCGCGGTCCAGTCTAGAACTTACCTCCTCATAGAAACTGATTAAATTGGTTTGACATGACCGATCCCTCATGAAGCCATGCTGATATGGAGTTATTTGCTTATTTTCATTGAGGTACTCCAAGATAGCATCTCTTAGAAAACCCTCAAACAGTTTACCCACGACAGATGTTAAACTTACCGGCAAATGTATTCACCCATGAATGGTTCTTCAAGGCATGCATACATTGCACAGGACTCACACTTAGTAGCATTGTCCATGGAGCACCTGCTAGATGGGGATATACAGTAAAGTACAGAAAAACAGTAAATATACGATTAGGGTTTGCTGTAGCTGGAGGACTACAAATCAAGTTAACACACAAGGAAAATCTCTCACCTTACTTTTTGCTCCTTGTCTTAAACTCCGGTTTTTTAACTCCACTTATACACAGCCCACTTACAAAGCAAGCCCAAAGTCAGGGCAAGCTCTATAAGAGTTTAGCTATGTAATTTATAGCACCTGGGATTGCTAACCACTCCCCTTCACCAGGTACACAGCAGAGAAAAAAAAATGGGTTTAAATGTTATTACCAAATGCAAGCACTAAACAAACAAAGAACTTTGCAATAAACTATAGACAGTTATTTGCAGTCACTCCCACAAATTCACACTCAGTACCAGAACTCCGGTTTTTTAACTCCACTTATACACAGCCCACTTACAAAGCAAGCCCAAAGTCAGAGCTTTCAATGTGCAATTCTTAGTTTGGCCACTAAATGGCAGGCCAGGCTAAGAAATGAGCAAAACTAATATTATATAGAGGATTTAAAATCCCTGATTGCTCAAAAAGAAAAAACAGGATTTATTTGCTCCTATGTGAGCCTTCAAATAATCACAAAAAATTAAAATTTTTTTTAAATATATAAAAAATATAAAAGTTTAAATCACCCCCCTTTCTGTATAATTAAAAAATAAATACCTAAATAACAATAAATATAGACATCATTGGTATCACCGCAACCAAAAGCGTCCGTACTTTTAAAATATTTTAAAAAAATTCCAATATGGCAAATTGCGTGACGGAAAAAAGCGTCAAAATGGCTGATTTTGGCTGACTTTTTTTGTCGCTTTTATTTCTAAAAAAATTAAATAAAAAGCGATCAAAAAGTCATACACACCCCAGAATGGTATCAATAAAAAGTTCAGCTCGCCCCGCAAAAACTTAGCCCCCATACAGCTCCATACACATAAATACCAAAAAGGGTCAAGATATGATGACGAAAAAAAAAAAATTCCAACTTTATAATTATCTTATCACTATCAAAACACAAGAAAAACTATACATATTAGGCACTGCCGGATTCGTACTGACCAGTAGAATGAAAGTAACTGGTCAGTTTTAATGAACATCGAACGCCGTAAATAAGAAACCCGTAAAACTGTAGCGGAATTGCGTTTTTTTTTTGTAATTTCACCTGATTTGGAATTTGTTTCCCGCTTCCCAGTACACCATATGCAATATTAAATGGTGGCGTTGAAAAGTACAACTTGTCCCGCAAAAAATAAGCCACCATACAGCTATATGAACAAAAATATAAAAAAAGTTATGGCTCACGGAAAATAGGGAAGAAAAATGAAAACGCAAAACCGAAAAAACCTCCGGTACTGAAAGGGTTAAGAGTAAGTTGAGCGGAATCAGCTAATGCCAGGCCCCTTTGGCCTTTTGCCAATCCTTTTTTCCCCTGCCAACATGGAATCAGGATAATCCCTCCCTATCCATTATACAGTCCATAGATGTCACAACAAATGCTGGTTTAGCATACAGTTATTTAAAGTGTATGGGCCACTTATCTCATGCTAAAAAAACATAGTTTTTCAAAAAATACATGGAGAACTGTAGGTCATTGGTGCCTCTGATTCTCCTATGTACTCTTGTAATCTTCTGGCTCTAGAACACCTATGACTATGTTCATATCTCTGGTAAAAGGTTCCGGCAGGGAAAAGTCTTTCTGAGTTCACTGCATCTGGCATTACCGGGTGCTGTCATTTACCTCCGGACGCCATAGACTATAATGGGATCTGGCTGCTTACTGCTGTTATTTCCTGGTTTTGGCCAGACAGAAACCTCTGTTTTCAATAATTTCTGTCCAGCTGAAACCCAGCCGGATCCCATTGTAGTCTATGGGGTCTAGTGGTGGACGGCCATATCTGGCAATGCGGGATCAGATGAGCAATGGCAGAACTCCGCTGGAACAGCCTGCTGAATAGGTTTACCGCAGATTTGAATGTAGCCCGAGAAATGTTTGTCTCCTCTTCTACAAGACCAGAGTCCTCAGTTCATATATAAGAACCCATGTACAGGTGTTTTATTGAGCACCATTACCAAAGGTGTATAACATCGAGCCCCTAGCTATGCAGTCTGCCAATTCCACAGGTGTATAACATCCAGCCCCTAGCAATGCAGTCTGCCATTACCACAGGTGTATAATATCCAGCCCCTAACATGCAGTCTGCAATTACCACAGGTGTATAACATCCAGCCCTTGGCCATGCAGTCTGCCATTACTACAGGTGTATAACATGCAAGTACTGACCATACAGTCTACCATTACCACAGGTGTATAACATCCAGCCCTTGGCCATGCAGTCTGCCATTACTACAGGTGTATAACATGCAAGTACTGACCATACAGTCTACCATTACCACTGGTGTATAACATCCAGCCCTAGCCAAGCAGTCTGCCATTAGTACAGGTGTGTAGCATCCAGTCCTAGCCAAGCATCCTGCTATTACCACAGGTGTGTAACATCCAGCCCTTGGCCATGCAGTCTGCCATTACCACAGGGGTATAACATCCAGCCGCTATCCATGCAATCTGTCTATACAGACATTTGTTTGGAAATAGCTCCTTGAATTCCACCATGGTGCTGTAACAGGATGTTACCTCTGACATAAGTCACTATATGAAATGTCTTGCCTCCTAGATATTGCACCAACACTTGTGAATGGTATTATTGCAAAGTGGAAGGAACTGCAGTAATTCAGCCATGAACTGGAGACCACGTAAAGTTACAGAGCGGGGTCGTTGGTAAAAGTTCTGCTGACTCCATAACTGCAGAGTCCAGAACTTAGAATCTGCATCAGCACAGAAATCGTGCTGTGCCAGGAGCTTCATGCCAGCCTTACATCACCAAGCAGAATGGCAGGAGTGGGATGAAGCTGTTTAAAGCACTCCAATACTGGACTCCGGAGCAGTGAACACGTCTTCATACATCCCAACTTTGGAAATGGACAAAAAGGGACAAATTGTGCGGCCGCAGCAAATTTTTTCACCACTAGGCCACGCCTCTAACTCCGCCCAAAACATAACTATACACCTAGCCCCACTCAGTCCCCTTACTGCCCCACATAGTAATTATTCCCCAGTTATGTGCCCCCAGTAATATGACCAGCTGTGCCCCTAGTAATTTGCCCTCAGTAATATGCCCTGTTATGTGCCCCCAGTAAGAAGACCAGCTGTGCCCCCCCAGTAATATGTCCTGTTATGTGCCCCCAGTAATATGTCCAGTTATGTGCCCCCAGTAATATGACCAGCTGTGCCCCCCCAGTAATATGCCCACATTGTGCCCCCCTGTAATATGCCCACATTGTGCTCCCCTGTAATGTGCCCCCAGTAATATGCCCACATTTGTTCTCCCCAGTAATGTTGTGCCCCAGTAACATGTTCACATTGTGCCCCCAGTAATATGCCCACCTTGTGCCATTCACAGAAAGTTGAAAAAAATAAACACCATAATACTTACCTTCTTCCTAGCAGCATCACCAGCAGGACATCTTCTTCTCTAGTCTTGAGGGGGCAGAGCCAAGGCTGACTGATGTCCGGCCCCGCCCCCCACCCAGACCGAAGGTGTGGAGAGCCGCTTGGAGGTACGGAGAGCCTGCAGGTGGGATGGGAGGGAGAATGGATGAAGCAGCAAGCCGATGCTGGCTCTCTGCTTCATCACCATTCAGACAACTGTCTCTGCGTCCTATGGACGCCAGAAACCGGGACATACCTCCCCCGTACCGGGACAGCGGGACAGCCACTGCAATTCGGGACGGTTGAGAGGTATGCGTCTTCTGTGCAGTGACCAAAATGTTTATCTATCTAATGGTCTGATGAATGAGTCTGAGTTTGGCGAATGCCTGGAGAACATTACCTGCCTGACTGCATTGTGCCAACTGTAAAGATGGTGGAGGAGAGATAATACTGTGGCCGCAAACCGACCTTCTGATGTGATGTGGTGTCCTAATAGTTTTGGAGCTGAGTGAGCCGGAGCAAGGTCACGACACAGAGACACATACAAGATGTGTTCCTCGTGATGCCCCCTTTATTATAATGAGCAGTGCACATATTTATTCACCGACAAATGCAGTAAAGGAGTCATAGTGGAGACAAGCTTTCAGTTACTATGTCTAGTTTGAGATGAGAAAATTAATGATCAGCATGGGGGTAGTAGAGGCCTACCGTGGAATTTGTACTCCTTCTTTCCAAGGATAAATCCCTCTCCTATCCAAGTGCAGGTTATCCATAGCTATAAAATGAATACAAATACAAAATGGACGCCTTTATGCTTTCCCTCAAAATACTATTGGGTTGTTTTCAGGGGGTCAACCTCAGCAACTTAGTTCCAGTGAAGAGAAATCTTAAATTGGCTGGCCGCACAGAGCCTTGTTCTCAATCCCATCCAACACCTTCGGGATGAAGTAGAACGGAGAGCCAGGCCTACACACTCAGCGTCAGTGTCTGACCTCACCAATGCTCTTCTTGATGAATGGACAAAAATTCCCACAGACACCCCCCAAAATATTTATACAAAAGGCTTCCCAGAAGAGTAAAGGGGGGAGCAGCCCCACATTAAAGTGGTTCTCCGGGAATTAGGAAAATGAAAACACGTAAATATTACTTTATTAAAAATATATTCCCAAATACCTTTCATTAGTTATTATGGCTCATTGTGTCTGGGGAGCAATCATTAGGAGAAACAAAATGGCCCCCGTCCTATTAGTGCACACAACACCTGTCCTAATCACTCAGCAGGACAAGTTACTTCACAACACTGAGCTAAAGAGCTGCCTCATCCTCCTCTCTGCTCTGCTTGTCAGGGATTAAGACCTGAATATAGATGATAAGATCTTCAACTGAAACTCTGTAGGAATGGAGTTCATGTGGAGACATGAAGTACAGAGAGGATAGTGGGGGTGTAGATAATGAGCAGCAGCTCTTGTATACAGTCTCCATTACCACAGTCTGTCCTGTCCGTCCTCTCTGTACTTCATGTCTCCTCATGAACTCCATTCCTACAGAGATTCAGCTAAAGATCTTATCATCTATATTCGGGATCTTAATCCCTGACAAGCAGAGCAGAGAGGAGGATGAGGCAGCTCTTTACCTCAGGGTTGTGAAGTAACTTATCCTCCTGTGTGATTAGGACAGGTTCTGTGTGTACTAATAGGATGGCGGTCATTTAAATTTTTCTGATGATTGCTCCCTAGACAAAACGAGCCATTATAAGTAATGAAAGGTATTTGGGAACATGTTTATCATAAGGTAATATTGAAGTACTTTCATTTTCTTACTTCCCGGAGAACCCCTTTAATGCTTATGGATTTAGAATGGGATGTCATAAAAGCTCCAGTAGGTGGAATGTGTATGTGTCCAAATACTTTTCTCCATATAGTGTATCTGAACACAATATATCTAGGTGTTGGTGCACATTCTTGGTACATTGGGTTACCTTGGACCTTCCATATCTTATAAGAGTCATTTCACTCATTGATCCCCGTTGAAAAGTCCATATTTAGTATATATTACATTCTCGTAATCGCTGATCTGTAATTGACCCCTTCAATGAGACACTGAGAAGATTCACATAGTGAACAGAGTCCATGGGCATCCTCACCATTAGCTGTGGTCCAGTAGCTTTGGTCCTGACACCTTCACTGGACAAGTGACATCAGTTGAGATCAGATAAGGCCTTTCCTATATTTACTTACTGTATAGATGGAATCAACTTTGTGTTCTGTTCCTCACCATTCAAAATAATATTTGGCTATCAGTGAATGAGGACACTATTGATTACATTCAGAGGCAGTTAAAAGTGGCATAACTTTAACGGAGGCAGACTGTGCAACTGCTATGAGGCTTGGATTTTCATACAGCCACCACTAGGGGGCGCACAGTGCAATCATTTCAGCTTTCATTAACTGTATAATTTGCTATGCACTGTGCGCCCCCTAGTGGTGGCTGAGACTTTGGTGGTCAGAAAGAGCACTCCATTTATTAAGCTTCTATTACATTTTACTGACATAGAAGTTGGATAAAGTGGGTGGGGTGGAAGGTGACTAATTAAAATGTATTCCGTTCAATAAAAAAGTGTAAATTTGTCAGAAATCTGGGGTGTTGTCTGGGAGTGATTGTCGCATGCATACAGGGTGGGGGCCCATACTGTTTTGCTATGGGGCCCTCTGAGATCTGTAGATGCCCCTGGGAGTAGACCTGTACACAGCTCCTTCCGCTCTCAGTTGAGAAGTAGATACAATTGTATCCAGTCTGGACAATGCTCTGTAAGCTAAACAGCCTGGACTCCAGACTGATACATTGTAACAAACTATCAGAGATTTGTGCAGCTACTGCCCATGTGTTTTGCTCACAGAGCATTATCTAGACTGGATACAATTGTACTTAAGTGATAGGAAGTTTATCAAGGGGCACTGTGCTAGCACTCTTTCTGTGGGCTCCCCCTAGTGGCAGTTGCAAGCAAAACAAATTTTATTCTGTGGCTGAGAACTGGAAAGCTCTATGCTACAAGTGTTTATCAGGGGGCACTCTGCTGGCTCTGTATATTGGTTTCCCTATGCTGACACTATTGTTGATGAGGATGCGCTCTTCTGGCACTGTATATAGGTGGCCCTATGCTGATACTATTTTTGATCAGCGGGCAGTCTGCTGGCACTGTTTCTGTTGATCACTTTCATGGCAGTATTATTTATGGTGTGCCCTCTGCTGGCACTGTTTTATAGGGGGCTCACTACAGGCACTACCTTTTTTTTTTTTTTTTGGAGGGGGGGCTGCCCTGCATTTGTGGGCCAGCTTTACCTGAAATTGGCAAAATGATACTTCAAAGGGGTTGTGCCTTAATCTACTTTTCACTCTAATGTATATTTTAATCGATAGCTGTAGCTATCATTCCCCCTTAATTTTTTTTTACATTATATATAATTTGCCTCATTTGCAGTTTTCTCTTATCCCCCGTGCTTGAATCCTGCTTCCTGGTTTGTCATGTGTCTGCTATTCCATCATGCCTTAGGGCAGTGAGATGTGTCCTGACATCAGCAGATCATGTGACACTAACCACACCCCTTGTTCTTACCAATGACGCGTCATATGTCTGCGGCAACCCCCACTGCATCTTCACACGATTCAACCTCCCACATAACAGACCAGATGAGTTTTAATAGTTTATTTTCGTGTTGACATTTTACATCTTCATTTTCTAGGCTCACAATTAAAATACCTCGGCTAACTTGAGTTTTTTACGAAGTTTACCGTACAAAACTGAAAACAATATGGCAACCAAAACTGCAGCAAGTAAGAGCGCAAATTCCACATATAAAGCGGTCATCGCATCCGTGGTGGAGACTTTCAGTCCCAGAAAGTCCACGAATGGTGGTTCCTGCTCTCCCGAGGGTCCTGTAGTGGGTCTGGAAGTTGTACCTGCCGGAAAACAGGGGATTCTGGGTAAATGTCTCCTATTATGTACATGTGATGCTAAGGTTTCAATATAATATGATAATATGTTCTCTCTGCCACTAGGCTCAAAAAAATGAATTAGAAACAACCGAAAAAATTCTGATAATTCTAGAAATTGGAACATCAATGGATAATATGACTGATCATTTATTGTAGAAACACACACCTAAGAATTATTGACCCGCCTTTACTTATGTCACAGGATCAGTTTCACCCACCTTCAGGTTCCGGATCTAGACATGGATGAGACCCGTTATGTGGATCCGGAAAGCCATTGCACTGAACCACGGATCTGTAGTATTTCACAGAAGCTTTAGGGAGATGAGGCAGATTTGGGTCTGAATAGTTGGTGTAATATAAACCGAACCGCTCAGTGTAACCTGTTGCCCACTCAAAGTTATCCATCAGACTCCAGGCTGAGTATCCACGGAGATCAACACCATCGTACTTTACAGCTGCAGAAGAGAACAGTCAGATAGAGAGATGTACAGTAATACCAGACAGAGTTATAGCAGTTATATTCTTGTACATAGGAGCAGTATTATAGTAGTTATATTCTTGTACATAGGAGCAGTATTATAGTAGTTATATTCTTGTACATAGGAACAGTATTATAGTAGTTATATTCTTGTACATAGGAGCAGTATTATAGTAGTTATATTCTTGTACATAGGAGCAGTATTATAGTAGTTATATTCTTGTACAAAGGAGCAGTATTATAGTAGTTATATTCTTGTACATAGGAGCAGTATTATAGTAGTTATATTCTTGTACATAGGAGGCAGTATTATAGTAGTTATATTCTTGTACATAGGAGGCAGTATTATAGTTATATTCTTGTACATAGGAGGCAGTATTATAGTAGTTATATTCTTGTACATAGGAGCAGTATTATAGTAGTTATATTCTTGTACATAGGAGGCAGTATTATAGTAGTTATATTCTTGTACATAGGAGGTAGTATTATAGTAGTTATATTCTTGTACATAGGAGCAGTATTATAGTAGTTATATTCTTGTACATAGGAAGACAGTATTATAGTAGTATATATTCTTGTACATAGGAGGTAGTATTATAGTAGTTTATATTCTTGTACATAGGAGCAGTATTATAGTAGTTATATTCTTGTACATAGGAGCAGTAATATAGTAGTTATATTCTTGTACATAGGAGCAGTTTTATAGTAGTTATATTCTTGTTACATAGAAGCAGTATTATAGTAGTTATATTCTTGTACAGAGGAGCAGTATTATAGTAGTTATATTCTTGTACATAGGAGCAGTTATGGTATATTTATAGGGGCAGTTATAGTTTTCTTGTACATAGGAGCAGTATTATAGTAGTTATATTCTTGTACATAGGAGCAGTATTTATAGTAGTTATATCTTGTACATAGGAGCAGTATTATAGTAGTTATATTCTTGTACATAGGAGCAGTATTATAGTAGTTATATTCTTGTACATAGGAGCAGTATTATAGTAGTTATATTCTTGTACATAGGAGCAGTATTATAGTAGTTATATTCTTGTACCATAGGAGGCAGTATTATAGTTAGATATTATCTCTTGATATAGGAGCAGTATTAATAGTTAGTTATCTTTCTTGTTACATAGGCAGCAGTATTATTAGTAGGTTATATTCTTGTACATCAGGGGCAGTATTATCAGTAGTTTATTCTTATAACATAGGAGGCCAGTATTATAGTAGTTATATTTCTTGTACTAGGAGCAGTATTTAGTAGTTATATTCTGTGTACATAGGAGGCAGTTGTTTATAGTGTTATATTCCTTGTAACATAGGAGGCAGTATTATAGTAGTTAGTATTCTGATGTACATAGGAGGCAGGTATTTTTAGTAGTTATTATTCTTGTACATAGGAGCAGTATTATATATTCTTGTACAAAGGACAGGTTGTGGACAGCCCTTTGTGTAGTTTTTGGTATTTTAAACTGAATTCGCTGGGCAATGGAGAGCCAGTGAAGGGATTGGCTGAGGGGGCAGGCAGAAGAGAAACGAGGGGTGAGGTGGATTAGTTGGGCAGCAGAATTGAGGATAGATTGGAGTAATGTAAGGGTGCTAGATGGAAAGTCACAGAGGAGGATGTTATAGTAGTCTAGGTGGGAGATGATGAGGGTATGTACCAGCATTTTTGCAGACTCCTGGCTGAGGAATGTGTGGATGTAAGAGATATTTTTAAGTTGGAGGCAGAAGGTGATGGAAAGGGCTTGGATATGCGATTTAAAGGACAGGACAGGTCAAGGTGGACATGTTGTTCATGTAGCTTTGAGGCAATAAGAAGACAAAGAAGATGGGTCAAGGGAAAGTTTTTTGAGGATGGGTGTAATTGTAGGATGTTTAAAACCAGAGGGGAAGGGATTGATATGTTGGAGGGATGAGTAAGGTCTGGGATAAACACCGTGGTGAGGATGGGGATGAGGTGGGACGGAATCATGTCCAGTGCACAGATGGGGAGATGTGATCTGGATAGTAGGGTGGAAAGATTTTCCTTTGTAATGGTGGAGAAGCACGATTTGGGGAAGAGGACTGAGTAGTTGCGTAGAAGGGCTATGGGGACTGTGCGCTGAAGCCTTCTCTGATGTTGTCAATCTTTTGTTTAAAGTATGTGACAGAGTCCTCAGCTGAGATGAGAGGTGAGGGTGAGGGCGCTGGGGGACTGAGAAGAGAGTTAAAAAGTTGTTTAGGGTTGGGAGACAGAGAAGATGAGACGTAGGCCAGTTATGCAAAAGCAAATGAGAATTTGAACATGAGCAGGGATTTCTCATATGTGGTAAGTGCTGCTTAGAATGAGGTCTGCAGCCCTGGAGACTTGTCTCACGTCTTTGGTTAGGCTGGTGTGCCAGCGTTGCCTATTGATTTTTTTGGATTTTGTTGTGTATGAGGGGAACAACTGAGTCCAGAGCTGTAGTAATTGTGATGTTATACAGAGTGGTGGTAGTATCTGCGTCCTGGAGGGAACATATGGTAGAGAGCGTCAGAAGAGAGTCAGAAAGCAAGCGAAAGTCAAGATTTTAAGTTTCCTGTGAGGGTGCGCTAGGGTGTTGACCGGGGAAGAAGCAGAAGAGACCAGTATTGAGGTGAGTAGGCTGTGATCGCACAGGGGGAACAGGCAAGTTAGAAAGGTTAGATAGGGGGCAGAGGCAGGTAAAGATAAGATCCAGAGTGTGACCATCTCTGTGAGTGGGAGTGGAGGATCACTGTGAGAGGCAGCTGAATGGCAAGTGTCAATGGTGATGTTGAAGTCGCCCATGATGATAGTGGAGATGTCAGCAGGTTATAGACAGACACACAAATAAATTATTTTTAAAAGTACTTTACATACAGCAGATACTTGTACAATGACCTAAAGGTGTTATCGAAGTGAGGTTGCTGTGTATGTGCCTCCTTATATATGTAGAAGTCTTGTGAGTAATTTAACTACAAGTAAACTACAAGTAAAGACTGGATATGGATGACCGACATGGACTGCAGATACGTTTGGCCTTCGTTGTATACAATCCCATACCTTTCATAGCCTCATTCACATAATGCTTATAATAATAGGTTCTCCAGTCATCATTTAGATTTGTCCCACGCTCTGATATGCCGTTTTCTGTGATATATATAGGAGGGTTGTTAAATTCTTCCTTTATCCAGTTCAGTAACCTTCTGAGACCAAAAGGCGTCACTTTCAGCCATACACTCCCGGATCCGAGCCAGGTTCGGTCGCTCAGTAAATAAACCCCCCTGTAATGGAGTACAGGAAATCCATCAAATCTCTTTATTTTCTTTTTAGGACCCAGTTATAGTCTGTGTCACCCTTACCTGTCCCCTTCATAAGCCTGATAGTCTAGTGCAAAGACAGCATTTCCAACCAGAACGCTAGTGTAGTGGTTCAGACCAAAGAAGTCGTACGTGCCTTTTATTCTTTGCTTCTCACTTTCGGTAAACTCTGGGAACCTGAAGATGATGAAAAGCATAGCAATGACTATCCAAAGTAAGAGGGGCAGATGTGGTAGGGAGCATGTATCCATATAAAGAATAGACCTTTGATTCCACTCTGTCCTGCAGACCACACATCCAGGTCTTTACCACTTTTTGTCACCTCCAGCTCAGATTCACTTCTTACATCAATACATCTACTTTTCGTTCACCCAATATCTCTGCACGCCCTCATCATTTCCCACCTAGATTACTGCAATATGCTCCTGTATGCACTTCTCTTTAAGGCTAAGTTCAGATGTGTCTCTGAGACTCCACTTAGAGTCCCTGTCATAGATTTGGTCGCATAGAAGAGGAAAACCGCATGCAGTACTATTTTCCCATCAAAACTACAGGCAACTCAGAAGCTGAAGAGCATTTTAAATGAATGCAAAACAAGACACAGATATAAACAGGGCCTAAAACTCTTGCACTTCTCCACACCATGTTCTGCCTCCTCTACCCTTGTTCCTCCAGCAGTACCGTCATTATTGTACATAGGGGCAGTATTATAGTAGTTATATTCTTGTATATAGGAGCAGTATTATAGTAGTTATATTCTTGTATATAGGAGCAGTATTATAGTAGTTATATTCTTGTACATAGGAGCAGTATTATAGTAGTTATATTCTTGTACATAGGAGCAGTATTATAGTAGTTATCTTATTGTACATAGAGGCAGTATTATAGTAGTTATATTCTTGTAGACAGGGAGCAGTATTATAGTAGTTATATTCTTGTACATAGGAGGTAGTATTATAGTAGTTATATTCTTGTATATAGGAGCAGTATTATAGTAGTTATATTCTTGTACATAGGAGGCCAGTATTATAGTAGTTATATCTTGTACATAGGAGCAGTATTATAGTAGTTATATTCTTGTACATAGGAGCAGTATTATAGTAGTTATATTATTGTACATAGAGGCAGTAATATAGTAGTTATATTCTTGTAGACAGGGAGCAGTATTATAGTAGTTATATTCTTGTACATAGGAGCAGTATTATAGTAGTTATATTCTTGTAGACAGGGAGCAGTATTATAGTAATTAAATTCTTGTACATAGGAGCAGTATTATAGTAGTTATATTCTTGTACATAGCAGGCAGTATTTTAGTAGTTATATTCTTGTACATAGGAGGCAGTATTATAGTAGTTATATTTTTGTATGTAGGAGCAGGATTATAGTAGTTATATTCTTGTACATAGGAGGCAGTATTATAGTAGTTATATTCTTGTACATAGGAGGCAGTATTATAGTAGATATATTCCTGTAGATAGGAGCAGTATTATAGTAGTTATATTCTTATACATAGGAGCAGTATTATAGTAGTTATATTCTTGTATACAGGAGGCAGTATTATTGTAGTTATATTCTTGTACATAGGAGGCAGTATTATAGTAATTATATTTTTGTACGTAGCAGCAGTATTATAGTAGTTATATTCCTGTACATAGGAGGCAGTATTATAGTAGATATATTCCTGTAGATAGGAGCAGTATTATAGTAGTTATATTCTTGTACGTAGGAGCAGTATTATAGTAGTTATATTCTTGTACAAATGAGGCAGTATTATAGTAGATATATTCCTGTAGATAGGAGCAGTATTATAGTAGTTATATTCTTGTACATAGGAGGCAGTATTATACTAGTTATTTTCTTGTGCATAGGAGCAGTATTATAGTAGTTATATTCTTGTATACAGGAGGCAGTATTATTGTAGGTATCTGTACATAGGAGCAGTATTATAGTAGAAATATTCTTGTACATAGGAGCAGTATTATAGTAGTTATATTCCTATACATATGAGCAGTATTATAGTAGTTATATTCTTGCACATAGGAGGCAGTATTATACTAGTTATTTTCTTGTGCATAGGAGCAGTATTATAGGAGATATATTCTTGTATACAGGAGGCAGTATTATTGTAGTTATCTGTACATAGGAGCAGTATTATAGTAGATATATTCTTGTACATAGGAGCAGTATTATAGTAGTTATATTCCTGTACATAGGAGCAGTATTATAGTAGTTATATTCTTGTACATAGGAGCAGTATTATAGTAGTTATATTCTTGTACATAGGAGGCAGTATTATAGTAGTTATATTCTTGTACATAGGAGGCAGTATTATAGTAGTTATATTCCTGTACATAGGAGCAGTATTATAGTAGTTATATTCTTGTACATAGGAGGCAGTATTATAGTAGTTATATTCTTGTACATAGGAGCAGTATTATAGTAGTTATATTCTTGTACGTAGGAGCAGTATTATAGTAGTTATATTCTTGTACAAATGAGGCAGTATTATAGTAGATATATTCCTGTAGATAGGAGCAGTATTATAGTAGTTATATTCTTGTACATAGGAGCAGTATTATACTAGTTATTTTCTGTGCATAGGAGCAGTAGTATAGTAGTTATATTCTTGTATACAGGAGGCAGTATTATTGTAGGTATCTGTACATAGGAGCAGTATTATAGTAGAAATATTCTTGTACATAGGAGCAGTATTATAGTAGTTATATTCCTATACATATGAGCAGTATTATAGTAGTTATATTCTTGCACATAGGAGGCAGTATTATACTAGTTATTTGTCTTGTGCATAGGAGCAGTATTATAGGAGATATATTCTTGTATACAGGAAGGCAGTATTCATTGTAGTTATCTGTACATAGGAGCAGTATTATAGTAGATATATTCTTGTACATAGGAGCAGTATTATAGTAGTTATATTCCTGTACATAGGAGCAGTATTATAGTAGTTATATTCTTGTACATAGGAGCAGTATTATAGTAGTTATATTCTTGTACATAGGAGGCAGTATTATAGTAGTTATATTCCTGTACATAGGAGCAGTATTATAGTAGTTATATTCTTGTACATAGGAGGCAGTATTATATGTAGTTATATTCTTGTACATAGGAGCAGTATTATAGTAGTTATATTCTTGCACATAGGAGCATTATTATAGTAGTTATATTCTTGTATACAGGATCCAGTATTATAGTAGTTATATTTTTGTACATAGGAGCAGTATTATAGTAGTTATATTCTTGTACATAGGAGCAGTATTATAGTAGCTATATTCTTGTACATAGAAGCAGTATTATAGTAGTTATATTCTTGTACTAGGAGCAGTATTATAATAGTTATATTCTTGTACATAGGAGCAGTATTATAATAGAGTTTAATATTCTTGTATATAGGAGGCAGTATAATAGTAGCTATATTCTTGTACATAGGAGCAGTATTATAGTAGTTATATTCTTGTACATAGGAGCAGTATTATAGTAGTTATATTATTGTACATAGGAGCAGTATTATAGTAGTTATATTCTTGTACATAGGAGCATTATTATAGTAGTTATATTCTTGTACATAGGAGCAGTATTATAGTAGATATATTCTTGTACATAGGAGACAGTATGATAGTAGTTATATTCTTGTACATAGGAGCAGTATTATAGTAGTTATATTCTTGTGCATAGTACCAGTATTATAGTAGTTATATTCTTGTACATAGGAGCAGTATTATAGTAGTAATATTCTTGTACATAGGAGGCAGTATTATAGTAGTTATATTATTGTACATAGGAGCAGTATTATAGTAGATATATTCTTGTACATAGGAGCAGTATTATAGTAGTTATATTCTTGTACATAGGAGCAGTATTATAGTAGTAATATTCTTGTACTATCATAATTTCACTCAATGATAGCGTGAAAGAAAGCAGTAATTCACCTCTATGGTCGGTATGCCTCTGTATGGAGTATACTGTGCATGAATGACAGATGTCTCTTCCTCTGCATTGCAATCCATTGTACATCAGCAGTAACACAGACATGGTTTTAAAGACTGTTAGGCCCCATTCACATGACCGTATGTACACTTCCGCATCTTATCCGCAATTCGCAATACGGACCCATTCATTTTTCCATAGGAGAAAAAAAATGCGGAATGCACGGACCCGCAAATATACTGTCGTGTGAATGGGGCCTTATACCTAGTGAAGGGCCAGTGGAGGAGATGCTCAACACAGGATAGAGAATCCCTGAGTTATGCTCCTTCCCCTCAGGCCCTGCACTAAGCATAACATAATATATAAGTTTCACTACGAGTGTTTCTTTAAAACATCATCCAATCATAAGACAATATAAAATAAAGATTATTACATGGCTGATGCCGGCCTTGTCATTGTCAGCATACTCACCGGCTTTGGGGCAGCCCCACAGCAAGGCTCCTCTCTCGTATCCTGGTCTTCATAACTTCTGGGTAGTCTCCAGTTTTAAAGATAGGATATCCAAACCATCCAGCGAAAAACTGAAAGCCAATGAAAGTTGAAAGTCACTTATACATGAGGACATGAAAGTACACAAAGTCTTCTTTCTATGTGTAATATGGTGTATGACTCCGACACTATAAAGCTTTGTGTTTTAAGGTGATCTTATATGAGGACGCGCTGTTCTTATTACTAAGTAAATATTATAATCCTGCCCTATATGTACAAAAGAATAACTATTATAATAGTGAACTATGCACAAAAATACAACTACTATAATACTGTTCCTACAATATGTACATGAATAAAACTACTACTACTAAGACTGCACAAAAATATAACTACTATCGTACTGTGCCCTAAGCGCACTAATATAACTACTATCATACTCTTCCTTTGTACAAGCATATAACTACTATAATACTGCTCCTATGTACAAGAATATAACTACTACAATACTGCCTCCTATGTACAAGAATATAACTGCTATAATACTGCTCCTATGTACAAGAATATAACTACTATAATACAGCTCCTATGTACAAGAATATAACTACTATAATACTGCTTCATATGTACAAGAATATAACTACTATAATACTGCCTCCTATGTACAAGAATATAACTACTATAATACTGCTCCTATGTACAAGAATATAACTGCTATAATACTGCTCCTATGTACAAGAATATAACTACTATAATACTACCTCTTATGTACAAGAATATAGCTACTATAATACTGCTCCTATGTATAAGAATATAACTACTATACTACTGCTCCTATGTAGAAGAATATAACTACTATAATACTGCTCCTATGTACAAGAATATAACTACTATAATACTGCTCCTATGTACAAGAATATAACTACTATAATACTGCTCCTATGCACAATAATATAACTACTATAATACTGCCTCCTATGTACAAGAATATAACTACTATAATACTCCTCCTATGTACAAGAATATAACTACTATAATATTGCCTCCTATATACAAGCATATAACTACTATAATACTGCTCCTATGTACAAGAATATAACTAATATAATACTGCCTCCTATGTACAAGAATATAACTACTATAATACTGCCTCCTATGTACAAGAATATAACTACTATAATACTGCCTCCTATGTACAAGAATATAACTACTATAATACTGCCTCCTATGTACAAGAATATAACTACTATAATACTGCTGCCATGTACAAGAATATAACTACTAGAATACTGCCTCCTATGTAGAAGCATATAACTACTATAATACTGCTCCTATGTGCAAGAATATAGCTACTATAATACTGCTCCTATGTACAAGAATATAACTACTATAATACTGCCTCCTATGAACAAGAATATAACTGCTATAATACTGCCTCCTATGTACAAGAATATAACTACTATAATACTGCTCCTGTTTACAAGAATATAACTACTATAATACTGCTCCTATGTACAAGAATGTAACTACTATAATACTGCCTCCTATGTACAAGAATATAGCTACTATAATACTGCCCCTATTTACAAGAATATAATAACTATAATACTGCTCCTATGTACAAGAATATAACTATTATAACACTGCCTCCTATGTACAAGAATATAACTACTATAATACTGCTCCTATGTACACAAATATAACTACTATAACACTGCCCCCTATGTACAAGATTATAATTGTACTATAAATGTACTATAATACTGCCTCCTATGTACACAAATATAACTACTATAACACTGCCTCCTATGTACAAGAATATAACTACTATAATACTTCTACTATGTACAAGAATATAACTACTATAATACTGCCTCTTATGTACAAGAATATAACTACTATAATACTGCCTCTTATGTACAAGAATATAACCACTATAATACTGTCTCCTATGTACAAGATTATAATTGTACTATAAATGTACTATAATACTGCCTCCTATGTACACAAATATAACTACTATAACACTGCCTCCTATGTACAAGAATATAACTACTATAATACTTCTACTATGTACAAGAATATAACTACTATAATACTGCCTCTTATGTACAAGAATATAACTACTATAATACTGCCTCTTATGTACAAGAATATAACTACTATAATACCGCTCCTATGTACAAGAATATAACTACTATAATACTGCTCCTATGTACAAGAATATAAGTTTAGATGACCAGCATAAAGTGAAAGTACCAGTCAAACGGTTATAAAAACATTTAACCATTTGTGACTGGACGGCTCAATATTTTTTTAATAAAAGCCAATTGAAAATATAGTTTTAACCAAAATTGAGTAACATGCAATCATACAAAAAAATTTCCTCTGAAGGTGTACATAGCCTTTAAATGGGTTGTCCGGATTCAGAGCTGAACACGGACACATCCCCTTCTTCCCCCACTCAGCCCCTCTGATATGGGCATTGGAGCGTATCATTGCGCTTTCATTTGCGCAGGGCAAGGGCTGTTTTGTTTATATTTTTACTTCTAGGTGGAAGCTTCCACCTTGCAGTGTTCCCAGTGACATCACCAGCACCGATGATCAGGCTTTAGCGCTGCCCTGGCCGTTTTACAGGCTAAGGCAGCGTTATAGTCAAACCATTAGTGCAGGTGACGTCACCGGGCTCACTGCTTTGTGGAAGCCTTCACCTATCTTTCACCATGGAGAGCCCAGTATGTCACCGGATCTCCAGAAACAGCCCTTGTCTTGCGCGATTCAGAGCATGGCAAAGGAGAGCATCAGAGCATGAAATGTCAGAGGGACTAAGTGAGGGAAGAAGGGGATATGTCCAGGTTCAACTCGGAATCCAGACAACCCTTTTAAGCTTCCTCACCAATGCAGTAAAATATTCAAACTCCTAAACTGACATACCATCAGGTACCGCCATGCTGCATCTTTGTCCTCTTGTTTGTAAGGATTAATTGGTTCAGCCCAGTCACAGTTGAGGGTGATGGAGATCAGACCCCCCTGAGAGGCTCTGTACTTATCATTATACAGATGCCATACTTCTGCATGGGCTTTAATCAGGTTATGTCCTACCAGGTATACACCAATCCCTGGTGAATAGATTCCTAAGAAGAGAGGATCAGAATTACAGTGCACAACATTATGTTATGAAAAACTGCTTCCCTAGGGGGTGGCCATTTTGTAGACACTTCTTTATATCTTGTATTTTCTATACTGATAATGCAGCAAGTTGTCTAATGATATTGAGATGACTCTGCTGATTCTGCCAAAGTCTACACAGCAAAGATAAAATTTGAGCTCCGGAAAAAAAAAAAATGTGTTCCTATTTTGTAAACTCCAGTGTGAAAGAT
The DNA here is from genome assembly GCA_900303285.1 of Rhinella marina. Classification (NCBI taxonomy): domain Eukaryota; kingdom Metazoa; phylum Chordata; class Amphibia; order Anura; family Bufonidae; genus Rhinella; species Rhinella marina. The sequence goes on from ONZH01008435.1 coordinate 738,778, forward strand.
GGAATACTTCACCATCTAATTTGTTTTGCCACAAATTTGAATAAAACATGTTCAAATATTAAAAACATAATACACTCACCCCATTTAGCTATGTCTGCTATGGTATATTGTTGCACATCGGACTTCACTACACACAATATGATTGGAGTGGTGGTATTTCAATGACCGTACTTGGTCCGTAAATCTTAAAGGTACCTTCTAAGGGCAATAAGGTTGTTTGAAAGGCCTATTGGGTCAGCCCTTGTTGCTGCACCAGTTTTGTATAAGACCTTTTTCAATGTCTATAACATATAACAATTACCTGGTGCAAAGGCTCCATCTCCATAGCCCAGGTTGGCAACGATGTACGGCTCATTCAGAGTGATCCAGAACTTCACTTTGTCACCGAGTCTCTGGAAAAGAACTTCAGCGTAGTCCTTAAACCGGTCTACGATTGTTTCATTCTCCCAACCCCCGACGTTCTGCAAAGCTTGAGGAAGATCCCAATGATAAATCGTGACCTGCACAGATGTGTAAGTAAATATTTTTTATATATATATATCTTTTTTTTTTTTTTTTTATTTGCAGCGCAAGGATGTGGTCAATGGGACTCGACTGTGTACTTACCGCAGCTGTGCCTTCCGTTCACTCAGTCTTGCTGGTCACTCATAGAAAATACATAACTCAACAGGGGGCAACAATGGGCACAGTGACATTCATAGTAAAGAAGAAGAACTATCCAACTCTTATTTAATAAGACTTAAAGGGAGTCTTTCTCCTGTTTTTCATCTATATAACTAAGAGCAGTGCCCCACAGAAGATTGCAGACACATCCCAGACATACCTGTGTGCACTGTGTGTCTGTATTACATGTCCAGGAAAAGCACTTTTATTCTGCTGGAAAACAGCTCCCAAGTGCCCGGCTCTGCTGCTGAAAGTGCCCAAAGCAAACCAGACTGAAGAGGGGAGGGCTGCTTTAGTTGCTCATATCTTGGGATTGGTAGCCACTACAAATATGAACCTGGCCTTGTTTGAAAGCTGGCATTCCAAGCTTTCAAAAAATACCATAGCAATCATAGCATTATATCCAATAGATCAGAAGATATAGCTGTTAGAAATCAAGTCAAGCTTTCACTTTCAGCTGGGCCCTTGGGAGCTGTTTTCAAGCAGAATAAAAGTGCTTTTCTTGAACATGTAATACAGACACACAGTGCACACAGGTATGTCTGGGATGTGACATGTAATACAGACACACAGTGCACACAGGTATGTCTGGGATGTGACATATAATACACACACAGTGCACACAGGTATGTCTGGGATGTGACATGTAATACACACACACACACAGTGCACACAGGTATGTCTGGGATGTGACATGTAATACACACATAGTGCACACAGGTATGTCTGGGATGTGTCATGTAATACAGACACACGGTGCACACAGGTATGTCTGGGATGTGACATGTAATACAGACACACAGTGCACACAGGTATGTCTGGGATGTGACATGTAATACAGACACACAGTGCACACAGGTATGTCTGGGATGTGACATGTAATACAGACACACAGTGCACACAGGTATGTCTGGGATGTGACATGTAATACAGACACACAGTGCACACAGGTATGTCTGGGGATGTGACATGTAATACAGACACACAGTGCACACAGGTATGTCTGGGATGTGACATGTAATACAGACACACAGTGCACACAGGTATGTCTGGGATGTGACATGTAATACAGACACACAGTGCACACAGGTATGTCTGGGATATGACATGTAATACAGACACAGTGCACACAGGTATGTCTGGGATATGACATGTAATACAGACACACAGTGCACACAGGTATGTCTGGGATGTGACATGTAATACAGACACACAGTGCACACAGGTATGTCTGGGATGTTGACATGTAATACAGACACACAGTGCACACAGTATGTCTGGGATGTGACATGTAATACAGACACAGTGCACACAGGTATGTCTGGGATGTGACATGTAATACACACACACAGTGCACACAGGTATGTCTGGGATGTGACATGTAATGCATACACACAGTGCACTCAGGTATGTCTGGGATGTGACATGTAATACACACATAGTGCACACAGGTATGTCTGGGATGTGACATGTAATACAGACACAGTGCACACAGGTATGTCTGGGATGTGACATGTAATACAGACACACAGTGCACACAGGTATGTCTGGGATGTGACATGTAATACCACACACACAGTGCACACAGGTATGTTCTGGGATGTGACATGTAATACATACACACAGTGCACACAGGTATGTCTGGGATGTGACATGTAATACAGACACACAGTGCACACAGGTATGTCTGGGATGTGACATGTAATACATACACACAGTGCACACAGGTATGTCTGGGATGTGACATGTAATACAGACACACAGTGCACACAGGTATGTCTGGGATGTGACATGTAATACACACACACAGTGCACACAGGTATGTCTGGGATGTGACATGTAATACATACACACAGTGCACACAGGTATGTCTGGGATGTGACATGTAATACAGACACACAGTGCACACAGGTATGTCTGGGATGTGACATGTAATACAGACACACAGTGCACACAGGTATGTCTGGGATGTGACATGTAATACATACACACAGTGCACACAGGTATGTCTGGGATGTGACATGTAATACACACACACAGTGCACACAGGTATGTCTGGGATGTGACATGTAATACAGACACACAGTGCACACAGGTATGTCTGGGATGTGACATGTAATACATACACACAGTGCACACAGGTATGTCTGGGATGTGACATGTAATACACACACACAGTGCACACATGTATCTCTGGGATGTGACATGGAATACAGACACACAGTGCACACAGGTATGTCTGGGATGTGACATGTAATACAGACACACAGTGCACACAGGTATGTCTGGGATGTGACATGTAATACACACACACAGTGCACACAGGTATGTCTGGGATGTGACATGTAATAGACACACAGTGCACACAGGTATGTCTGGGATGTGACATGTAATACAGACACACAGTGCACACAGGTATGTCTGGGATGTGACATGTAATACACACACACAGTGCACACAGGTATGTCTGGGATGTGACATGTAATAGACACACAGTGCACACAGGTATGTCTGGGATGTGACATGTAATACACACACAGTGCACACAGGTATGTCTGGGATGTGACATGTAATACACACACAGTGCACACAGGTATGTCTGGGATGTGACATGTAATACACACACAGTGCACACAGGTATGTCTGGGATGTGACATGTAATACACACACACAGTGCACACATGTATCTCTGGGATGTGACATGGAATACAGACACACAGTGCACACAGGTATGTCTGGGATGTGACATGTAATACACACACACAGTGCACACAGGTATGTCTGGGATGTGACATGTAATACAGACACAGTGCATACAGGTATGTCTGGGATGTGTCTACAATCTTCTGTAGGGCAGTGCTCTTAGTTATATTGGTGAAAATTAGGTGACAGACTCCCTTTAAGGTGGGTTTACACCGCACCACATTACTGTCGATTGTCAGGAAGGAAGTGTTTCTTCCCGACAGTCAGCTGCTCGTTCAGTGAAGGAGACCACCGCATTTACATGCAGCGATCTCCTTCACAGTATGAGGATGAGCGTTGGCTATTGTGATCCCTTGTCCCCATACAGAATCATTGTTTCCTGTCTAAATGTGCTGCCGAACACCCAATGAACAAGGAGTGAAACGCTTATTTATTTATTGCATGATCCTGTCATTCGTGCAGGCACATCACTCGTCGTTTGATGATTGATGTGCCTGCACAAACTACAGGATCATACGATGAACGAACGTTTCACTCATTGATTAGGTGATCAGAAGCACATTTAGACGGGAACAAGCATTGCAGTATGATCTTTTGTTACCTGTGGTTTAATACCAGCAGCCAGTAAACCGTCTATCAGGCGAGAGTAATAACTCAGACCGGCTTCATTGATGTGGTTCCTAGTCCCATCGGGAAGAACTCTAGGCCAGGAGATGGAGAATCTGTAATGGGAAACACGAAGCCCCTTGAGAAGTTCTATGTCCTCGTCAACCCGGTAGTAGCTGTTGCAGGCCACGTCTCCATTACTATCATCTACAATCTTAGATGGTGTATGAGAAAACTGATCCCAGATGCTGATCCCTTTCCCATCGGCCCTCCAGGCCCCTTCAATCTAGAAGGAAAGAAGAGAAGAAAGTTTTGGATTGTTACTTTTATGTAATTTTCTTTGCAAAGTTCTTTTGAAATGGCAAATACATTGGTCTTCATTTACTAACATGAATGCATCCAGATTCTTGCATAAATTGCAGAAAAATGGCGCTCAATTTGCTGTATCTAGGTTTAGAGAAATTAGTAATAACTGGAATGGGTGGACTACAGGACCCAGAAAGATTATCAAAATTAGGGTTATTCACTTTAGAAAAAAGATGACTGAGGGGAGATGTAATAACTATGTATAAATATATCAGGGGTCAGTACAGAGATCTCTCCCATCATCTATTTATCCCCAGGACTGTGACTGTGACGAGGGGACATCCTCTGCGTCTGGAGGAAAGAAGGTTTGTACACAAACATAGAAGAGGATTCTTTACGGTAAGAGCAGTGAGACTATGGAACTCTCTCCCTGAGGAGGTGGTGATGGTAAGTTCACTATAAGAGATCAGGAGGGGCCTGGATGTATTTCTGGAGGGTAATAATATTACAGGTTATAGTTACTAGAGAGGGGTCGTTGATCCAGGGAGTTATTCTGATGCCTGATTGGAGTCGGGAAGGAATTTTTTCCCCTAAAGTGAGGAAAATTGGCTTCTACCTCGCAGGGGTTTTTTGCCTTCCTCTGGATAAACTTTCAGGATAACAGGCCGAACTGGATGGATGGAGGGCTTTTTTCGACCTTATAAACTATGTTTGTCCAACAAAGGGGCGTGGCTTACTGGACAAGGGAAAGGCATAATTTGTGATATTTAAAGAGGCTCTGTCACTAGGTTTTAACCTATGTATTTAAATACATAGGTTAAAACCCCTTGACTTCTACAGTTAAAACATACCTTTATTGCAGAGTACAGCGCAGCGGTTGTGCTGAAAAAAGAACTTTAATCTTTATGTTAATGAGCCTTCGGAGCACCGGGGGGCGGGCTCTTTCTTCCTGAGCACCGCTTCTTCACCGCCCCCCGGGTCCCGAGGCTCTCTCCGATGCCAACGTCCACGCCCCTCTGAAACTTGATTGACAGCGCTAGGCCGTTTGGCCTAGCGCTGAAATCCGCCGGCGCATGCGCAGAAGCGCTTGCAGTGCCGAACACCGCAAGCGCTTCCATCCTTGTGCGCACGCGCCGTCACTTCCGGGTTCAGCGAAGTGACGGCGCGTGCGCACAAGGATGGAAGCGCTTGCGGTGTTCGGCACTGCAAGCGCTTCTGCGCATGCGCCGGCGGGATTTCAGCGCTAGGCCAAACGGCCTAGCGCTGTCAATCAAGTTTCAGAGGGGCGTGGACGTTGGCATCGGAGAGAGCCTCGGGACCCGGGGGGCGGTGAAGAAGCGGTGCTCAGGAAGAAAGAGCCCGCCCCCCGGTGCTCCGAAGGCTCATTAACATAAAGATTAAAGTTCTTTTTTCAGCACAACCGCTGCGCTGTACTCTGCAATAAAGGTATGTTTTAACTGTAGAAGTCAAGGGGTTTTAACCTATGTATTTAAATACATAGGTTAAAACCTAGTGACAGAGCCTCTTTAATGCATGAATTGTACCACAATTTTAGTTTAAAACTCTGTTTCAAAGTAAGTCAACCAGCAATTGGTATAACATTAGAGAAAGGTATCTGTCCATGCTCCAGGATTATCATCCACCCTCAGCCCCTGTGATAAATCTGGTGCAGGTCTGGATAGCTGGTCTAAGCTTACACCATCTTTAGGATTAATAATGAAAGGGAATTTTCCATCTATGCTGGGTATAGTAACTCTGATAGTCTATTGTTCTGCTGGAACAGACTATTGGAACTACAAAATGGAGATGTGAACCTAGCCTAACTAGATTTGAAATGCGACAACCTCTCTCCTAAGGGAGGAATATACACAGTGGAGTCCCACTAACTAATATCCAGAGTAATTGCCGTGTGCAGCATAGACAGCAGCCGCAGGAAAAAGCACCAGCCTATGTGCGCTCCCACGGTCCCGGCCACCAGAGATGCTGACGCTTATAGTGTGCAAGCACGACCACCACTGATGGATTGCAGGGTTGTCTGTAACCATGGAAACGAGCAGTGTATAATGTGATAGAAAATGAATCTAGCCAGCCAAGGAAGCAATATGGATAATAACAATACATTAATAAGTGGTTTGTATTAACTTTCTCTAGATGATAAATGCAACTTACTGAAGTGATACAACCCCTTTAACCTCTGACTGTCTTGACGTGAAAAGTAATGGTGGCAATCTGTTATTTTTAGCCATATGCAGCTTACAGTGGGGTCTCCAACTAAAAGTCTCACATAACCTTTCAGCACAAAGTGAATGAGTCTCCTTAAGCTCCAAGACATACTGTACCTGAAAAGCTGAGGAAGCAACGCCCCAAGCAAAATCATCCCGGAATTGTCCATACAGAAATTCCTCTTCTTTCTGCATGGGGATGCCATTGTTCCTGATAATCTCGGCGTAGTAAATAGCCGTGCGTTTTGCAGTCCTTGGACGGGTAGGATTATTGAAATCCACATGGTGAAGACCAAACCTCAGTCGATATCCTTGAGTCCATTCAAAGGAGTCCATAAGTGAGTAGATAGAGTAACCTTTCAGATTCACTCCATCCAAACTGTAAGCTTTAGGGAATAAAAAAAAATTGTCATTATTATAGTTACATACTCTATTGGTAGACGATATATTATTAACAAAGTCACTGTAAATCTGCCCAAGATTAAAGAGGTTCGAAAAACAGCACAACCAGGTTGTGTGAGATATTGCAGCACAGCCACACTAATTCCAGACACAACCCATGGACAGGTGTGGCACTGGGGGAACCATTAGTATTTTACCTTTCAATCTATAGATTATATCATGTTTTATTGTTACCAAATATGTTAATTAGTTCCAAAATGATATCACTAACCTTTTATAACTTCATCAATATATGTCTTATGATAGAAAATTCGAGCAGTGTCATCAAAATCAGGGTTGCTTTCCATTGCAACTCCATTCTCAGTGATGTATATAGGGACATCTCCGTACTCTTCTTTCACCCAGTTGAGCAGCCTCCTTAGGCCCCAGGCTACTGCCCTGACATTATCAGCAGGTGTCCATGGCCAGTCACTATCAAACTCTTCTGCAATGTCAATATCATTTTCGAAAGATGGAGGAAATAGTACTTTAGTCTGATGCTGAACTTTTTTTGTGGTGTAGATGTTTATGGTGAAAACATCGGCTGTTCCTTGGATGTAGGCCTTCTCTTCATCTGTAAAAGTTGGAAGTCTGGAAGACTGGAGGCCCTGTAGCTCACTCTTATTGGCTACCTGCCATTTCATCACCTCTGGGTAGTCGCCATTTTTGAAGATGGGGTGTGCAAACCATCCCAAGGTGAACTGCAAGTAGCGATCAGCGGCTTCTATGTCCTTCGGTTCTGTGTGGTCTTTGGGTTCCACCCAATTAGTGTTGAGACTCACAGAAATGACACCTCCTTGACTATTTCGATATTTCTCATCGTAAGTATGGTAGACTCTAGCATGGACTTTGATTAGATTGTGAGCTACTCTATAAGGTGCATGACCAGGATCATCTTTTAAAGCAGGTGGAAAGAGACCAATACCATAACCAGTGGCAACAATCGTGTGGGGTTGGTTAAAAGTCATCCAAAACTTGACCCTATCTCCGAATGTTCTAAAACAATAGTCTGCATAGTAGTGAAAAGCCTCGAGGACTACATCACTCTCCCATCCACCAATGTCCTGGAGAGCCTGAGGAAGATCATAGTGGTAAAGGGTCACCATTGGTGAGATGTTGTTTGCCAATAGGTCATTAATAAGCTTGTTATAATACTCCACGCCCTTACTATTGGCCGTGCCCTGTCCATTTGGAAAGATTCTAGACCATGAGATGGAGAAGCGGTAACTGTTCACTCCTAAACTTCTCAGCATGTACAAGTCTGCATCTATCTGGTGGTAACTATCACAGGCAATGTCACCATTGCCATTTTGGAAAGTATTGCCTGGGATATGTGAAAATGTGTCCCATATACTTGGTCCTTTTCCATCTTCATTCCATCCCCCTTCAATTTGATATGCGGAGGTTGAGACCCCCCATTTGAAATCACTTGGTACTGTAGAGTAATGGTACATATCCCTTTCGAAGGCTGATTGTCCTGAAAACTTATCCCAAACAACTTTAGCCTTTGAGGGAACTTCTGATGCAGGTAGAGCCGGTAACTTCTTTGCATGTACCCATTTGGCCTGAGGAACTTTTTTGGCCAACTTTGTGCTTGGGAAGCCATTATTTTCAGAAATACTGGAAATGAGATAGGCTGATTTTTTGGGGGTTCTTTGTCGATTTGCATTTTCAAAATCTACATGATGTAAACCAAATCTTTGACTGTATCCTTGAGGTCCTTCAAAGCCGTCCAGGAGTGAGCGAACTACAAAGGCACTTACAGCCACATTATCAGTCTTAACAGCTGCAAAGAAAGGTTTCACAGGGTCAGAACGACATATAACAAAACCAAACAATTATGTAAATTGAATATATTATCTTCTAAAATCTTTAAGAATTCTATCTGATCTATTCTAAATTACCTTCCAAATGTGGACTTACCTTTCAGGGCTTCATTGATGTATGCTGTCAAGTACTCCACCCGAGCTGTGTCATTGAACACCTCTCCAGTGTAGGATGTTGGCATACCATTTCCAGTTATATATATCGGTAGTCCTCCTTTTACATATTCTTCCTTGATATAGTTCAGAAGCCTCCTGAGACCCCATGGCACCACATAGAGCCATGGAGATGAGGTGGTCGGCCACAAAGGATCCACATGGGATGCAAATCCTCCAATATTATCATAATTGGCCACACAGCTAGGGCTTTCAGAGGCATTGACCATTCGGGACGTATAGTGGGAAATGCCAAGGAAGTCTGCAGTGCCATTGATGTAGGCTTTCTCTTCCTCAGAAAATGTGGGCAACATGGCCAAGGTAATAGAGCACTGGGTATTGAAGTGTTGGACCTGTGTCTTCAGGACCTCTGGGTAGTCCCCATTGACAAGAATTGGATGTGCGAACCACCCAAGCATGAAGTGTAGATATCGCTCTGCAGCGCTCACGTCATCTGGATTATTTGGGTCTTTTGGTTCTGCCCAGTCTGAATTCAGAGAGATTCCTACCTGACCTTGCTGCGAGGCCCGATACTTGTCATTGTAAACATGCCAGGCCTTAGCATGAGCTTTTACAATGTTGTGTGACACCTATGAGATACAAGGTGGAAGACATGATTAGCAAAACACTTATGCATTCCTTGCCCTATTTTTTATTGGTCGTACACTGGATATATTCATAGGGAGAGATTTGTTATTACTGACTTAAGGTCCTCAGACACCTTAGGGTATTGTCAACCAAACTCGTTGTTTTTTGGCAGAGCCAGCCAATGATCTAATATGCATAGGGAGCTACTGACTCTCCTTCGACGGGATGTTGGGTAATAGAAGGGCCGATTGCACTCGATGCTTTTGCTCTGGCAGTGGCTTTTTCCTCTCTCCCCTTTGATAACACATACACACTTGGCCGCACCAAGTGTTGGTGTCTATGTGGGAATCAGGAGAGATAGCTGTTGGGGAATCAGAAGAGCTATTAAAGATGTATGGGCAGCCTTAAATGTGGACAGCTTAAAACTAGGTCAGACAGGCATCAGATGTGCAAAGCTATCACAGAAGCTCCTGTAGCGAGCATGCATTTTCACGCGGCCTATCATATTGCATGCACTATTCTATGATTGATCAGCCTCTTAATGGGCATTTAATTTACTGCAGTAATTCCCTCTTAAATAAAACAAGTGTTTTGTGCTCTGTCTATAGCGTTACAGCAACAACATGCACCATATGGACCGGAGTCTGGAGATGGCTTGTTGACTTGTAGGAGAATGTTGTGGGCATGCTCTGTGACATGTGGAGAGGTGACTGTACAGATAGGTAGAGCAGTGAGTTGTGTAAGAATTTTTGAATTGTTTAAAAAAGTAAAATATTTAGATGATTTTGTTTCCTGTTTGTACCTTGAAGGAGGCATTTCCTGGATCTTTGATCCCAGGGGCATGTTGTCCGGTGCCATAACCTGCGTAACTAACGACCCAGGGTTCATGCAACGTTATCCAATGTTTAACTCTGTCTCCAAAACTGCTAAAACAGAAATCTGCGTATTCCATAAAAGCCTGGCTGATGGATTCATTCTGCCAACCCCCAGAATCCTGCAGAGCTTGGGGTAGATCCCAGTGATACAAAGTTACCATTGGTTTGATATTTTCTTTGATTAACCGGTCAATTAATCTGTTGTAATATTTCACGCCTGCTGAGTTGATTTTGGATTTCAGTCCTGTTGGGAATATTCTGGACCAGGAGATGGAGAAGTGATAGACCTTGGACTGTAGGCCCTTCAGAAGATACACGTCATAGTCAATCTTGTAGTAGCTGTCAGAGGCCACATTGGCGGTTGCATTGTCATCAGCTTGACCATGTTGTCCAAAAACGTCCCATATAGATTGTCCTTTATCTCCCTCGGCCCAGCCTCCTTCTACTTTGAAGGCTGCAGAGGAGGAGCCCATCAGGAAACCATTGGGGAAGGTGTCGTGCAAGAAGACGTCTCTCTCTGCTGGTGTCTGGCCGGCAAATCTTTCCCATACGGTATTAAAAGCCGAGCGGGATGTTCTTGTTGAATTCTCCAGCCTGAAATAGTGTCAAATAAAAAGTTATGACGTGGGTTTCCCCTCAAAACATACTGTAAGATGCAATATTCATTTGTAAGTCACAGTGCAGTATTTGTTTTTCTCTTTCTGGATGAAGGGAAGGGGAGCGCGGCCATATTGTCATTTTTGAGATTGCTCCTTAGAAACTGATAGCCCCATCCCTTCTACCAGCTGTCTCCACCATTTATGAAGAAGAGATGTGAGATCAAGTACATGATCGTGTTTGGGGGGGCCACAATTTCAGAAAATGCGACATGTACAGTAGTGGTCACAGGAAGTTCTAAGGCTATGCACAATCCGTTTTTGCTAGAAGGGTGCCCTGACAATAAGATGTTCACAGGGACTAGCAGTGCTGCAGTGCCCCCACAGGGGAGATGAAGCATTACAGTACAAGAACTGAGTCTCCTACAAATTTTATAATCAGAGTGATCTGAAGGAGTCTCTGCAGTCTTCATCTTTCCCTGCAGCTCCTCCACCATCGCCTCTTCAAGCAGCTGATTGACGGTGTTGCCAGCAGATGGACCACTACCAGTCAGATACTGATGACCTATCCTGAGGATAGTTCGTCAGTTTTACACACTCGGACAACCCCTTTAACGTGTCACAAAGTTATGAACTCTGGTTCTGAGACTATGAAGTGAACTACATTGACAGAAACTGAAAGAATACATGGAGAATATTTTTGGTACTAACCTTTTTTGATTTTCATGGGTCTGGACTATCAATGCACTGACATCATAACCTTTCAAAACTGCACCCGAGCCGTCCAGTGCTGCAAAAGAAATTCATTAATACAGAGGTTCTGGTGACTTAGACTCCATGTTGTTGGTGGTCCTATATGGATATCTAGGCCTAGAGAACTTTACAAAAGCATTTAAAGCAGAAATGATGGGAAACTTCTCCATATTTATAGTAATAATTGTGCGTCTACTTTATCCCTTGACTGTCGGACAGATTATGTTGAGGAATGAACATCAATACTTTACCTTTAAGCATTTTAAACGCAGGGAGATATTTCTCATCTATGGAGCCGCAGTCCTTCAAGGATAAGCTGAAAACCAACAAGTCCAGACCCTTCCTAATGTCCTGTAATTATAATGCTGGTGCAGTATATTATAACATTACATAGAAATACAGTATATACAAAAGGGCAAGAGACACGTGGTGATGGCTTGTTTCCAGCTATAGCCAAAACTTTCACCTTTAATAGGTAAACTATGTGCCCCTGCCCTAGCATGCTGAAATATAACATGCTTAGTTCAGGGCTGGTTTATTTTCCCTTTAAGGTTTGTCTGCTTTGTACCTCCCAATTTTGGTAAAAGGGTCCCCCCAAACATAAGCTGATCACAGGTTTTCCACAGTTGGGAAACTCAGAGATCAGCCCTAATCTTAAGAGGTACATGACAACACGTCTTCAATTCCCCTGCAGCGCCACCACTGGGGAAAAGAGGCATTACATGGTATAGTATATTCACTGTATGTGTAATGATGCATGTGCTGGGTCCTCCAAACAGAGGCTACTCTCCAATCAAGCTAAACAATTAATGAGGGACCCCCTCCCCCTCTATTAACTCAGAATTCTCTTTACTAGGGTATCTGAAATTAGGTTTACTAAACTGGATGGGCACTTTATACCTTAAAGGGGTATATTGCTTGTTTAGGGTCTAACATCTGGGAGACCTAAAAAATAAAGGGTTTGCAATGCCTATTCTGAGCTTCAGACCATTAATTCTCAGCATCAGTTAGGGCCAGACCCATGATGATCATAAGTTATTATGATGCCTTCACTTTATGATACTAGAATACCTATTTAAATTAGTTCTGCACCTTTTATATAACTTTATACATTAGAAATTTAACTTGGTTGAGGACCAAGATCTGGGACCATCCCAAACGTAGGGCATCCCAGTATGTGGTAAATTTCTAGAGGCCGTCACAGCTTATAGATTTTGGGTTGAGTATTTTGGAAGCCATAGACCTCGACAGAATCCTGGACCCACAAACCCCTGAAAATCCAAGTAGGAATTACAATTATTTTTTGGTAGTCATCACAGTATTTATGGAGCTTCCGGGCCCCAGACCAAAATATACAATTGCAGTGGCTTACAGTATCTCCCCAAAAACGTTAGGATCTAACTGGTAAAATCGACATGCCTGACATCATCTCTCCAACATCTGCCCCATCGGGAGGCCCCAAACACATGGGATGGTGGGTCAGTCCTGTCCAAATTGGTTGGTTAGGCAAACATATATGTAATGTTTGATGAACAAAGAGTCACTTATTCTTTACCTGATTTGCAATCCACTTTTGCAGCTGATCTCCATCATGGCAGTCATATTGTACGTTCAACGCAAGAAAATCAGCTCTTTCCTAAAACACACAGAAATGGTCAATTGGTTGTATGTGCAAGAGCAGCCCAGGCAACTGCTATGGGACCCCTGTAGAGAGAGGGCCCATTCCTAGTTGGCCACATTCCCATTTTATTGGGTGGTGAGAAACTGCTCAAGAATGTCGCCTCACGTCACAATACTGACAGAAAGAAAGTGGAACTGGAGCCAGATCTCCTGTTACAGCTGGTTAGTGGGATCCTGAGCAACGAGCAAAGTAACCCCCCCCCTTTATTTAGAAAATATTTTTATCATAGTTTCAAATCACTGGTGGTCTTGGAAAGTAAAGGGGTAATTTATGAATTCCTTGGTGGTCTTATGCACTGAAGAGGTCAATCATAATTTTCAGGTTGTTAATGGGAGTACTTCCTATAGGAGAGGTTCCTAGTAAATAGGAATCCTTGACATTTGCCCATTTTGCCATACCCTAGACCTCCTCTGGCCTTATACATGGAGAACACTCTATTTACCAGGAGTCGAGGAGACGTGCTCAGCGCTGCCGTTCCCAGAGCAATGGATATCCGTCCACCTGATAATAGAAATAAAATATTGTGATCATCATAAATTGGTTCTGAATATGGTGGCTCATTATCGCCTACTTCCTCAGTTATTTTTTCATTAACATAATCACCTCTGTCAGTGACTGTGGATATATTGATGACGTTATTAATACCATTACATACAAATCACATGCCAATCCCATGCAAAACCTCCTCTATTTCCAATAAAATGTATCACTTCTTTATGGTGAAGCTCCATTTTTTATTATCATATGCTTTTTAGGTCCAAATTTCTGTGCTGATTCTGTTCTGATAATGAGCTCAAAATCCCCTTCACAGACATGTATTTAGTGCAGCCACCACTAGAGGGAGCTTACTGTACACTGTGCTATTGCTGAATGCATAACAGTATGCGGCAAGCTCCTGAGCTCCCCCTAGTGGCGGCTGCAGACATCCACAAGGTTAATTTTTCACCCTTCATGCCCATGCTGAGGGAAAGACGTCTAGATTTGGCCATGGACACAAATCACGTGAAAAGAGTTCCAATATTTCACTAAATTACAATCAATGGTATAAACAAAAACATATTCCCCACTCCAAAACTTATATTTATTAGGCCTTACACCCACTGATAAAATGTAAAATTAGATTTCTAAAAGTTAATGTTATCTATAAATATTATTATCTATAAACTGGTTGCATATTTTAGATAGCCCCATATACTTTGCTTTCCTTACTTAGCCGTACAGTTATATGTTATGGGGCTTATTAATTTCTACAGCTAACATTCAACTCAAAGGAAGGTGTAAATATCTGTATGCAGGGAGCTCCCCCTAGTGGTGGCTGCAGCCAAACATGATAACAAACAGAGATGCAGTTCAAAGCAAGGCCCCCTATCGTTTAGGGCCCCATAGCGGCTGCATCATCTGCCTCTATCTTATGTACCTCATTAAGCAAGATGATGATTATTAAAGAGTGATACATGAAATATACATTTCCATATATCATGTTGTCCTTGTACCCGGGACAGCGCTTTCATCAATCTTATGACGCTCACATTCATGTCTTATCTGGTTCTGATATTCATTTACAGAAAAAGGACTTCTCTGGGTGCAGAGTTTACAATGTGATTCATTACCACATGATAGAAATATGTCACCTTGAAGATCTGAGACGCTGCAGGTAATAAATACTGAGGGCGACAGATTTACATACAAAGTGGAAATTATGCCTAAAGAGAAACTAAAAAAGTCAAAGATTCTCTTAGTAACTGTCCAGTCAAGCATCACGGCAGTATTATAGTAGTTATATTCTTGTACATAGGAGCAGTATTATAGTAGTTATATTCTTGTACATAGGAGCAGTATTATAGTAGTTATATTCTTGTACATAGGAGCAGTATTATAGTAGTTATATTCTTGTACATAGGAGCAGTATTATAGTAGTTATATTCTTGTACATAGGAGCAGTATTATAGTAGTTATATTCTTGTACATAGGAGCAGTATTATAGTAGTTATATTCTTGTACATAGGAGCAGTATTATAGTAGTTATATTCTTGTACATAGGAGGTAGTATTATAGTAGTTATATTCTTGTACATAGGAGCAGTATTACAGTAGTTATATTCTTGTACTAAGGAGCAGTATTATAGTAGTTATATTCTTGTACATAGGAGGCAGTATTATAGTAGTTATATTCTTGTACATAGGAGCAGTATTATAGTAGTTATATTCTTGTACATAGGAGCAGTATTATAGCAGTTATATTCTTGTACATAGGAGCAGTATTATAGTAGTTATATTCTTGCACATATGAGCAGTATTATAGTAGTTATATTCTTGTACATATGAGCAGTATTATAGTAGTTATATTCTTGTACATAGGAGCAGTATTATAGTAATTATATTCTTGTACATAGGAGCAGTATTATAGTAGTTATATTCTTGTACATAGGAGGCGGTAATATAGTAGTTATATTCTTGTACATAGGAGCAGTATTATAGTAGTTATATTCTTATACATATGAGCAGTATTATAGTAGTTATATTCTTGTACATAGGAGCAGTATTATAGTAGTTATATTCTTGTACATAGGATCAGTATTATAGTAG
Organism: Rhinella marina; assembly: GCA_900303285.1. Lineage (NCBI taxonomy): Eukaryota > Metazoa > Chordata > Amphibia > Anura > Bufonidae > Rhinella > Rhinella marina. The sequence continues at coordinate 754,776 of ONZH01008435.1, forward strand.
TTATATTCTTGTACATAGGAGCAGTATTATAGTAGTTATATTCTTGTACATAGGAGCAGTATTATAGTAGTTATATTCTTGTACATAGGAGCAGTATTATAGTAGTTATATTCTTGTACATAGGAGCAGTATTATAGTAGTTATATTCTTGTACATAGGAGCAGTATTATAGTAGTTATATTCTTGTACATAGGAGGTAGTATTATAGTAGTTATATTCTTGTACATAGGAGCAGTATTACAGTAGTTATATTCTTGTACATAGGAGCAGTATTATAGTAGTTATATTCTTGTACATAGGAGCAGTATTATAGTAGTTATATTCTTGTACATAGGAGGCGGTAATATAGTAGTTATATTCTTGTACATAGGAGCAGTATTATAGTAGTTATATTCTTATACATATGAGCAGTATTATAGTAGTTATATTCTTGTACATAGGAGCAGTATTATAGTAATTATATTCTTGTTCAAATAGTATTTATTGGTTTTCAAAATGTTAAGCGACACAACACTGAGATAGGATTACAATATTTCCTATCTCATGATAATGACAGCCGTATTTCAAGAATGACAATGTGACCAAGACACTAATATGTACAAGGCTTATGTTGACAAACAGCTTTGAGTGTGAGATATACAGTAGTAATAATTACGCATATCTAGTATTAATAACTACATCAAAATAATAATAATAATAATAATAATAATAAACAGTAAAGAAACGAACAAACATAGCTTCCGCCAGGTAAATCAAATGCATAGCAATATATTCCGAAGTGAGTTGGTGTTCAATATAGTGGAGAGGTGGAGCAAGGAATGAGATGGGAAGGATGAAAACGTGAGAACCCTACATCATAGAATCAATCAGGCCCTTACGAAGGCATCCAGTATTTAGACGTGGTCCATGCCTGCCATGTGCGTTGAAATGTTTTGGTAGACATAATAGTAGGTGTGAGTGCTTTCTCAAATTTACAGGTAGTATTCACTGTGGTGATTACCTCATCTACAGAAGGGGCAGTAACACTTTTCCAATGTCTAGTCAATACCAACTTTGCTATAACCAAGATTTTACAGCCCAACACTTTTGCATGTTTTACAAGGTTGTCTAGATCAATAAATAAGAGTGCGACAGTCGCGGCCGGAGCTACAGGGTAACCAACAACTGTCGTCAAGATCTGGAACACCTCAGACCAGTAGTTCACAATTTTGGGACAGGACCAAAGAGTGTGATAGAGCGTCCCAGTATTTCCGCAATGACGCCAGCATTGAGGGGACGAGGTAGGAAAGATTTTATGTAGCCTGTCCGGAGTCAGATACCATCTGAGAAAAGTTTTCATTGCCGCCTCATAATGTGTGCTACATTTACAAGTGAGATGAATCAGGCGGAACGCTGCGAGCCACTGTCAAGGCTCAAAAGTAACTGCCAGGTCTTTCTCCCAGGAAGCATATGGTTGAGATTTAGTAAATTGAGAGTGTGAGTCAATCAACCCATATATACCCCTAAGTATCTTGGACTTGCCTTTGAGGCACCGTAACATATCAGGATTGCCTGCTGTAACACCTTGGGATTTACCCGACAAAAAATGCCGGATTTGCAGGTATTTAAAGAAGTCAGAGTTGGGAAGTGAGTATTGTTCTCGTAATTGTTCAAAAGATAATAGCATGCCTTCTTTGTATAAGTGGGAGACATAAAGAACTCCCCTCTCCGTCCAATTCCAGACATTCAAACCTGATATGTAGATACTTATATACTGTAGAGGGACCTTATCCCAATTGGCAGATGCGAACTCTGTCGTATGTAAATGGAAGTCTCTCCACTGTGTCAGGGTATTGCTAGTGAGCGGGGAGAGTTTTTTCTGTATGTGTGTGAGCTTATGGAAAGCAAAGGTGAGAGCATTAAGAGACATAGGAAAGGCAAGAGAGTTTTCGATATGAGACCAATTAGTTATCACCCCTTGTTTCCATTTGGAAATCACCTCAATCTGCAGCGCCATGTAATATGCTTTGACATTTGGCACTCCGAGGCCACCATAAAATTTGTGCTTAGTGAGGATAGAATATGCAACTCTAGGCTTATGGCCAGACCAAATAAATCGGGAAACACATTGCTGTATCTCATGAAAAAATCTATTTGGGATCTGAATAGGAACCGTGCGGAACAAGTACATAAGCCTAGGTAATAAAAGCATCTTAAATGTAGCTATCCTGCCCGTCCAGGAAATCTCAACTTTCGTAAGGCGGTCAAGTTCAACGCGAATGTCCGCTAAGAGGGGCAGGTAATTATGTTTATATAAATGTTGAAAGTCAGAGGTAATCTGGGTGCCCAGATAGGATATCTTCTCTGCTTGCCAATCTAGAGAAAACGATTGTCTTAGATCTTGCACCAAAGAAGGAGGGACAGATAATGCTAGCGCCTGGGATTTGGAAGCGTTAAGCTTATATAAAGACACTGACCCGAACACGTCTATCCATTCCATTGCTTTTTTAAGAGACGGGGCAGGATCCGCTAAAGTTAGTATCACATCATCAGCATATAATGATATAGTGTGTTCCCGGTCACCTATTCGAATCCCTTTGATTTCTGGATCTGCTCTAAGGATAGCAGCTAGAGGCTCCATGCACAAGATAAAGATTAATGAAGATAGGGGGCAACCCTGTCGGGTTCCATTTGTGATATTAAAGGGTTCTGACATAGTACCGTTAGTGAAGACCTTAGCTGAGGGGGCAGAGTATAAAGCTGTGATGGCTTTCAAAATAGGTCCTTCAAACCCAAAGCGCTCGAGGGTTGAGAAGGCGTACGACCAGCCTATGCGGTCAAACGCCTTCTCGGCGTCCAGCGATACAAATAAAGCAGGGGTGTCTGTTCGATTAACATAGTGTAGCACATTTAATACTCGTCTTGTGTTCTCATATGCCTGCCTGCCCTTAGTGAAACCCACTTGGTCCTCATGAATGAGGTTTGGCAGTAGGTCTGCCAACCTCAAGGCAATGAGTTTGGCGTATATTTTGGTGTCTACATTGAGAAGTGATATCGGCCTGAAATTTTGAGGCCTGTCTGGAGATTTTCCCGGCTTGGGTAAAGTGACTATTAGAGCTTCTTGGTTCTCAGTTGGCATTTTACCATCCAACATAGCCTTATTACATATGAGTCTCAAATGAGGGGACAGTATGGACATGAATGTTTTATAGTATTCACCCGTCAGCCCGTCCGGACCAGGTGATTTGCCAGACGGCAATGAGCAAATGACAGCAGTGAGCTCAGAACTGGAGAATTCAGCGTTCAGCTGTGCAATTTGTGTGGGTGTGAGAGCAGGGAGATCAATCTTGTCTAAGAAGGCCTGAATCCCTGCCTGGGAAGGTTGTGATATAGAAGGGTCAGAGCACAAGTTATATAAGGAGGCATAATATTTCTGGAATTGGTTAGCTATCTTAGTGGGATGTGTTACGTTGACTTGACTTGCCATATCTATGAGAAAAGGAATGCGGGACTTCGTCATTTGCTCTTTGAGTCTGGCGGCCAATAATTTGCTCGCTTTGTTATTTTGCGAGTAGTATCTTGCTTTGGTGTAGAAAAGGTGTTTATTATATTCGGCCAGCAGGTGATCCCTAAGTCGTTGTCTCACACTGATTAGTTGAGATTTCAGTGCCGAGGATTGAGCGAGTTTGTTGCACGTTTCTAGTTTACGCATCTCCTGCAAAAGAGCATGTGTCGTCTGTTCCCTTTTCTTTTTGATAATGTGGGTAAGTTTTATGAACGATCCCCTAATCACTGCTTTGTGCGCGTTCCATAGGCTAAATGGGTCTTGTACTGAACCCACGTTCAAGTCAAAGAATGTTCTGAGATCAGTTTCAATCGCTTGTCTATGTGCAGGGTTAAGTAAGATATGGGAATTGCATCTCCAGGGTGATACAGTAGGGTGTCTGAAGGTTTCTTCTATTTTAATAGTGATGGGAGCGTGGTCTGACCACGTTATGTCTCCTATGGTGGCTGCTGATGTGAGAAGAAGTGTATGTTGGTCTGTGAGTACGTAATCTATTCTAGAGTAACAATTGTGTGATGCCGAAAAAAAGGAATAGTCCCTTTCGGATTCATGTAGTGTCCTCCAGACATCATACAAGCCTTCCTGCCATAGCACTGATTTCAATGGGGAGGGCTGAAGGCCCCTAGATGGAGTAGTGGAGTCAAGGTCGGGGTTCAGTATACAATTGAAGTCCCCCAAGACAATCAACTTGCCCTGTTTCACCTGAAGGATGCGCTTAAATAATCTTTTACAGAAACGGGCTTGTCTGCGGTTCGGCGCATATATAGCAGCAATAGTGTATATAACATTGTTAAGAGCACATATTAAAATCACAAATCTGCCCTGAGTATCTATGACCTTGTCAATGTAACGAAAGGACACTGAGTTTCTAATCGCTATCAATACCCCTCTAGATTTAGAGGTGTGGTGGGACTGGAATAGTTCCGGGAATCCACGGTGTTTAAGTCTAACAGCGTCTTTTGCAAGTAAGTGCGTTTCCACTGCACAAAAGACGTCGCTTTTTAATTTTAGCGCTTCCTTCCACATTTGCGTTCGCCTATGAGGACTATTAAGTCCGTTGACATTAAGCGATGTAATGGTTAATACCATAATCTAAGGGGTATAATGCAATATAAAGCAAGGAGTCCCGGGTCCCAGGCTCCCACCACCTCTGGGGCACTCTCCCTCTCCCCCCACCCCACATCTCTCATGTAATATGCATACGCGGCTGGAAGCAGAAAAACAAAAGAAAAAAGAACAATAAAAGAAATCAACAGGAATAAACATAGTAACAGGTCAGAACTTATCCAGTGAAAGGGACGGTCGAAGTCCATCTTCAAGAAGGCCATCCCGCGGTTCTGGGGGAAGAAAGTTCCGCCTACGATGAGGAATGGCCATATGGAACAGCACTAAAACAAAGTAGCATCAGAAAACAACAGTGCCAGGTACACGGCTCAGCGATGCACAGTGTTCCAATCTGCAGCAACTGGACGAGGTGGGGAGGTGCGCTCCGTCCGCGCCGGTATTGGAGGTTTCATTTTCTGCAGGAAAGAAGCACCCTCTGCTGGAGATCTGAAGACCAGTGTGGAGTTGTCGTACTTGACAATAAGTCGGGTCGGAAAGCCCCATCTGTAGATGATTCCACGGTCTTTCAAGGTGGCGATGATTGGAGTGAATTCCCTCCTCAGGCGCAGTGTCGCCGCAGACAGGTCCGAGTACAGGGCAACCTTCTGGTATGGGTCTGGCAGAGGAGACGTTTTTCTCGCCGCTTGGAGCAATTGCTCTTTTACTTGGAAAAAATGTATTCTAGCGAGGACATCCCTGGGGATAGACTCATCTAAATGCTTTGGTTTCGCCACTCTGTGGATCCTGTCGATGATGAGATCAGCAGGTTGACAGTTTGGTAGCAAGGCTTTCATGAGGCCTATGAGATAGTTAGCAAGGTCAGCCGGCAATATCGCTTCAGGCACGCCTCTGAGCTTCACATTATTGCGGCGGGACCTGTCTTCTAGGTCCGCCATTTTAACTTGGAGACGCTGAACCTCTCCCTCCAGCCCATAATGTGCGTCAATCAGATCATTGTGAGAAGACACTAATTCTCCCATTTTGGTTTCTACATGGTCAACTCTGTCCTCCACTTCTTTCAAAGCCTCACTTACTGGCCTGAGCAGCTCCCTCATGTTAGCATGGATGGACTGTTGCAGAGCCTGCAGCATTACTTTTAGTGAGGTGTCAGTGACTCCTATATCAGCCACTGGTAGATCATCCAGGGATGAGGAGGATTCTGTGCCCCCCCCGCTTGTGCTGCTGATCCCCAGTCAGATGCAGACGTCCCGGCGGTTGGCAGCGGGTCCCGACCTAGCGTGCGAGGTGATGCAACGCTGGCTGGTGAGAGAAGATGGCCGCCGCCACGTGGACCGGGCCCCGCTTGTGGAATTGCGGTAAGTGCCCGGGACGGTATCATACCTCTGTCCGGCGTCGGAGGTTCAGAGCCGCTTCTCCGATTCACCATGCGGCGTAATTCACAAGTGTCGAGCGTCGGCGGGGGTTCCGACGCCTGGGATGATGGCGGCGATGCCGCGTGGTCCCGCTCCGGATCTAAGGACTGTAAGGAATAAAAGTCCGATATCTTTTTGGGTCCAGCAGCGGTCTTTCTACGCTTAGGCATCTCAGAAGGAGTTTTGGAGCCGTATTAGAGCACTGTATGCTGGGGTTCAGTCGCTTTCAGTGCTGATCTGGAGGAGCAGAAGGATCAAGCGGCCATTCCCTTCAACGCGCAGGCCACGCCCCCAGTAATTATATTCTTGTACATAGGAGCAGTATTATAGTAGTTATATTCTTGTACATAGGAGCAGTATTATAGTAGTTATATTCTTGTACATAGGATTAGTATTATAGTAGTTATATTCTTGTACATAGGAGGTAGTATTATAGTAGTTATATTCTTGTACATAGGAGCAGTATTATAGTAGTTATATTCTTGTACATAGGAGCAGTATTATAGTAGTTATATTCTTGTACATAGGAGCAGTATTACAGTAGTTATATTCTTACATAGGAGGATATGTAGTTATATTCTTGTACATAGGAGGCAGTATTATAGTAGTTATATTCTTGTACATAGGAGCAGTATTATAGTAGTTATATTCTTGTACATAGGAGCAGTATTATAGTAGTTATATTCTTGTACATAGGAGGCAGTATTATAGTAGTTATATTCTTGTACATAGAAGCAGTATTATAGCAGTTATATTCTTGTACATAGGAGCAGTATTATAGTAGTTATATTCTTGCACATATGAGCAGTATTATAGTAGTTATATTCTTGTACATATGAGCAGTATTATAGTAGTTATATTCTTGTACATAGGAGCAGTATTATAGTAATTATATTCTTGTACATAGGAGCAGTATTATAGTAGTTATATTCTTGTACATATGAGCAGTATTATAGTAGTTATATTCTTGTACATAGGGAGCAGTATTATAGTAGTTATATTCTTGTACATAGGAGCAGTATTATAGTAGTTATATTCTTGTACATAGGAGGCGGTAATTATAGTATTTATATTCTTGTACATAGGAGCAGTATTATAGTAGTTATATTCTTGTACATAGGAGCAGTATTATAGTAGTTATATTCTATACATATGAGCAGTATTATAGTAGTTATATTCTTGTACATAGGAGCAGTATTATAGTAATTATATTCTTGTACATAGGAGCAGTATTATAGTAGTTATATTCTTGTACATAGGAGCAGTATTATAGTAGTTATATTCTTCTACATAGGAGGTAGTATTATAGTAGTTATATTCTTGTACATAGGAGCAGTATTATAGTAGTTATATTCTTGTACATAGGAGCAGTATTATAGTAATTATATTCTTGTACATAGGAGCAGTATTATAGTAGTTATATTCTTGTACATAGGAGCAGTATTATAGTAGTTATATTCTTGTACATAGGAGGTAGTATTATAGTAGTTATAAATCTTGTACATAGGAGCAGTATTATAGTAGTTATATTCTTGTACATAGGAGCAGTATTATAGTAGTTATATTCTTGTACATAGGAGCAGTATTACAGTAGTTATATTCTTGTACATAGGAGCAGTATTATAGTAGTTATATTCTTGTACATAGGAGCAGTATTATAGTAGTTATATTCTTGTACATAGGAGCAGTATTATAGTAGTTATATTCTTGTACATAGGATCAGTATTATAGCAGTTATATTCTTGTACATAGGAGCAGTATTATAGTAGTTATATTCTTGTACATAGGAGCAGTATTATAGTAGTTATATTCTGTACATAGGAGCAGTATTATAGTAGTTATATTCTTGCACATATGAGCAGTATTATAGTAGTTATATTCTTGTACATATGAGCAAGTAATTATAGGTAGTTATATTCTTGTACATAGGAGCAGTATTATAGTAATTATATTCTTGTACATAGGAGCAGTATTATAGTAGTTATATTCTTGTAACATAGGAGCAGTATTATAGTAGTTATATTCTTGTACATAGGAGCAGTATTTAGTAGTTTTTGTACATAGGAGCATTATATAGTTTTTCTTGTACATAGGAGCAGTATTATAGTAGTTATATTCTTGTACACAGGAGGCAGTATATAGTAGTTATATCTTGTACACAGGAGCAGTATATAGTAGTTATATTCTTGTACATAGGAGCAGTATTATAGTAGTTATATTCTTGCACATAGGAGGCAGTATTATAGTAGTTATATTCTTGTACATAGGAGGCAGTATTATAGTAGTTATATTCTTGTACATAGAAGCAGTATATAGTAGTTATATTCTTGTACATAGGAGCAGTGTTATAGCAGTTATATTCTTGTACATAGGAGCAGTATTATAGTAGTTATATTCTTGCACATATGAGCAGTATTATAGTAGTTATATTCTTGTACATATGAGCAGTATTATAGTAGTTATATTCTTGTACATAGGAGCAGTATTATAGTAGCTATATTCTTGCACATAGGAGCAGTATTATAGTAGTTATATTCTTGTACACAGGAGGCAGTATTATAGTAGTTATATTCCTGTACATAGGAGCAGTATTATAGTAGTTATATTCTTGTACACAGGAACAGTATTATAGTAGTTATATTCTTGTACATAGGAGCAGTATTATAGTAGTTATATTCTTGTACATAGGAGCAGTATTATAGTAGTTATATTCTTGTACATAGGAGGCAGTATTATAGTAGTTATATTCTTGTACATAGGAGCAGTATTATAGCAGTTATATTCTTGTACATAGGAGCAGTATTATAGTAGTTATATTCTTGTACGTAGTAGCAGTATTATAGTAGTTATATTATTGTACATAGGAGCAGTATTATAGTAGTTATATTCTTGTATATAGGGACAGTATCATTCATTCTTGATCATAGAGGACATTATTATAGTAATTATACTCTTATTTAATAACTCTTAAATTAATATAATTATGCTATGTTTCAAATCTATTTACATGTATAATGACATCCAAACAATTGTGTTTCTAGTCACTAATTTTATTGTATTGGTCATAAAAAGCATTTACTGTTTTCTGTGTCTGTCATTCAATCATCATAAATCTTGGTTCCCCTTTAATAACTCACCTCCAGCAGGGTACTTTTGGTGATATAGCTCGTACACTCTCTCATGGGCGTCCAGCAGAACCTGCAGGGTTTGTGAATCTGTTACATCTGCAGGAACATCAAATGTGATCCAGGTTTCGACCAAATCCCCAAAGGAATGAAATACAGATTCAGCATATTCTGCATAAGCATCAACAGGGCCGGTGCCAGTCTGGGTGCCAACTTCATAAAGTCTGTTGAGGTCACTGTCCTGTAAGATCACAATTGGTTTAATGCCGGCTCCCTGCAGTTCCTGGAGAAGGGTCCTGTAACACTGCAGTTGTCCCTCATCCCTGCCCTTGAAGGTTACAGGGTTTACAGCCAGCTGGATCTTGTAGTGGGTGATGCCATACTTCTGCAGAGTCGGACGTTGGTCTTTCAATTCATTTAAAATGTTGTTGGTGCACCTAAATACTCCCTGTGGCTCCACTTCATTAAGACGACCATTGTTGTTGCTCTGCAAAGGTCCAGCAATGGCCATGAAGTCTCCATGGACTGGACCGTTGAGCCCATGACACATGGAAGAGAGGAGAACCAAGAGGACTCCTCGCCAGGTAGGCACCATTCTGGCCACTGTATCCCTAAATGTACCTGTCAAGTCATTTATACATAACGTCCATAAAATGGCCCTTTGACGTCTTATCTTTGCTGACAGTGACATTGCAGAAGAGCTAATTATATATTATATAAGAGATAATGAGGGAGCTGCAGGAGCACAAGGTGCGATTGTGAGAAGATACAGAGCTGGTAATATGCACAGCCATTGAGCGGCCGGTCCCTAATGCATAGGCAACATCCATTTGGATTCCACAGATGGATCATAGACCCATGCACTACTTTTTTTGCGGTGTGGAGGCACAGACCCCACGGAAGCACTCCGCAAAAAATGCTGATTTGGCATACAGTTATTTAATGTGTATGGGCAACATATCTCATGCTAAAATACCATAGTTTAAAAAAAAAAAATACATGGAGACTGCAGGTCATTGGTGCCTCTGATCCTCCTACGTACTCTATCTTCTGGCTCTACAATGCCTAAGACTATGTTCATATCTCTGGTAAAGGGTTCCGGCAGTTCACTGCATCTGGCATTACCGGATGCTGCCGTTCACCTCTGGATGCCATAGACTATAATGGGATCTGGCTGCTTAATGTCATGATTGAAGTTTTGGCCGACAGAAAGTTCTGTTTCAATAATTTTTATCCAGCCAAAACCCAGTCGGATCCCATTATAGTCCATGGGGTTCAGGTATCTGGCAATGCGGGATCAGATGAATTATGGCAGAACTCGGCCTGCTGAATATGTTTACCGCTGATGTAAATGTAGCCTGAGAGACGTGTGTCTCCTCTTCTACAAGACCAGTGTCCTCAGTTCATATATGAAAAACCAACTCCATGCAGGCATACACAATATGGAGAAAATATTGGGCTGCACATCCTAAGTATTGATTATGGATGCTTTATCCGAAGTCGATTTGCATAAAACTTTGAATAGTATTACAACAAAATTTTATGAGAATCAACTTTGAATGAAGCATCCAAAGTTAATTCGCTCATCCCTAGTATTCACTTCAGGTGTTTTATTGCGCCCCATTACCACAGTGTAAAACATCGAGCCCCTAACCATGCAGTCTGCCATTACCACAGGTGTATAACATCCAGCCCCTATCTATGCAGTCTGCCATTACCACAGGTGTATAACATCCAGCCCCTAGCTATGCAGTCTGCCATTACCACAGATGTATAACATGCAGCCCCTAGCCATGCAGTCTACCACTACCACAGGTGTATAACATCCAGCCCCTAGCCATGCAGTCTACCATTACCACTGGTGTATAAAATCCAACCCTAGCTAAGCAGTCTGCCATTACCACAGGTGTATAACATGCAGCCCCTAGCTAAGCAGACTGCTATTAGCACATGTGTATAACATCCAGCCCTTGGCCATGCAGTCTGCCATTACCACAGGTGTATAACATCTAGCTGCTATCCATGCAGTCTGTCTTTACAGACATTTGTGTGTACAGAGCTCACCTAATTCCAGCATGGTAACGTAACAGGATGTTATCTCTGATATAATTCACTATGTGAAATGTCTTGCCTCCTAGATATTACACCAACACTTGTGAATAGCAGCTGCATGCCAGCCTTATATAACCAAGCAGAATGGCAGGAGTTGAATGAAGAGGTGTAAAGCACGCCAATAATGGACTCCGGAGCAGCGATCACGTCTTCTGTGCAGTGTCCAAAATGCTTCTCTATCTGATGGTCTGATGGGTGAGTCTGAGTTTGGAGAATGCCAGGAGAACTTTACCTGCCTGACTGCATTGTGCCAACTGTAAAGATGGTGGAGGAAGCATAATACTATGGGGTTGTTTTCAGGGATAAGCCTCGGTCACTTAGCTCCAGTGAAGGGAAATCTTGAATTGGCTGGCCACACAGAGCCTTGTTCTCAATCCCATCCAACACCTTCGGGATGAACTAGAACGGCGAGTCAGGTCTACACACTCAACGTCAGTGTCTGACCTCACCAGTGCACATTCTTGGTACATTGGGTTACCTTGGACCTTCCATATCTTATAATAATTTCACTCTTTGATCCCTGTTGAAAAGTCAATATTTAGTATCTATTATTTTCTGGTAATCGCTGATCTGTAATTGACCCGTTCAAAGAGACACTGAGAAGATTCACATGGTGAACAGAGTCCATGGTCATCCTCACCATTAGCTGTGGTCCAGGTCCTGACACCTTCATTGGACAAGTGACCCCACAGTGCACCACCTGAGATCAGATAAGGCCTGTGACGTTGTGGCTGCCCCATAAATTACAAAGTGTCCTTGTGGCCCCCATACAGTATATTATGGGGGCCACAAGGACACTTTGTAATGTATGAGGGCCACAAGGAGACATTATACTGTATGGGGCAGACACAAGTCCCTCCCCCTCAGTATAACAATGTCTTGGCCACCATCTTGTTGCTCATGTATGGGCAGGCAGGAAGGAGTATGCCAGTCAGACAGGGCCGACATACATGTTGAATTGTTAATAGACATGCAGTGTCCCACATATAATGTGTGCAAAAAAAGGGACACAGCAAACTGTCTATATTTCTGTATACATACTAACTATGTCATTTCATCCTTTGTATTTATTGTATGTGTAGTTATTAACTGCAAGAAATCATTTAACCCTTACACTCCCAGCGCCGTACATGTACGGCACTGGGGCGATGCGGGCACATGGCGCCCGCTCGCAAGTGCGGCGGGCGTCATGGCTGGCAAGTCTCTGCTGTTTCTAACAGCAGAGACTTGCCGCTACTTACTTGATCGGCGGCGTCTTGCTGGGTGGTTAGATGCCGTGATCACACGTGATCACGGCATCTAGTTGCGTCTGAACCCGGAAGCGTTCGCTTCCAGGTGGTGTACAGACACCCCGTGTGGCCAATCGGGGTGTCTGTACACCATATGAAAACTGTAATCCTCGCTGGTGAGGATTACAGTTTTCAAAGTGCAATTCTTATTCTGGCCACTAGATGGCAGGCCAGGATAAGAGATTCTTGGATTTCTTGGAGTCTAGAAAATCCCTGATTGCTCATAAAGAAAAAAAAAAGCCACAATATATCAGCTCATATTTGACCTTTCAAATAGTCAAAAAATAAATAAAAAAAATGTTAAAAAATATATAAAAAATAAAAAAGATATAAAAGTTCAAATCACCCCCCTTTCCGTATAATTAAAAAATAAATACCTAAATAACAATAAATATAGACATCATGGGTATCACTGTGACCGAAAAGCCCGTACTTCCAATACGGCGAATTGTGTGGCGGAAAAAAGCATCCAAATGTCGCTTTTTTTTTTCTAAAAAAAATTAAATAAAAAGTGATCAAAAAGTCATACACACCCCAGAATGGTATCAATAAAAACTTCAGATTGCCCCGCAAAAAATGAGCCCCCATACAGCTCTGTACACATAAATACCAAAAAGTTATAGGGGTCAAGATATGACAAGGAAAAAAAAAAAAAAAAAAAGGGCAACTTTCTAATTATTTTATCACTATCAAAACGCAGGAAAAACTATACATATTAGGTATTGCCGGATTCGTACTGACCAGTAGAATGAAAGTAATGGGTCAGTTTTAATGCACATTGAACGCTGTAAATAAGAAACCCGTAGAACTGTAGCGGAATAGCGTTTTTTTTGCAATTTCACCTGATTTGGAATTTTTTTCCCGCTTCCCACTACACCATATGCAATATTAAATGGTGGCGTTGGAAAGTACAACTTGTCCCGCAAAAAACAAGCCCTCATACAGCTATGTGAACAGAAAAATAAAAGCGTTATGGCTGTTTGAAGGCAGGGAGCGCAAAACGAAAATGCATAACCGAAAAAACCTCCGGGAGTGAAAGGGTTAAGGCTGGTATACTACATTCGTATTTCTCACCACTAGGTGGTGCTAGTACTTAACTTAGATATAGCCTGGCTGGTTACAACCAGTTTAGGAGAGACCAGTGCAAGTCAGTCAGTAACATGTAACGTGTGTGCAAGCAACCTTAAAGGGAACCTGTCATCTCCGAAACACCCCCTGAACTAGAGTAAGCGGTGTATAGCAGGAGCGTAGCTAAAGGCTCATGGGCCCTGGTGCAAGAGTTCAGCTTGGGCCCCCCTCCTCTTAGTGCTCTGTGTGTCTTCTTATGCGTTACAAGGGTTTTTGGGCCCCCTCAGGCTCCTGGGCCCGGTAGCGACTGCTACCTCTGCACCCCCTATAGCTACGCCCCTGGTGTATAGTGTAAGTGATGCTGAATCCAATTATGAAAGTTTTATCTTCATACTCAGTTCCATTCTGACGCTGTGCTCCCACAAACCTGCAGTAAAAGGCACTCACTGGACTCTTCTTTGAGTCGTCTCCATTATGTGAGTGAGCACCGGAGTCCAGTGAGTGCATTTTACTGCTGGTTTGTGGGAGCACAGTGTCGGAATAGAAGTGAGTATGAAGATAAAACTTACATAACCGGACTCGATGTCACTTACACTATACACCGCTTACTCTAGTTCACGGGGTGTTTTGGAGATGACAGGTTCCCTTTAAGCAAAGTGCAGGAGGAGAAGTCATCCCTTAGGCTGCTAATTCTGCCTGGCCCTGGCCAAGTCATGTTTCATGTTAGCATTTACCAATACTAAGCCACGAGGATCTGGCAATCTACTGGATAAGCAAGTCTGCCAAAGGTAATTAGCTATACCTCAGCTTTATGGACTTTGTCAGCACCTTTGTGACTAGGAGTCGCTCCACAGCACCTGGACACATACTTTTCAACTAAGCGCAAGTTGTATTTGTACCTACTGAAAACCCCAACGGGCAGTGAGGTCTCAACCATGTATTGTTAGCTTACCGGAGCAGAAGTGTTAATTCCTGCCACGCAGGGTAGACCCCTGAAGGATCGCTGTATTGATATAACAAGTATATTAAGAAGTATATCCAGAGCACAGACTAGTTTTAAAGAGGATTGACACAGAGGAAAGTATAATTGAAAGCACACTGTATTCTAAAGAGGAATTCTTGCAGCAGCTACACTCATTGCCTACTGAAAGTAACTGTAAACCGTATTTTTCAAGAAAGACTATCTCAAGGCAAAAGTAAAGCCATTTGTTCTTTATACAAAGCTGTCTCCTCTCTTCACTTGTACTACAAACTTTGTGTCTACCTAAGACACTGGCGTCATGACAATCCAGGACCCTGCTGACAGACACCTTAAAATACCTAAAACCATCAAGGGCCCCTCGCCTCACCATCCGGCAGTGTTCCTGTGGACCAGAGGTGCCCCGGAGGAAAAGGTGTCCTTCCTCCCACGCAACTGCACACCAGCCCAGGAGTTGCCAAACCGTGAGTAGTCTTACCACCGGCAACACCATTAGACACTGTGACATATCCCCAACGCTCACGCATGCCCCTGCGGTCCGGCTCACTGCAGACAGACCTTATTGAAAACAGTCCGGCTATCTTGTAGGCAGGGCAGGCCGCGTCTGTCGTCCTCCTTCTTCTTCTTGTACTCACAGCGAACTCTGTGGGGGTGGGAGCTGAAAGACTTTTCCCACTCCTACCTCACTTTCAGTGGGCGGAGACTTCAGCGAGGTGAGCGAGGAGGAGCCGGGGGTGGCCGCTGCCGGCACTAATTGTGCATTACATGGTAGGATGCAGGGGCAGGCGGAGGGACACAGATTTTGAAGCAGTCAGCGGTTGCCATATCGCTGTTTCTTAATAATATATCCCGGTAATAACTAGTAAATCGATCAGTGCAGCGGCCCAGGTGTGTCCGGCCTTGGGTCACTGCGCAGGCCGCATGACACGGCTTCGCTGGGCCGCATCTGGCTCGCGGGCCGTAGGTTGGGCATCACTGGTCTAGACAATTGCATCTATTTATCAGCTGACAGTACGACTCGCTGTGTGCAGGTTTTCTCCCAGGGGCATCTACAGATCTCATAGGGCCCCCAACTAGTATGAGTGGGACAATCGCTCCCAGGCAATGCCCCAGATTTCTGACAAATTTACAATTTTTTATTGAATTAATTGGAATACAATTTACTTTCAAAAAAATTCTTCCTCCACCACTCTCCTTGTGGCTGCCCTCATACAGTATAACGTCACGTTGTAGCTGCCCCCATACAGTATAATGGCTCCTTGTGGCTGCCCCCATACAGTATAACGTCTCCTTGTGGCTGCCCCCATACAGTATAGCGTCTCCTTGTAGCTGCCCCCATACAGTATAATGGCTCCTTGTGGCTGCCCCCATACAGTATAACGTCTCCTTGTGGCTGCCCCCATACAGTATAACGTCTCCTTGTGGCTGCCTCCATACAGTATAATGGCTCCTTGTGGCTGCCCCCATACAGTATAATGGCTCCTTGTGGCTGCCCCCATACAGTATAATGGCTCCTTGTGGCTGCCTCCATACAGTATAATGGCTCCTTGTGGCTGCCCCCATACATTACAAAGTGTCCTTGTGGCTGCCCCCATACAGTATAATGGCTCCTTGTGGTCCCAAGTGTTTTTTAATGGGTATTTATCGCAATATATATCGTTCTTGCAATAAATTTATTAATTTAGTTATTGTGGGAATATTTTTTATATTGCCCAACCGTAAGCAGTACAATTATTTTCTGCAGCGACTGGAGACCCCATCTCCCCACGCCTGTCAGTACAGACCTGACCAGTACCCTCAGTCAGGCATCAGAGCACGTCGGAGAAGGTGAGGACGAGTCAGAAGGGAGCAGGAGTTCTATGGAGGATGGTAGTGGTGGAAAGTGTCTTTTACTAAGTCTCCTTACTCCTTAGTCTTGCCATGTGCAGTTATGTGCCCCCTTCACAATAATTTAAAAAAATAAATAAATCAGTAAATACTTGAGCATTTAGCTACGACCCTGGGGACAGCCACTAAAATCTGAGACTGTCCTGCTAATCTAGGACGGTGGTCAAATTTTTACTTTTTTGTGCAACAAGACAAGAAGCCTTTATGCCTCATTTGTAAGGACACTGTTCAAGGAGCACAATATCAAACGACACTATGACAGCAAACACAAGATAACTTATGGCCAATATGTTGGTGTGTGCCGTGAACAGAAAATTACCAGATTGTGTGAAGAAGTTGATGGATTAAGAAAAATGTTCAATAAAAAGAGAAAAGAAAATGAAGCTGCCGTTCGTGCAAGTTTTCGGGTGGCTCATATATTGAGTAAGGAAGCCAAACCATTTTCTGAAGGTAAATGTGTGAAAAAGTGCATCTTGGCTGTAGTGGAAGAATTATGCCCAGAAAGAAAGAGTGCAATCGAAGCCGTTAGCCTGTCACAAATGACAATAACGAGATGAGTGGAAGATTTGGGAGGCGACAGTGGCATAACTACAGGGGAATCAGGGGAAGCAGCTGCTTTGGGCCCGAGAGGAGTAGGGGCCCGGGAGCAGTGTCTTTTCTAGTACTATTCAGGCCAGGCTGGGCCCCCAGTGTGACTGTATCTACAGGGGGCCCAGTCTGGCCTGAAATGTACTAGAAATGTTGTACAAACCAGTATCAAGGACCTTTTGAATGCAGTAATCATAGGCTAAAGGACCTTTGATGATGTCATCAGGTCACATAATCGAAGGTCCTCTATCCTAACATTACTGCATTCCAAAGGTCCTTTAGCCTCCAAGAGACACCAGAGGAGAATGGAAAACCTGCAGCGTGTAAGTAAATAAGTGTCTGTGTATATGTATATATGTGTATGCATGTGTTTATCTGTGTGTGTTTATATGTGTATATATGTGTGCGTTTAACTGTGTGTATATTATATATTTTTTTGCGTATTTGTATGTATGTGTCTGTCTTTGTGTGTATATAAATATATATGTGTGTGTGAGTTTATATGTGTGTATATTATATTTTTTTTGCGTATTTCTATGTGTATGTGTGTATATAAATATATATGTGTGTGTTTATATCTGTGTATATATATATATATAGGTGTGTTTATCTGTGTGCATATATATATATATATGCTGTATATATGTGTGTATGTATATATGTGTGTGTGTATATATATATATATATGTGTGTGTGTGTATATATATATATGTGTGTGTGTGTGCATATATATATATGTGTGTGTGTGTATATATATATATATATATGTGTGTGTGTGTGTGTATATATATATATGTGTGTGTGTGTGCATATATATATATATATGTGTGTGTGTGTGTGTGTGTGTATGTATATATGTGTGTGTGTGTGTATATATATATATATATATATATATAGTTAGTGTGTGTTTAAGGGGAAGGGGGGAGTGGCTGTAGAAAATTTGCTGTAGGGCCCAGTCAGTTGTAGCTACGCCCCTGGGTATATAAGATATATAAGACAAGAGCAGGCCAGTTTGAAATGGTTTCAATTGCTGCTGATGAGTCTACAGACATAAGTGACACTGCTCAATTGCTAGTGTTCATTCGCGGTTATAAACTCTACATTTGAAGTTATTGAAGAACTGGCAGCGATGAAAAGCATGAATGGAACAACCACTGGTGAAGATTTGTTCAGAGAAGTATCAGAAGTTATTGACGAGCTTTGCCTGGACTGGAGCAAGTTAATAGGAGTGACTACAGATGGTGAAAGCATGGTTGGACGGCACAGTGGTTTGGTAGCTAGAGTACGTCAAAAAGTTATAGAATCCAATGGTTCTCCACCACTGGAACTCCACTGCATAATTCACCAACAAAATCTTTGTGTGAAGCAGTTGAACTTGGAACATGTTATGAAGGTTGTCGTCAAATGTGTAAACTTCATACGATCGCATGCACTGACTCACAGAGAATTTCTTGTTGAATCTGAATCTGAGTCGAGGCAAAGTGTTGAAATGTTTTTTTTTTACTTGAGACATGAGATTTCTATCTTCATGTCTGAAAAAGCTTCCCGAGATCAGCAATCCATCATGGCTCTGGGATTTAGCAATCTTGTTGCGATTTGACAGCTTATTTAATTGAACTGAATCTAAAGCTGCAAGGCAAAAACAAGCTCATCTGTCGTGTGTGTGCAGACGTAACCGCATTTCATGCTAAATTGTTCATACAACAAGCTGAAAGAGAACAGTTGTTGCACTTTCCAACATGTGCTGCACTACATCAGGAAGACAGGAATGTTCGCTTCCCAAAAGGAAGAATGGTTCAGCTTCTCAAGCTGCTAAGTGAAAATTATGAAGAAAGATTTGCAGATTTTCACCACATGAAGAATAATATTTGTTTGTTCGAAAATTCATCTGGAACTGATTGACTTACGATCCCAGACGTCTCTGCAGGACAAATTCAAAGAAAAAGCACTTTCAGACCTTTATGCCGAACTATGTCCAGAAACATTTCCAAATTTGCGAAAACAAGGACAAAGAATGATGACAACTTTTGCAAGTACTCATGTGTGTGAACAAACTTTTTCAAACGTCTCATGCTCTTGGCTTACTGACGATCATTTGCATTCTGTGCTGAGAATCAACGTGACAAACTTTGATCCAAACATTTGAAAACTGGTTTCTGGAAAATATCTGTCACATTAATGAAATGACATCAAATAGTGAGTACAGAAATTATTTCTGGTTTATGATTTCGTTTTTAATACTGTGTTATCTAAATTAGTAGCATAATTTCCCTTTTTGATGATTGCATTTCTTTCTGGCAATGCTGCCTGGTTCTGGCATGCGAAATTTATTCCATGTCTAGTGCGGCCCCCAGATGAAAAATGGTTGGGCACCACTGGTCTAGACAATGCTCTGTGACCTAAACAGCCTGGACTCCAGAATGATACATTGTAGCAAACTTTTAGTGACTTGTGTAGCTGCTGCTGCTGCTGATTTTGTTCACAGAGCATTATCTAGGATGGATACAATTGTAATTCAGTGATAGGAAGTTTAACAAGGGGCACTGTGCTAGCACTCTTTCTGTGGGCCCCCCCTAGTGGCAGTTGCAAGCAAAAAGAATTTTAACTCTTCATTCTGTGGCTGAGACCTGGGAAGCTCTATGCTGGAAATGTTTATCAGTGGGCACTCTGCAGGCATGGTTTATAGATGACCCTCTCTTGGAAATATTGTTTAATAGGGGGCACTCTGCTGGCACTGTTTCTGTTGAGCACTTTCATGGCAGTATTATTTATGGTATGCCCTCTGCTGGCACTGTTTTATAGGGGGCACACTATGGGCACTATAATTTTTGGGGGAGAAGGGGTGGTGTCCTGCACTTGTAAGTAGGCTTTACATGAAATTGGCAAAATGACATTTAAAGGAGTTGTGCCATAACCTACTTTTTTTTTTTTTATCTTCAACGTTACCTCATTTGCAGTTTTCTCTTATCCCCCGTGCTTGAATCCTGCTTCCTGGTTTGTCATATGTCTGCTATCCCATTATGCCTTAGGGCATTGAGGTGTGTCCTGACATTAGCAGATCACGTGACACTAACCACACCCCTTGTTCTTACCAATGATGCGTCTTATGTCTTCCATTACAAGGCTCCAATGCAGGATGTAACCTACAGCAACAGGGTGCAGTGGTCGGATAATGACCTTTGGTATTTGGGAAAAGTGATATAACAGTGATATCTGTTGGGTGGGATACATTTATATCAGTAGTACAACCCCTCTAATGTTTCTCAATCTCCACACTATTCAAACTCTCACATAACAGACGAGATGAGTTTTTATACTTTATTTTCATGTTGATATTTTACATTTTCTATCCATACAACTAAAATACGGCAGCTAACGTGCGCTTTTTACGAAGTTTACCGTACAAAACTGAAAACAAAATGACAACTAAAACTGCAGCAAGTAAGAGTGCAAATTCCACATATAAAGCGGTCATCGCGTCCGAGGTGGAGACTTTCAGTCCCAGAAAGTCCACGAATGGCGGTTCCTGCTCTCCCGAGGGTCCTGTAGTGGGGCCGCTGCCGCTACCGCTGCCGCTGGTTGTGGTTGTGGGTCTGGAAGTTGTACCTGCCGGAAAACAGGGGATTCTGGGTAAATGTCACCTATAACTTAAATGTGATGGTGTATCTCAGTTACTAAGTTGTCTCCTAGTTGCCACCAAACAAACCAGAAATCGTGAATAATTAAGGCTCAAAAATATAATTCATCAGAAACAAACAAAAAAGTTATAATAATTCTGAAAATTTGAATTTCAGTAAAAAATTTGTAGCAATTATTGACCCTCCTCTTATCAGCGCCTTTGATCAGTTTCACCCACCTTCAGTTTCCGGTTCTAGACATGGATGAGACCCGTTAAGTGGATCTGGAAAGCCATTGCACTGAACCACGGATCTGTAGTATTTCACAGAAGCTTTAGGGAGACGAGGCAGATTTGGGTCTGAATAGTTGGTGTAATATAAACCGAACCGCTCAGTGTAACCTGTCGCCCACTCAAAGTTATCCATCAGACTCCAGGCTGAGTATCCGCGGAGATCAACACCATCGTACTTTACAGCTGCAGAAGAGAACAGTCAGATAGAGGGATGTACAGTAATACCAGACAGAGTTATAACAGTTATATTCTTGTACATATGAGCAGTATTATAGTAGTTATATTCTTGTACATAGTAGGCAGTATTATAGTAGTTATATTCTTGTACATAGGAGCAGTATTATAGTAGTTATATTCTTGTACATAGGAGCAGTATTATAGTAGTTATATTCTTGTACATAGGAGCAGTATTATAGTAGTTCTATTCTTGTACATAGTAGGCAGTATTATAGTAGTTATATTCTTGTACATAGGAGGAGTATTATAGTAGTTATATTCTTGTACATAGGAGCAGTATTATTGTAGTTATATTCTTGTACATAGGAGGCAGTATTATAGTAGTTATATTCTTGTACATATGAGCAGTATTATAGAAGTTATATTCTTGTACATAGGAGCAGTATTATAGTAGTTATATTCTTGTACATGGGAGGTAGTATTATAGTAGTTATATTCTTGTACATGGGAGGTAGTATTATAGTACTTATATTCTTGTACATGGGAGGTAGTATTATAGTAGTTATATTTTTGTACATGGGAGGTAGTATTATAGTAGTTATATTCTTGTACATGGGAGGTAGTATTATAGTAGTTATATTCTTGTACATGGGAGGCAGTATTATAGTAGTTATATTCTTGTACATGGGAGGCTAGTATTATAGTAGTTATATTCTTGTACATGGGAGGTAGTATTATAGTAGTTTAGATTCTTGTACATGGGAGGTAGTATTATAGTAGTTATATCTTGTACATGGGAGGTAGTATTATAGTAGTTATATTCTTGTACATGGGAGGAGTATTTAGCTTGTATGTTATTATAGTAGTTATATTCTTGTACATAGGAGGCGGTATTATAGTAGTTATATTCTTGTACATAGGAGCGTAGTATTATAGTAGTTATATTCTTGTACATAGGAGGCAGTATTATAGCAGTTATATTCTTGTACATAGAAGGAGTATTATAGCAGTTATATTCTTGTACATAGGAGCAGTATTATAGTAGTTATATTCTTGTACATAGGAGGCAGTATTATAGTAGTTATATTCTTGTACATAGGAGGCAGTATTATAGTAGTTATATTCTTGTACATAGGAGGTAGTATTATAGTAGTTATATTCTTGTACATAGGAGCAGTATATATAGTAGTTATATTCTTGTACATAGGAGCAGTATTATAGTAGTAGTATTCTTGTACATAGGAGCAGTATTATAGTAGTTATATCTTGTATAGGAGCAGTATTATGTAGTTATATTGCTTAATAGGAGCAGTATTATAGTAGTTATATTGTTGTACATAGGAGGCAGTATTATAGTAGTTATATTCTTGTACATAGGAGCAGTATTATAGTAGTTATATTGTTGTACATATGAGCAGTATTATAGTAGTTATATTGTTGTACATAGGAGGCAGTATTATAGTAGTTATATTCTTGTACATAGGAGCAGTATTATAGTAGTAATAGTAGGATGCAGTATATATATATATATATATATATATATATATATATATATATATATACATATACAGTACAGACCAAAAGTTTGGACACACCTTCTCATTCAAAGAGTTTTCTGTATTTTCATGACTATGAAAATTGTAGATTCACACTGAAGGCATCAAAACTGTGAATTAACACATGAGGAATTATATACTTAACAAAAAAGTGTGAAACAACTGAAAATATGTCTTATATTCTAGGTTCTTCAAAGTAGCCACCTTTTGCTTAGATTACTGCTTTGCACACTCTTGGCATTCTCTTGGTGAGCTTCAAGAGGTAGTCACCTGAAATGGTTTTCACTTCACAGGTGTGCCCTGTCAGGTTTAATAAGTGGGATTTCTTGACTTATAAATGGGGTTGGGACCATGAGTTGTGTTGGGCAGAAGTCAGGTGGATACACAGCTGATAGTCCTACTGAATGTTAGAATTTGTATTATGGCAAGAAAAAAGCAGCTAAGTAAAGAAAAACGAGTGGCCATCATTACTTTAAGAAATGAAGGTCAGTCAGTGCGAAAAATTGGGAAAACTTTGAAAGTGTCCCCAAGTGCAGTCGCAAAAACCATCAAGTGCTACAAAGAAACTGGCTGACATGAGGACCGCACCAGGAAAGGAAGACCAAGAGTCACCACTGCTGCGGAGGAGAAGTTCATCCGAGTCACCAGCCTCAGAAATGGCAGGTTAACAGCAGCTCAGATTAGAGACCAGGTCAATGCCACACAGAGTTCTAGCAGCAGACACATCTCTACAACAACTGTTAAGAGGAGACTGTGTGCAGCAGGCCTTCATGGTGGAAACCACTGCTAAGGACAGGCAACAAGCAGAAGAGACTTGTTTGGGCTAAAGAACACAAGGAATGGACATTAGACCAGTGGAAATCTGTGCTTTGGTCTGATGAGTCCAAATATGAGATCTTTGGTTCCAAACACCGTGTCTTTGTGCGACGCAGAAAAGGTGAACGGATGGACTCTACATGCCTGGTTCCCACCGTGAAGCATGGAGGAGGAGGTGTGATGGTGTGGGGGGGGGGGGGGGGGGCTTTGCTGGTGACACTGTTGGGGATTTATTCAAAATTGAAGGCATACTGAACCAGCATGGCTACCACAGCATCTTGCAGCGGCATGCTATTCCATCCGGTTTGCGTTTAGTTGGACCATCATTTATTTATCAACAGGACAATGACCCCAAACACACCTCCAGGCTGTGTAAGGGCTATTTGACCAAGAAGGAGAGTGATGGGGTGCTACGCCAGATGACCTGGCCTCCACAGTCACCAGACCTGAACCCAATCGAGATGGTTTGGGGTGAGCTGGATCGCAGATGGAAGGCAAAAGGGCCAACAAGTGCTAAGCATCTCTGGGAACTCCTTTAAAGGGTTATTCTCATTTCTCATCGCTAGGTTAGGCCCCCATTGTCTTATAGGTGCGAGTCCCACCGCTGGGACCCGCACCTATATCCAGAACGGAGACCCGAACTGCATGCGCAGCCGCCCTCCATTCATTTCTATGGGGCCGACGAAAATAGCCGAGCGCTGGCGGCCCCATAGAAATGAATGGGAGCGGTGGCCGCGCTTGTGCGCTGCGCTCCCATTCATTTCTATGAGCGCAGCGGGGAGCTGCGCCTGGTGGTGGCCGGACCCCCGGAAACCTGGGGTCCACCAGGCGCAGCGCTCCCCGCTCTGTTCTGGATATATGTGTGGGTCCCGCACCTATAAGACAATGGGGGCATATCCTAGCGATATGCCCCCATTGTCTAAGGTGAGAATACCCCTTTAAGACTGTTGGAATACCATTTCAGGTGACTACCTCTTGAAGCTCATCAAGAGAATGCCAAGAGTGTGCAAAGCAGTAATCAAAGCAAAAGGTGGCTACTTTGAAGAACCTAGAATATAATACATATTTTCAGTTGTTTCACACTTTTTTGTTAAGTATATAATTCCACATGTGTTAATTCATAGTTTTGATGCCTTCAGTGTGAATCTACAATTTTCATAGTCATGAAAATACAGAAAACTCTTTGAATGAGAAGGTGTGTCCAAACTTTTGGTCTGTACTGTATATATATATATATATATATACAAATAAACAAAATAGTTTTTTTAAATACTTTACATACAGCAGATACTTGTACAATGACCTGAAGGTGTTGTTGAAGTGAGGTTGCTGTGTATGTGCCTCCTTATATATGTAGAGGTCTAGTGAGTAATTTAACTACAAGTAAAGACTGGATATGGATGACCGACATGGACTGCAGATACGTTTGGCCTGCGTTGTATACAATCCCATACCTTTCAGAGCCTCATTCAAATAATGCTTATAATAATGGATCCTCCATACATCATTGAGATTTGTCCCACGCTCTGATATGCCGTTTTCTGTGATATATATAAGAGGGTTGTTAAATTCTTCCTTTATCCAGTTTAATAACCTTCTTAGTCCAAAAGGCGTCACTCTAAGCCATATACTCCCAGATCCGAGCCAGGTTTGGTCACTCAGTAAATAAACCCCCCTGTAATGGAGTACAGGAAATCCATCAAATCTCTCTTTTTTTTTTTTTTTTTTTTTTAAAGTTAGGATCCACTTATTGTCTGTGTCACCCTTACCTGTCCCCTTGATAAGCCTGATAGTCTAGTGAGTAGATAGTACTTCCAGCCAGAACGCTAGTGTAGTGGTTCAGACCAAAGAAGTCGTACGTGCCTTTTATTCTTTGCTTCTCACTTTCGGTAAACTCTGGGAGCCTGAAGATGATGAAAAGCATAGCAGTGATTATTTATCCAAAGTAAGAGGGGCATCATACATCTGTATGAAGAGTAGACCTTTGATTCCGCTCTGTCCTGCAGACCACACATCCAGGTCTTTATCACTTTTTGTCACCTCCAGCTCAGAAACACTTCTCACATCTGCTCTTCCTTCAACCACAAATCTATTAATATGTCTGTGCACGCCCTCATCATTTCCTGCCTAGATTACTGCAATATACTCCTGTATGCCCTTCTCTCTAAGGCTAGGTTCAGATGTGTCTCTGAGGCTCCATTCAGAGTCCCTGTCATAGATTTTGTAACTTTGGAGAGGAAAACCGCATGAAGTACTATTTTCCCAACAGAACAACAGGCAACTCATCAGAACCCCAATGTAAATCAATGGGTTTTGTCTGGTATCTGTTGTAACTATTATATCAGGGGTCCAGCACTGCATTGTGGTGTCCATATTAAATGTAAAACAATACACAGACATGAGCAGGGCCTAAAATTCCTTGCACTTTTCCACACCATGTTCTGCCACCTCTACCCTTGTTCCTCCAGCAGTCCCTTCATCGGCTAATCATTACCCAGCAAATACAATTCTAAGTTCAGTACTGAGAGTGACATACAAGGCCACCCACAATCTGTCCCCACCATCCTAATCTCCCAGTGCCTTCCAACAGTTTTCAGGCATGGACTTCTCTGGTTGCATTTAAAATTTTTCAACCGTTTTGTCTTCTATGGAGA
This sequence comes from Rhinella marina, assembly GCA_900303285.1. Lineage (NCBI taxonomy): Eukaryota > Metazoa > Chordata > Amphibia > Anura > Bufonidae > Rhinella > Rhinella marina. The sequence goes on from ONZH01008435.1 coordinate 780,958, forward strand.
GCTCAATGCATATAGATTTATACAGTTACCATTAAACTCAATGGGTGCGGTAAAAATCTGTAGACCGTAATCTCCCCCTAGTGGTGGTTACAAGTAGACAGAATATTTTCATTTTACTCAATGATGGAGCAACAGAAGGCAGTTCTGGCCACACGCCTTATGACAGGAGTAATCGACCTAAGGTAGGTATGCCTCTAATTACAGACGTGGTTTTAAAGACTGTACACCGAGCCGAATATGATATATGAGTTTCACTCGGAGTGTATCTTTAAAACATCATTTAATCATAAGACAATATGAAATAAAGATTATTACATGGCTGATGCTGGCCTTGTCATAGTATACTCACCGGCTTTGGTTCAGCCCCGCAGCAAGGCTTCTTTCCCGTACATTGGTCTTCATAACTTCTGGGTAGTCTCCAGTTTTAAAGACAGGATATCCAAACCATCCACCGAAAAACTGAAAGCCAATGAAAGTTAAAAGTCACTTATACATGAGGACATGAAAGTACAGAAAGTCTTCTTTCTATGTGTAATATGGTGTACGACTCCGACACCTATAAAGCTTTATGTTTTAAGGAGATCTCATTTGGTGACAAGTTGTTCTTATTACCAGGCACATTTGCAGGTAAATATTATAATCCTGCCATGTATGTATAAAATAATAACTATTATGATAGCGCACCTACAATATGTACAATTAAACTACTATAACACGGCTCCACTGCTCTTGTGTACAAGAATATAACTGCTATAATACTACCTCCTATGTACAAGAATATAACTACTATAATACTGCCTCCTATGTACAAGAATATAACTACTATAATACTGCCTCCTATGTACAAGAATATAACTACTATAATACTGCCTCCTATGTACAAGAATATAACTACTATAATACTGCCTCCTATGTACAAGAATATAACTACTATAATACTGCTCCTATGTACAAGAATATAACTACTATAATACTGCCTCCTATGTACAAGAATATAACTACTATAATACTGCTCCTATATACAAGAATATAGCTACTCTAATACTGCCTCCTATATACAAGAATATAACTACTATAATACTGCCTCCTATGTACAAGAATATAACTACTATAATACTGCCTCCTATGTACAAGAATATAACTACTATAATACTGCCTCCTATGTACAAGAATATAACTACTATAATACTGCCTCCAATGTACAAGAATATAACTACTATAATACTGCCTCCTATGTACAAGAATATAACTACTATAATACTGCCTCCTATGTAGAAGAATATAACTACTATAATACTGCTGCCTATGTACAAGAATATAACTACTATAATACTGCTCCTATGTACAAGAATATAACTACTATAATACTGCTCCTATGTACAAGAATATAACTACTATAATACTGCCTCCTATGTACAAGAATATAACTACTATAATACTGCTCCTATGTACAAGAATATAACTACTATAATACTGCCTCCTATGTACAAGAATATAACTACTATAATACTGCTTCCTATGTACAAGAATATAACTACTATAATACTGCTCCTATGTACAAGAATATAACTACTATAATACTGCCTCCTATGTACAAGAATATAACTACTATAATACTGCTCCTATGTACAAGAATATAACTACTATAATGCTGCCTCCTATGTACAAGAATATAACTACTATAATACTGCTCCTATGTACAAGAATATAACTACTATAATACTGCCTCCTATGTACAAGAATATAACTACTATAATACTGCTCCTATGTACAAGAATATAACTACTATAATACAGCCTCCTATGTACAAGAATATAACTACTATAATACTGCTCCTATGTACAAGAATATAACTACTATAATACTGCTCCTATGTACAAGAATATAACTGCTATAACACAGCTCCTATGTACAAGAATATAACTACTATAATACTGCTCCTATGTACAAGAATATAACTACTATAATACTGCTCCTATGTACAAGAATATAACTACTGTAATACTGCTCCTATGTACAAGAATATAACTACTATAATACTGCTCCTATGTACAAGAATATAACTACTATAATACAGCCTCCTATGTACAAGAATATAACTACTATAATACTGCTCCTATGTACAAGAATATAACTACTATAATACTGCTCCTATGTACAAGAATATAACTATAAAATATTACATTGTAGATTTTAGCAAATATTTATAAGATTCTTAAGCCTCCTTCTTGACACAATAACATATTCAATCTCCTAAACTGACATACCATCAGGTACCGCCATGCTGCTTCCGTGTCCTCCTGTTTGTAAGGATTAATTGGTTCAGCCCAGTCACAGTTGAGGGTGATGGAGATCAGACCCCCCTGAGAGGCTCTGTACTTATCATTATACAGATGCCATACTTCTGCATGGGCTTTAATCAGGTTATGTCCTACCAGGTATACACCAATCCCTGGTGAATAGATTCCTAAGAAGAGAGTAAAAAAATCAGAATTACTGTGCGTCATCTGACTGATCATCTAGTGTGATACTAGCCTAAGAGTACAACAGAGCTGTCACCTGTCATTAAATAACCACTGTCTAATGATAATGAGATGACTCTGCAAACTCTGCCCTAGTCTACACAGCAAAGATATATTGTTATATTGTAAACTCCAGTGTGAAAGCTGGAATACTTCCACATCATTTGTTTGTCAGAAATTAAAGAAACACATGTTAATATCTTAAAAACACCTTACTACCCCACCACTTTTAACAATGTCTGTCAGGCTATGGTATATTGTTGCACATCGGACTTCACTACACACAATATGATCGGATTGCTGGTATTTCAGTGACTGTACTTGGTCCGTAAGCCTTATAGGTACCTCCTAAGTGCAGTAAGGGTCTCTGAAAGGCCTATTGGGTCAGCCCTCATTGCTCCAACAGTTTTTAAATGGAACCTGTCATCTCCAAAACACCCCCTGAACTAGAGTAAGTGTTGTATAGTGTAAGTGATGCTGAATCCGAATATGTAAGTTTTATCTTCATACTCACTTCCATTCTGACGCTGCGCTCCCACAAACCGGCAGTAAAATGCACTCACTGGACTCCAGTGCTCACTCACATAATGGAGAGGACTCAAAGAAGAGTCCACTTTACTGCAGGTTTGTGGGAGCACAAGATCAGAATGGAAGTGAGTATGAAGATAAAACTTACATATTCGGATTCAGCATCACTTTCACTATACAACGCTTACTCTAGTTCAGGGGGTGTTTCGGTGATGACAGGTTCCCTTTAAGGCCTTTTTCAATTTCTATAAAATACAACAATTACCAGGTGCAAAGGCTCCTTCTCCATAGCCCAGGTGGGCAACGATGTACGGCTCATTCAGAGTGATCCAGAACTTCACTCTGTCACCCAGTCTCTGGAAAAGAACTTCAGCGTAGTCCTTAAACCGGTCTACGATTGTCTCATTCTCCCAACCCCCGACGTTCTGCAAAGCTTGAGGAAGATCCCAATGATAAATTGTGACCTGCACAGATGAAAGCATGAAGGTAAGTACAAACCTACATTCTGTATGGTGGATTTCTACTGAGCTGGGGAGGAGCAGGTGGTATGCTGGTCTATAGATAGTGGATGAGTTGAGAATTGAAGGGGTGCAGTGTTCAGCTCAGTGCTTTTACCTCTTCATCTTAGCAATCATTGGGATTCTCAGCACCCGGACCCCAGGCCTCAAAACTTCTGACATGTCACTACTGTATGACGTGAAAAGTTTAGTTTTTTTTGTTTTTGTTTTGTGTTTTTTTGAGAGGTACAAAAATGTGCACTCAGTGGTGTTGTCATGCCCAACCCCCCTCAAAAATCTCTTGCGGATTTCCCCTGTTGAAGTGCCCGGTGAATTTGCACAGAAAATCCATAACTAATTTAAAGTGTCATATTTGTGAATGAAATGCTCATTCACTCATAGCAGGATTTCCAGCTCTTCCAGCAGATTTTCAAATCTGCAACATGCCTATAAAGGCCTCTTTACATGGGCCAGTGATGGGGGCAATGATTGGGAAGGAATGTTCATAGGGACACTGCAGCGTCCCACATATAATGTGCAAAGGGACACCGCAAACTTTGTCATTGCTCTAGCCATGTCAGTTATTTTATTGTATGTCTGTCATTTTAGTGCTGCAAGATCCCTTTGGGCTGAGTGGTGCATTTAATTATCGCACCACTAGATGGTGCTAGTCTGCCTCATATATAACCTAGGCAACTGGTTAGAACCAGTGAGTAGAGAGTGCAGAGAACAGGAAATGAGTGAGTGCAAGTCAAGTGCAGAAGGAGAGAGAAGTCATCCTTCTTGAGGCTGCCATTCTGCCTGGCCCTGGCCAAGTCAGGTTTCATGTTGGCATTTACAACTTCTAAGCCGCTAGTATCTGAGCATCAACTGGATAAAGGGAGTCTGGCAGAGGTAAACCCCTTTCTACGGTTATTGGACTTTGTCAGCACAGATGTGATCAGGAGTAGCCTCAGGCGCCTGGACACAGAATTTACAACCTAAGATCCAAGTTGTATTTATACCCACTGTAAACCCTCTGGGCAGTGTGGTGTCATATATATATATACAGTACAGACCAAAAGTTTGGACACACCTTCTCATTCAAAGAGTTTTCTGTATTTTCATGACTATGAAAATTGTAGATTCACACTGAAGGCATCAAAACTATGAATTAACACATGTGGAATTATATACTTAACAAAAAAGTGTGAAACAACTGAAAATATGTCTTATATTCTAGGTTCTTCAAAGTAGCCACCTTTTGCTTTGATTACTGCTTTGCACACTCTTGGCATTCTCTTGATGAGCTTCAAGAGGTAGTCACCTGAAATGGTATTCCAACAGTCTTGAAGGAGTTCCCAGAGATGCTTAGCACTTGTTGGCCCTTTTGCCTTCACTCTGTGGTCCAGCTCACCCCAAACCATCTCGATTGGGTTCAGGTCTGGTGACTGTGAAGGCCAGGTCATCTGGCGTAGCACCCCATCACTATCCTTCTTGGTCAAATAGCCCTTACACAGCCTGGAGGTGTGTTTGGGGTCATTGTCCTGTTGATAAATAAATGATGGTCCAACTAAACGCAAACCGGATGGAATAGCATGCCGCTGCAAGATACTGTGGTAGCCATGCTGGTTCAGTATGCCTTCAATTTTGAATAAATCCCCAACAGTGTCACCAGCAAAGCCCCCCCCCCCCCACACCATCACACCTCCTCCTCCATGCTTCACGGTGGGAACCAGGCATGTAGAGTCCATCCATTCACCTTTTCTTCGTCGCACAAAGACATGGTGGTTGGAACCAAAGATCTCAAATTTGGACTCATCAGACCAAAGCACAGATTTCCACTGGTCTAATGTCCATTCCTTGTGTTCTTTAGCCCAAACAAGTCTCTTCTGCTTGTTGTCTGTCCTTAGCAGTGGTTTCCACCATGAAGGCCTGCTGCACACAGTCTCCTCTTAACAGTTGTTGTAGAGATGTGTCTGCTGCTAGAACTCTGTGTGGCATTGACCTGGTCTCTAATCTGAGCTGCTGTTAACCTGCCATTTTTGAGGCTGGTGACTCGGATGAACTTCTCCTCAGCAGCAGAGGTGACTCTTGGTCTTCCTTTCCTGGGGAGGTCCTCATGTCAGCCAGTTTCTTTGTAGCGCTTGATGGTTTTTGCGACTGCACTTGGGGACGCTTTCAAAGTTTTCCCAATTTTTCGGACTGACTGAGCTTCATTTCTTAAAGTAATGATGGCCACTCGTTTTTCTTTACTTAGCTGTTTTTTTCTTGCCATAATACAAATTCTAACAGTCTATTCAGTAGGACTATCAGCTGTGTATCCACCTGACTTCTGCCCAACACAACTCATGGTCCCAACCCCATTTATAAGGCAACAAATCCCACTTATTAAACCTGATAGGGCACACCTGTGAAGTGAAAACCATTTCAGGTGACTACCTCTTGAAGCTCATCAAGAGAATGCCAAGAGTGCGCAAAGCAGTAATCAAAGCAAAAGGTGGCTACTTTGAAGAACCTAGAATATAAGACATATTTTCAGTTGTTTCACACTTTTTTGTTAAGAATATAATTCCACATGTGTTAATTCATAGTTTTGATGCCTTCAGTGTGAATCTACAATTTTTATAGTCATGAAAATACAGAAAACTCTTTGAATGAGAAGGTGTGTCCAAACTTTTGGTCTGTACTGTATATATTACAAGCATCCGTAAAGTATGGATCAGATGTATTAATTCCTGCTATTCAGGGAGCCGCCCTGTAGGATTGCTGTATTAAAGTATCTTCACTACATAGAGATATTATCCAGAGCCAGGACTAGTTCAAGAGGATTGACATAAGGAAAATAAGTGCAACTGGATTTAAAGCAAGAAACATAACTAAAGTCTCACTTTATTGAAGTACAGCCCAAAGAGGACCTCTTGCAGCATCCGTATTTATTTGCCAAGTAATTGTAAACTGCACTTTATGAAAAACCATCTGAAGGCAAAAGTAAAAGTTAAACTGTTTTCATATGAGCTGCCTCCTCTTATCTTTATCCAACGGACGCTGGCGTCACGACAACACTTTTCCAGGACCCTGCCGACAGACACCATAATATCAGACCATCAAGGGCACCTCGCCTTACCATCTGGCAGGGCTCCTGAGTACCAGAAAGTGTCCCGAAGGAAAAGGTGTCCTTCCTTCCATACAACTGTACTCCAGTCCAAGGAAAATCAGCTAACCATGAGTAACCATCGGCTACACCGTAGACACTGTGACAACCTATTCCCTAACTCACATACACCCCTGTGGCTGGATGCTGCAACACGACTTTCTGATAATTGCTCTGTGTGAAGGCGTCGCGATCACCTGATGAAATCAAGTGAAATCATGGCTGGCGTGGTGAGCTAAAACATTGGGGGTCATTTACAAACATTTTTTGGGGTAATAAAAAGTCGCAACCACTTTTTGTGACTCTTCAAATGCTTGTGCGACAAAATCTTGGCTCACTACTTGGGAGTGGTGAAGAAGTGGCAGGGGCCGGGACTTCGGATTCTGCATCATTTAGGGCTGAAAACAGGCATAACAACTGCCAAAGGTGCTTTGTCATAAATTAGCCAAATCCTCCAGAAGCACGGGGGGGGGGGGGGGGGGGGGAAATCAAAGACTGGTGAAAAAAGTTGGTCTTTGTAAATGACCCCCATTGTTTCTGGGCAGAAGATCATGCTGTATAATGAGGGAGGGGCTGCCCAGAAACTTTTCTGTGGAGAAATGCAATCCCTTGTCTCCATACAGCAGAGGTGATTGCTGCATGTACATGCAGCTCTCACCTCCTCTGACGAACAGGTATGAACAGGAACGAATGGATCGTTCCCGATAATTGCCTGCTGTATCTGCCTGTATAAAGAGGCATTAAAGAGGTTGTGATTGCTCATCAAATTGCATTTATCATGTAAACAAAGTTAATACAAGGCACTTACTAATGTATTGTGATTGTCCATATTGTCTCCTTTGTTGGCTTGATTCATTTTTCCATCACATTATACACTGCTAGTATAAAGGGATTACGACCACTGCTGCAGCGTAGATACAAGGTGACCAGGACAGGAGCTGCTGTGCATGTGATGTGTGCTACCACAGTCCCAGCCACCAAAGAGACCAGCGCTTTTTCCTACAGTGCGCAAGCACGACCACCGCTGCTAGATTGCAGAGTGGTCGTAACCCCTGGAAACAAGCAGTGTATAATGTGATGGCAAAAACAATCAAGCCAGCAAAAGAGGCAATATGGACAATCACAATACATTAGTAAGTGCCTTGTATTAACTTCCTCTACATGATAAATGCCATCTGCTGAAGTGAGACAACCCCTTTAAGGCTTTATACATACATATAAAGCCAGATAACTCCTCTGAATCCAAGACACATGAATCCAAGACACAGGGACACATGTCTTACTTTACCTCCCATGTTCACCATTGCAGTATGATCTTTTGTTACCTGTGGTTTAATACCAGCAGCCAGTAAACCATCTATCAGGCGAGAGTAGTAACTCAGACCGGCTTCATTGATGTGGTTCTTAGTCCCATCGGGAAGAACTCTAGGCCACGAAATGGAGAATCGGTAATGGGAAACACGAAGCCCCTTGAGAAGTTCTATGTCCTCGTCAACCCGGTAGTAGGTGTTGCAGGCCACGTCTCCATTACTATCATCTTCAATTTTAGACGGTGTATGAGAAAACTGATCCCAGATGCTGAGGCCTTTCCCATCGGCCCTCCAGGCCCCTTCAATCTAGAAGGAAAGAAGAGAAGAAAGTTTTGGGATGTTACTTTTATGTCATTTTCTTGTGTAAGGTTTTTTTTGAAATGCGAAATTGGCCCTCATTTACTAACGCGAGTGCATCTAGATTCTGGTATAAATTGCAGAAAAATTGCGCTCAATTTTTGATTGCAATTTCAATTGTGCCACAATTTTAGTTTAAAATTCTGTTTCAAAGTACGTCAACCAGCAATTGGTATAAAATTAGAGAAAGGTGTCTGTCCCTGCACCAGATTTATCATCCAATGGTGGCAGCATCAAAGACCAAAGTAGTGGCGTCAGTGTGGACGGTAGATCATTGTTGAGGTCGGTCTGCTTTGGTCATGTGTCCAGTATGTCATGTCCTTACTGTGTCCTAGCAAACAAAGGCCAGTGGAAGCATTGACTTGGGGAACATATGGAGGCATTGTTTCTATGTACTTGTATGTGTAGATGTTCTATCTACTTTGTATGTGGCAATTTTTTTAATTTTTAGCTATATGCAGCTTATAGTGGGGTTGCCAACCAAAAAGTCTCATATAACCTTTAAGCACCAAGTGAATACGTCTCCTAAATCTCCAAGACAAACTGTACCTGAAAAGCTGAGGAAGCAACGCCCCAAGCAAAGTTATCCCGGAATTCTCCATACAGAAATTCCTCTTCTTTCTGCATGGGGATGCCATTGTTCCTGATAATTTCGGCGTAGTAAATAGCTGTGCGTTTTGCAGTCCTTGGACGGAAAGGATCATTGAAATCCACATGATGAAGACCAAACCGCTTTATATATCCAGTAGTCCACTCAAAGGAGTCCATAAGTGAGTAGATAGAGTAACCTTTCAGATTCACTTTGTCCAAGCTGTGAGCTTTAGGGGATTAAAAAAAATCATTATTACGGTTACATCCTCTACTGGTAGACAATGTATAATTAAAACGGTCTCCCCAAATCCACTCAGGATTAAAGGGGTTTTAAAAATCTGGCTAATTTGTTCCACCTGTCCACAGGTTGTGTGGCGTATTGTAACTCAGCTCCATTCATTTCAGTGGGGAAGGTCTACAACCCATAGGCAGGTGTGGCACTGTTTTTGGTGGAAGCATCAGTATTTTACCCATTGATCTATAGATTATATCATTTTTAAGTGTTACCAAATGTGTTAATTTAGTCCCAAAATGATATCACTAACCTTTTATAACTTCATCAATATATGTCTTATGATAGAAAATTCGAGCAGTGTCATCAAAATCAGGGTTCCTTTCCATTGCAACTCCATTCTCAGTGATGTATATAGGGACATCTCCGTATTCTTCTTTCACCCAGTTGAGCAGCCTCCTTAGGCCCCAGGCTACTGCCCTGAAATTAACAAGAGCTGTCCCTGGCCAGTTATTATCAAACTCTTCTGCAATGTCAATATCATTTTCAAAAGATGGAGGAAATAGTACTTTAGTCTGATGCTGAACTATTTTTGTAGTGTAGATGTTTATGGTGAAAACATCGGCCGTTCCTTGGATGTAGGCCTTCTCTTCATCTGTAAAAGTTGGAAGTCTGGAAGACTGGAGGCCCTGTAGCTCACTCTTATTGTCCACCTGCCATTTCATCACCTCTGGGTAGTCGCCATTTTTGAAGATGGGGTGTGCAAACCATCCCAAGGTGAACTGCAAGTAGCGATCAGCGGCTTCTATGTCCTTCGGTTCTGTGTGGTCTTTGGGTTCCACCCAATTAGTGTTGAGACTCACAGAAATGACACCTCCTTGGCTATTTCGATATTTCTCATCATAAGTATGGTAGACTCTAGCATGGATTTTGATTAGATTGTGAGCTACTCTATACGGTGCATGACCAGGATCATCTTTCAAATTAGGTGGAAAGAGACCAATACCATAACCAGTGGCAACAATTGTGTGGGGTTGGTTAAAAGTCATCCAAAACTTGACTCTATCTCCGAATGTTCTAAAGCAATAATCTGCGTAGCTGTGAAAAGCCTCGAGGACTACATCACTCTCCCATCCACCAATGTCCTGGAGAGCCTGAGGAAGATCATAGTGGTAAAGGGTCACCATTGGTGAGATGTTGTTTGCCACAAGGCCATCAATAAGCTTGTTATAATACTCCACGCCCTTATTATTAACCGCGCCTTGTCCATTTGGGAAGATTCGAGACCATGAGATGGAGAAGCGGTAACTGTTCACTCCTAAACTTCTCAGCATGTACAAGTCTGCATCCATCTGGTGGTAACTATCACAGGCAACGTCCCCATTGCCGTTTTCATAAATATTGCCTGGGATTTTTGAAAATGTGTCCCATATACTTGGTCCTCTTCCATCTTCATTCCATCCCCCTTCAATTTGATATGCGGAGGTTGAGACCCCCCATTTGAAATCACTTGGTACTGTAGAGTAATGGTACATATCCCTTTCGAAGGCTGATTGTCCAGAGAACTTATCCCAAACAACTTTAGCCTTTGAGGGAACTTCTGATGCAGGTAGAGCTGGTAACTTTTTTGCGTGTACCCATTTGGCCTGAGGAACGTTTTTGGCCAACTTTGTCATTGGGAAGCCATTATTTTCAGAAATACTGGAAATGAGATAGGCTGATTTTTTGGGGGTTCTTTGTCGATTGGCATTTTCAAAATCTACATGATGTAAACCAAATCTTTGACTGTATCCTTGAGGTCCTTCAAAGCCGTCCAGGAGTGAGCGGACTACAAAGGCACTTACAGCCACATTATCAGTCTTAACAGCTGCAAAGAAAGGTTTCACAGGGTCAGAACGACATATAACAAAACCAAACAATTATGTAAATTGAATATATTAGCTTCTAAAATATTTAAGATCTCTAACTGATCTATCCTAAGTTACCTTCCAAATGTGGACTTACCTTTCAGGGCTTCATTGATGTATGCTGTCAAGTACTCCACCCGAGCTGTGTCATTGAACACCTCTCCAGTGTAGGGTGTTGGCATACCATTCCCAGTTATATATATGGGTAGTCCTCCTTTTACGTATTCTTCCTTGACATAGTTCAGAAGCCTCCTGAGACCCCATGGCACCACATAGAGCCATGGAGATGAGGTGGTCGGCCATGAAGGATCCACATGGGGTGCAAATCCTCCAATGTTATTATAATCGGCCACACAGCTAGGGCTTTCAGAGCCATTGACCATTCGGGATGTATAGTGGGAGATGCCAAGGAAGTCTGCAGTGCCATTGATGTAGGCTTTCTCTTCCTCAGAAAATGTGGGCAACTCAGCCACTGCAGTAGAGCACTGGGTATTTATGTGTTGGACCTGTGTCTTCAGGACCTCTGGGTAGTCCCCATTGACAAGAATTGGATGTGCAAACCACCCAAGCATGAAGTGTAGATATCGCTCTGCAGCGCTCACATCATCTTGATTATTTGGGTCTTTTGGTTCTGCCCAGTCTGAATTCAGAGAGATTCCTACCTGACCTTGCTGCGAGGCCCGGTACTTGTCATTGTAAACATGCCAGGCCTTGGCGTGAGCTTTCACAATGTTGTGTGACACCTATGAGATACAATATGGAAAACACTTATGCATTCTTTATTGGTTGTACACTGGATATTGATGTGATAGGTTCATAGGGAGAGAGATTTGTTATTACTATCTTAAGGTCCTCATACACATTAGGGAATTGCCAGCGTTTTTGCCAGAGCCAGCCAATGATCCAATGTGTATGGGAAGCTCCTAGCTCTCCTTTGACAGGATGTTGGGTAATAGAAGGTTCTTATCTCCTTAGACATGTTAGACCATCTCTCTTCAATGCATTGCTTCTTGGTCGGCTTAGTTTAGACCATTATTTTTGCACCAAAATTTTGGCACAATTTACCACATTTTAAGGCTTCTCTAAACTATTTCCCCATTTCTGGATGATTTTCAAAACTATTCAGTTATTTCAGCCCTACTGTATAGTATCAATGATTTCCATGAATGAATTTTCACATTAATCCAAGATTGAAGAGTGCATAGACTAGGATAGGATGTGTGCGGATGCACAGTTGTAGACCTGTGTGGGGGGAGTGTAAGACTTCTTTCCTTTTCGGGCATGAGTGACGTGAACAACAAAAATCTGGGCATGCACATTGTGCTTCTGTCAGCCTGACAGGATTCTGGAGGCACAGACGCTCCCTGTAGCATCATCAGCAGCTTGTGGAACAAGTAAGGAGAGATTTTGTGCTCCTCCACAATGAGCTACAGATGCTGCGGCCTCTAAAACCCTGAGCATAACGAGCATGCATTCTCACGCAGCCTATACTATTGCATGCACTCTTCTGTGATTGATCGGATTCTTAATGGGCATTTTAATTTACTGCAGTGATTCCCTCTTACACAAATCAAGTGTTCTCTGCTCTGTCTACAGCAGTCCAGAGATTTGCATTATGGCAGCTACATGGACTGGAGTCTGGAGTTGGCTTCTATTGGAGAATGTTATGGGCATGCTCTGTGACATGTGGAGAGGTGATTGTACAGATAGGTGAAGAGGTGAGTTGTGTAAGGATTTTAAATTGTTTACAAAAATTTAAATATATAGATGATTAAGTTTCCTGTTTGTACCTTGAAGGAGGCATTTCCCGGATCTTTGATCCCGGGGGCATGTTGTCCGGTGCCATGACCTGCGTAACTAACGACCCAAGGTTCATGGAACGTTATCCAATGTTTAACTCTATCTCCAAAAGTGCTGAAGCAGAAATCTGCGTATTCCATAAAAGCCTGGCTGGTGGATTCATTCTGCCAGCCCCCGGACTCCTGCAGAGCTTGGGGTAGATCCCAGTGATACAAAGTTACCATCGGTTTGATATTTTCTTTGATTAACCGGTCAATTAATCTGTTGTAATATTTCACGCCTGCTGAGTTGACTTTGGATTTCAGTCCTGTTGGGAATATTCTGGACCAGGAGATGGAGAAGTGATAGACCTTGGACTGTAGACCCTTCAGAAGATACACGTCATAGTCAATCTTGTAGTAGCTGTCAGAGGCCACATCGGCGGTTGCATTGTCATCAGCTTGACCATGTTGTCCAAAAACGTCCCATATAGATTGTCCTTTATCTCCCTCGGCCCAGCCTCCTTCTACTTTGAAGGCTGCAGAGGAGGAGCCCATCAGGAAACCATTGGGGAAGGTTTCGTGCAAGAAGGCGTCTCTCTCTGCTGGTGTCTGGCCGGCAAATCTTTCCCATACGGTAGTAAATGCCGAGCGGGATGATACTGACTTGTTCACCAAATTCTCAGATCTATATTATAAGATAAGGAACATCAGGTAGTCGGGTTACTAAGTTATATATCCACCTTGTGAAATTGGCTTCTTACATCATCTACAGCTTGATGGATATTGAATCTTATCGTATGGCATTTACCATAAATAGGTCCCACCTTCAGAACCACTGCCTATCAGGAGAACTGGGGTTCCTGACCCCTGTCCTGCAACCAAAGAGTACAGAGGGACATCAAATGTAATGGTGGCTGGACATGTGCTTGATTATTTAAGTAGACGCCACTGAGAATTACTTCCTTAGGCTTCCACGGAGAGATCCACACATGTGCTTGACCACCTCTCCATTTGGTTTCCTCCTGTATGTAGACTCCTAGGAGTAAGGAATGGAATCAGGGCCCCCCTCATTTGAGAACTTGATGGCATATCCTGTGTATATACCAGAAACATCTAAGGTGGGAATACCATTTACACCAGATAACCCCTTCAACTCCTTGAGACATGTCAGAAATGAGCACAGGTGGTGGTCTATGAGCTGGGATGCCTACTGATTGATAGTGGCCCCTTTGTCTTGTAGCTCAGAGATTGCCATATCCTTGTGCTATACGCAGCTTTATAATGTTATTATACAGATAGATACTCTGTACTCCAAACATGGAACCATAAGGGTTGGCCATGAAGAAAGGATAGTGGCCAGGCTTTATAGGGCAAGTATATGAGGGCCAAATACAGAATGGTCTTACCTGAGGAGATGGTTTTCCACCAACCCTTTCTTTTAATTGAACAGCATATGTTATGGTTTGTAAATAGGGATGGTGGACCCTCCCTGCTGATGGTTTATGGTGTGAAGAAACCATACCATAGTCTTATCAGCCATGTGGGTCATCAGTCTGAGTGGTGTGTGAGAGATGTCTATTTGAATGGACCCAGTTAGTCTTGAAGGTGGGTTAGAGGTGACTAGGGGCTACCTAGGGGGCCAGATGAGTGTACAGAGCAGGCACATCTGAATCTAAAAGTGATCGACCAGGTTAGGCTGGTCCAGCGGTCATGTTGGGAGCAGTACTGGAAGCTCTGGTTTAGCAGTGGGGTGTTGCGATCAGTTGGGTTCCCAAACTGAATGAGGTTTCGATGTGAAGTAAGTGATGGACACCACAATTTTTTTTCCATATCGAAGGGCTTTAACATGTGTACACCTGAAGTGCCCTGGAGCAAGGGTACTTTGGAGTATGGACATTTATAGACATTTGCCCATAGTCCTTAACTCTCTACCTTATTGACACAGCCAGACAGGCACAGTGACCATGGTTAAGCTCTGTGTAGACTGTTTATGGCTGAAGACTTCTTAGGCTGAGTTTACATCAGCATTCAGCCCTTCCGTTCTTCGGCTTACAGTACTTTTATCTCCACTTCAAAAATCATCCCCTGAGCAGAAACCTACCAGACTCCATTATAGTCTATGGAGTCTGTAGGCTCCGTTCGGCTCAGTTATGTGCTCCTATAAAGGAGTAGAAGAACGGAAAGGCTGAACTCTGATGTGAACTCTGCCTTAGTCATTTTATTCAGACTCAATAAAGGTCTATGGCAGACTGAAATTGCAACATTGTTTTTGTTAGGCCATGCTTATTTACTTCACCCCTCCCACTAAAATCTGGTTCTAATTCAGTTAAAGGGGTTGCCCAGGCTTTCAATGTAGATGAACTTCCTCAGGAAAGGACATCAATATCTGATCCTGGGGGTCCGATACCTGGCACCCCCGCCGATCAGCTGTATGAGGAGATGGTTTGCGCAGTGTCCACGTGCCGTCTCCCGTCTCTCTTCCTGCTGGCTGCTGCTTTGCTATTGACAGCAGCAGCAGGAAGAGACAAAGGAGACGGCATGTGCAGAGAGGGACAGATAGCTCAGGCCTTTCCTCAGCATGGAACCTTCACCTACCAGAGAGGAGGCTGGAGAAGCCAGTTCAGTGTCTCGCCTGTATTGTTTTGCACACAAATTCTTCCAGGAAAGAAGCACCCTGGTTTACAGCAGACCCTGACTCTGTGGACTTCCCATTGTGGTGCACCACGCCTTACCATCCCCTCCAGCGACCAGCAACATGGGGGACCCAGGGTAGCTTAGAGGCCACTCCAAATCCGGCTACTGCTTATCTTGTGGAATCAATAGACATGCAATGAGCCAAGCTGCTGGAAAAAGTGGGATTGAGAAGGTTGTGGCCTGGGGCAAGAAGATGACAAAGGAGAAGATGGAGGACCCTTCTAGTACATTTACCATAGCGATGGCTCACCTTCCTTTCCCAGCAGTTGACATAGGTAGGAAATAACTGATGTCATATCCCATGAGTCTGGGAACAGAAGCGCTGATTTCTGTAAAGATGCAACACGTTATTTAAGCACAGTTCAAAACTATATAAAACACTGAATAACTGTCCCAAAAGTTTACTATTTTCATTTAGATTTTGGGTTACTTTGGGTCTTTTTTCTTCTTCTATATCACTTTCAAAAATGCTGGTGGTTGCCCTTGGAAACAGACAACAGTTATGCTCCACCCCACTGACAGCCATGTGACCTATTTGCTAAGGTCTATATAACTGTCATGGAGAAGAAAACATCTCAGAACTCCAAACCAAATCAGTACAAATGAATGAAAGTGTTTCCATCATATTATGGTCTCTTCACATTTAAAGTGAAGTGTTCCTTTAATTCCTCAAATTTGAAACCATAATTTTCCCAATACATGGTCTGTCTTAAAAAGGCAGATAAACCGCATTGTTACTGTCACCCAATGACCACCATCTTACCTGAATATACTTTAAAAGTGAGAACATATTTGTCATCCTCTGATGAAACCTCACATTCAGTCACTGATAAACTGAAGATGAGAATGTCCATGTTCCTTATGTTGTGCTGCAAAACAATAACCAGAAATATAACCGAGATATTTATGTTATTCCTCCTTTTCCAGGATGTGAGAAATACTCATCTATACGTGCCCTGTGGACTAATTTTCAAAAGATCAGACCCCTGTCTGGCTGTAAGGCAACTGGTTAAAGCAGGAGCCCTCCCCCACTTCTCCGAGTCCTGCCTCAGCTGTTGTTTGGATCTCAGTAGAACAGATACAATAACTCCAGAATAATACAATACTGTCAGTAGAGTGTCTCAATAAACAATACTGTCAGTAGAGTGCCTCCATTAAACAATACTGTCAGCAGAGTGCCTCCATTAAACAATACTGTCAGCAGAGTGCCTCCATTAAACAATACTGTCAGTAGAGTGCCTCCATTAAACAAAAATGTAAGTAAAGTGCTCCAATAAACAATACTGTCAGCAGAGTGTCTCAATAAACAATACTGTCAGTAGAGTGTCTCAATAAACAATACTGTCAGTAGAGTGCCTCCATTAAACAATAGTCAGCAGAGTGCCCCATTAAACAATACTGTCAGCAGAGTGCCCTATTAAACAATCCTGTCAGCAGAGTGCCCTATTAAACAATACTGTCAGCAGAGTGCCCCATTAAACAATACTGTCAGCAGAGTGCCCCATTAAACAATACTGTCAGCAGAGTGCCTCCATTAAACAATACTGTCAGCAGAGTGCCTCCATTAAACAATACTGTCAGTAGAGTGCCTCCATTAAAACAAAATGTAAGTAAAGTGCTCAAGTGCAGCATAAACATACTGTCAGCAGAGTGCTCATAAACAATACTGTCAGCAGAGCAACAATAGTGCAGAGAGTGCCATTAAACAATACTGTCAGCAGAGCAATAAAGCCCAGCAGATGCCCATTAAACAATACTGTCAGCAGAGTGCCCCATTAAACAATACTGTCAGCAGAGTGCCCTATTAAACATGCCTAAGCAGAGTGCCCATGTCAGCAGAAACAATACTGTCAGCAGAGTGCCCATTAAACAATACTGTCAGCAGAGTGCCCATTAAACAATACTGTCAGCAGTCAGCATGCCATTAAACAATACTGTCAGCAGAGTGCCCATGTCAGCAACAATACTGTCAGCAGAGGTGCCCCATTAAACATATACTGTCAGCAGAGTGCCCTATTAAACAATACTGTCAGCAGAGCAGAGTGCCTATTAAACAATGTCACTGTCAGCAGGTGCCCATTAAACAATACTGTCAGCAGAGTGCCCAATACTGTCAGCAGAGTGCCCCATTAAACAATACTGTCAGCAGAGTGCCCTATTAAACAATACTGTCAGCAGAGTGCCCCATTAAACAATACTGTCAGCAGAGTGCCTATTAAACAATACTGTCAGCAGAGTGCCCTATTAAACAATACTGTCAGCAGAGTGCCCCATTAAACAATACTGTCAGCAGAGTGCCCTATTAAAACAATACTGTCAGCAGAGTGCCCCATTAAACAATACTGTCAGCAGAGTGCCTATTAAACAATACTGTCAGCAGAGTGCCCCCAATTAAAACAAATACTGTCAGCAGAGTGCCCCATTAAAACCACCATAACTGTCAGCAGAGTGCCCCATTAAACAATACTGTCAGCAGAGTGCCCCATTAAACAATACTGTCAGCAGAGTGCCCCATTAAACAATACTGTCAGCAGAGTGCCCCTATTAAACAATACTGTCAGCAGAGTGCCCATTAAACATACTGTCAGCAGAGTGCCCTATTAACAATACTGTCAGCAGAGTGCCCCATTAACAATACTGTCAGCAGAGTGCCCATTAAACAATACTGTCAGCAGAGTGCCCCATTAAACAATACTGTCAGCAGAGTGCCTCCATTAAACAATAGTCAGCAGAGTGCCCCATTAAACAATACTGTCAGCAGAGTGCCCCATTAAACAATACTGTCAGCAGAGTGCCCTATTAAACAATACTGTCAGCAGAGTGCCCTATTAAACAATACTGTCAGCAGAGTGCCCCATTAAACAATACTGTCAGCAGAGTGCCCCATTAAACAATACTGTCGGCAGAGTGCCCCATTAAACAATATTGTCAGCAGAGTGCCCTTAATTAACAGTATTGTCAGCAGAGAGCATTTAGGAAATGAATGCTGAGCTCTGGTTGCTAGGGGCAACATAGCCAGTGATAATCACTGAGGCCTATTACGTTTGCTTCCTCTCCAGCCTTCTCCATCATCCAGCTCAGCCACTCCTGGGATTTCGCACAGTCATGATGTATGTTCAGTGCAAAGAAGTCAACCGATTTCTGAAAAATAAAGTAGAATGAAAATGTAATAAACAATGACAATCCGAATTTACGACTTTCATTTAAGTTTGTAGTTGAAAATGGAGACCTTAACCTGACCCATCCCAATGCAAAAAAATACATATTTACCAGGAAATTCCCTCGAAATGAAATACAGGTGTCCAGGAGGGACGGGCTCAAGGCAATGGAGATCTGTCCACCTGAAAGGACAAATGCAAGGAATATAGAGAGATGCCCATCGTGAAATGTAATTATTACTATATATAACTCATTTGTGTATCTCTTTTATTATGATCATCAGTGACCACTGCACTGAGGGGGTTAATGCCCCACAAAAATATTCTACATTTTTAAACCAGCACCTGGGTCTGAATACCTTTCTAATTGCATGTCATTAAAAATTTAATATAGCCACTGAGCTATTCACCGAAATCTATCTGTATAGCGCCACATGCAGTTTGTTTTTTATCTATTTTCTCTGTTCTGCTCAGTTCCCTCCTTCAACTGCCATCAGCTGCAGCACAAAGGACACACCCCTGAGAAAGGACACCCCCTCCTCTAGGCTGACAGCTGGAAATAAATCTAGCAGAGCAGTGAACGTGGAGATCTCTGGATCCATGTGAGGTACAGGGCAGGTTCTAGCTTTGTTACAAAGAGATTGTCATGTCCTATATGTCTGATTTTTTATTCACATTAATCATGGCATAACCCCTTCCTCATACTTGCCAATTTTTGTGAAATGCCCAGTGGGTAAGGGATGCACCACCAATGAGGTGAGGTGAAGCATCAGGTAGGGGCAAAAAGGGGGCAGCGGAAGGGTCATGGGCAATGAGCGCTTCCATTGTAAAAACGCTCATCTCTACATATTCAATTGCATCTCTGTACTTAGGACAGCAATACAGTTGAATGCTGCGATGGGCACGGAGTCGATGCCTTCCTGGATCACCGTTTCCTCTAACAGGCTTTAGTCCTAGTTCCTGTAGCCTATCAGAGGCCGGTGTCATCATTAGAGATGAGCGAAGCGATTCGTTGATTCGTATCGAATCTTGGAAATTTTCAGTTGCGAAGCGAATCCGAATATTAGGTGATTCGCTTCGGCTTTGTACGCATTCGCTATGTAGTTGTCCTATAAATTATACTCTATTGCTACGTATAAGTTACTCTATACGCTGTTGCGTACTAATTCAATTCATTATCGAACTTTTACTGTTCGTTCGTTTATCGTGCGCAAAAGCCCGGGAAGAAAGCGGTCACCTGACCTAGTGGGTAGGGCTTGCTCTGATTGGCTCAGGCTCGGTAAGCCAGTGACGTATCACTTCTGCTGCGACTGCTGAGACGAGCAGAAGCACAGTGTGTGAAGTTCTGAGACTCTGAGACCTGTTTTGTTAAAATTGGGGTGTAATTGTTCAGGGAATCCATATTACACATGCAGGGCAAGTGCAGGGCCAGTGCAGGGCTAGTAATTAATCAGGCAGGGAGAGAGACAGGGAGAGAGACAGGGAGAGAGACAAAGAGCAGCTGCAGGGCCACAGAGTAAAGTGACAAATGTCTGGAATGGATAAGCAAAAGAGGTCCAGTTCCAGTCAGACCTCGAGCTCTAAAAAAAGGAGAAGGTGGCACAGGGCAGAAGTGCCAAAGGACCTGTAGCCGGAGCTTCTACTTGTAGTATTGGCCGTTGTTCCACCAGGCTAACCCACCGAGGCGCAAAATATACCTGCTGGATGACCTCCTTTTTATGCTGGTTCGGGTGGCGGTGTGTGCCGGTCCATCAGCCGGATCATGTATTTCAGCTCTGCAGAGCTAAATGATGAGGATCGCCTGGATGCCATTTTCAAAAATTAGCTCTGCCTCTGAGGAGTGCACGCGGCCTCTCAACTCGTGTGTGCCTGCGTATTACGTAATCTCTAGACAATAGTACGCTGAGGATTCGTACGCAAATTGTACGCTCATGCGTAGTGTTCAAAGAAGTTGCGTACCTTTTTTAACTGAATGTTCGTTATTAGTGCGCGAATGTTCGCTAATAGCCACATAATAACGTATATTTTGTACGCAAATTCAACAAATCTATTCGACGAATATACCAATCTTAGGAAA
Organism: Rhinella marina; assembly: GCA_900303285.1. NCBI lineage: Eukaryota > Metazoa > Chordata > Amphibia > Anura > Bufonidae > Rhinella > Rhinella marina. The sequence continues at coordinate 801,745 of ONZH01008435.1, forward strand.
AGTTCGCCGAATATTCGTCGAATAATTTTTTGAATGATTTGCTCATCTCTAGTCATCATTATCGCTCTGCCTGAGCTGCATAGAACTCATGGAACAGACTAAAAGAGGACTGTGTATTGCTTAGCAACATGGTACTGGGTCACAATGGGGTGGGGGGTTATCATTTTGTAACTGGAGAAAGCACTATGGTGAAACTACGGCTAAAAAAAGCATTTTTGTACAGGCGCACATTATAAGGGGGCCACTATGGGAACATCTATTCTACTCAGGGCACTAAAAGGGGGTAGTTTTTTTTACTGACACACGTAAGGGGGCATTTTTTTGTACTGTCACATAAGGGGGCATTTTTTGCACTTAGTGGCAGTGGACAGTATAAGGGAGCATTTTTGTACTGGCACACATTCTAAGGTGGCCACTATAGGGACATTTGTTCTACAGGGGCACTGAAAGGGTGTGTTTTTTTTGTACTGGCACAAGTTATAAGGGAGCATTTTTTGTATTGGCACACATAAGGGAGTATTTTCTGTACTGCCGCACATTATAAGGGAGTATTTGTGTACTGGTACACATTGCAAGGGGGAATTATTTTACTGGCAAACATTATAAGGGGTCATTATTACTTCTGGGGGAAAATGAGGGGCATTATTACTATTGGGTGCACTGTTATCACATAGTGCACTCTGGCAGTGAATTTTAACTATTGGTGGGACTTTTGGAAGGACTGTTACATTGGGAGGCACCCGGGCACGGTATCAGTTTAGCACAATTTTAGAGGCCACTATGTTTACAGCACTAGGTTTCAGGGACACTATTTGCTGGGCGCAGTTATTATTGGAGGGGGCACTATCTGTCTGGTACTAGTATTTTGAGGGTGACTCTCTGCAGTATAGTATTGGAGAGCACAGCAGACACTGTATTGGGGGTGCAGGATGGGATGTTCAGAAGGTGGGAGGATGATGGAAAAGTAAGAAACTAAGATGTCTGTGTGTCAAACTCTGCAGAGAAGAGAGATGGCTGAAAGAAATCATCATGGCGGTCTGGTGCGATGGAGAAGATAAAGAAAGAGAACGTCTACATCAGAAGAGACGTCACTGGATGTAAGAGGTATGTGTCGCTGTATTACCCTGTATGTTTTGTAATTCTGTATGTAGGGGGTCTCTGGTCTGGGGTCTGTATACAGGGAGGTTCTGGGCTGGGGCCTGTATCAAGGGTTACACTGGGATCTGGTAAAGTGGGGTCTGTTTACAAGGAGGTTCTGGGCTGGGGCCCGTATCAAGGGTTACACTGGCGTTTGTATAAAGTGCTGGTCTGCTGTATCATAAAGGGACAGTCTGAGATCTGTATTTCTATTCAGATATGTGACATTTGTGATACAAATGCTGTAGGTTAAGGTCGTGTCCTATAGAAATGGGGGGGGGGGGGGGAGCTGTTTTGTTTCTCTTTTCAGAATTTCCTTGATGTCTCTTTCCAAAAGTTTGAATAGTCCATGTTTTTTATGAAGGCTGCAAGTAAGGAATCCAGAGCTACCTTATGACACAGGACGTGTCCAAAGTTTTAAGCACCTCCTTGTGTGTGATTTTATGAGTACACTGTACCTTTACAGGATATGCTCATGAGTATACCAAGTATATGGGGCTAAAAATATGAACAGACGCCTGTTAGGATATATGCTCCACAGTGACGCCAACACTGGGAGATTAGGCTGCTGGGCCTGGAGATGACCAGCAGGGGGCTCCCTATTCTTCACCTATTTGATTGCTATCAGGAAATTTACTGGAAGTACTCCCTGGTATAGAGACTTATTGGCAATGCTCTATGACAGGGATGCCCAACTCTCCAGCTGTTGCAAAACTACAACTCCCAACATGTCTGGACAGCCTACAGCAGGGATGCCCAACCTGCGGCCCTCCAGCTGTTGCAAAACTACAACTCCCAGCATCCCCTAATAGCTGTAGGCTATTGTAGGCAAGTATGTTGGGAGTTGTAGTTTTGCAACAGCTGGAGGGATGCAGGTTATGCGTCCCTGGCCTACAGCTATCAGGGAATACTGGGAGTTGTAGTTTTGCAACAGCTGGAGGGCGGCAGGTTGAGCATTTCTGCTGTGTAGGAAACAAATATGCAAAGAGATATCTCACTAGGAACAGAACCATCTTTTCATATTAGTTACATTTAGAAATTTCAAACCCATCCCGCTCATGGGCAGCTTCCACAGCTGCATGGTTTGTTACAGGGAGATTTCTGGAAGAAATAGAAACAGCGCCACCCCTGTCTACAGGCTGTGTCTAGTATTGCAGCTCAGCCCAGCTTTCCATGTTAATCCCATAAATTGCTAGCTGCGCACGGGTGTCATGGACCCGGACATCTTGCAGGTGGAGGTGAATACGTTGATTCTGTCTCTGCGTCAGATGATTACAGAACATATAATATACACACATTATTACACTCACCTCCAGCAGGGTACTTTTGGTGATATAACGCGTACACTCTCTCATGGGCGTCCAGCAGAACCTGCAGGGTTTGTGAGTCAATAACATCTACAGGAACATCAAACGTTACCCAGGTGTGGACCAAATTTCTGAATGAACGGAATGCAAGTTCAGCATATTCTGCATAAGCATCAACAGCGCTGGTGCCAGCTTGGGTGCCAACTGCAGCAAGCCTATTGAGGTTGCTGCCATGTATGATCACAATTGGTTTAATGCTGGCTCTGTTCAGGTCCTGGAGAAGGGTCCTGTAACACTGCAGTTGTCCCTCATCCCTTTCCATGGAGTCCAGCTGTACCTTGTAATGGATGACACCATACTTCTGGAGGGTCTGGATCTGATCTCTCATGTGATTAAGAACCTCATTGCTGCACCCATGTATCTTACGTGCCCCATCTTCATGACCCCATAGGGGTCCCCCAATGGCCATGAAGTTCTTCTCTGTGGGGTTGAAGGTGCCATGACATAGTGAGGGTATGAGGACAAGCAGCGCCCATGTCCACGCTGCTCCCATTGTCTCCAGAGTGATACAAAGCATACACCAGTCGTGACTTTTATACCATGGCCGGGGCTGTAAAACACAAGTATCTGATGCAGATTAGAAGACTGCAGAGAACTATGGACAGGAGCGTTAATCTATGACACGTTGAGTGGAATGGCCAGTTTGGGCTCACTGTAAATTATTGGCAGGTTCCTGTAGGCTCCGAGCTGGGAAATATATAGCTTATGTTCAGGGGATGTTCAGATGTAGGATTTTGGCCGCAGGTTTCAATGCCAAAAACCGGTCTGAACCCATGCTGAAACCACCTCCCATTGTTTTCAATAGGAGGCCGCTCAGCAGTTCATACGGACGAGGATTTTCGCTGTGCGGTTTTCCAGACCGTTCCAATAATGTACAGGTCCATTTTTGGCTTGGTCACCACGTGGACCCCTCAAGAATCCGCATGAAAACATGGCATTTTATGTTGCCGACAACATCCTCCACCTCAATATAACCTAATAGAAAAAGGCATCCAGCAAATAAAGGGTGGAGAATTGGTGCTGATTTACTATTGCTGGAAGTTAACCAGTAAAAGCCTATTTACGTAAGGGCGATGATTACCTAAACGATTGTTCATACAACCATCTGTTCCCATTCATTTGCCCCATGTAAACATAATGATAGTTCAAACAACCATCTGTTCCCATTCATTTGCCCCATGTAAACATAATAATGATAGTTCATACAACCATCTGTTCCCATTCATTTGCCCCATGTAAACATAATAATGATAGTTCATACAACCATCTGTTCCCATTCATTTGCCCCATGTAAACATAATAATGATAGTTCATACAACCATCTGTTCCCATTCATTTGCCCCATGTAAAAATGCTGTTCATTTTGGCACAATATAATAAATGACAGCCAATCGAAACGTATCAAAAAACGCCACATCACACGCCAAAAACCTAGATGGAGGTATAATAAATCTGGATGTAGTCTGATCCTGCAGTCACAGGTTATGGAACAACTCCCCTTCAACACACGATGGGTGTCATTTATCAAGCTTGCCTGTTTTTGGCCAGAAAATTAGACTGGCGTATTTCATTTGTCTTTCTTTTTTTGCTGAGCACTTCGCACAGTCGTTGATGTATTAGACTCCACGCATTGCTATTAGCCTGACTCCTGGTGGTTGCTTTTCAGTAGGACAGGTTCATATTCACTTAGACTGGTCTAATTTATTTGCTCAGGAAAAAAATTGCATCTTTGTGAGAAAAGTCACATGTCTCTTCCAGAAACTGTGACTTTTAATTTAAAAAAAGTAGCACTTGACCACTAACAACACATGAAGAAAAGTACGCCAGTCCTGGGGTGGAGTATAAATGAAATTGTTTTTGCAACAAATTCTGGTGCAAAAAGCACAGCTACCTAAATGGGTTGGAAAAAAGTCACAAAAGTTAGAAAACTTCTGAATTAGTCTAAAAAAAAAATCAAGTGAACGGGTCCACACTCGGCCAATGCCCTTATATTGCAGACTTGCTGTTTGAGGTCCGCAAAATCAGCACCGAAGTGAATAGAGGTTTGTCATATTTATGCTACGTTAGGAACGCTGATGTGTCACTGCAACATGTGAATGCAGCCTTATAGCTATGTCACAGGGAGAATAGATAACCAGCTAGATGCAATATATAACATATGCTAAGCAGAAATAAGAGACCAGCGCTGAGTACTATTAAAACTGATGTATTTTGACAAATCTACAGCACTTACTGTCAGCAGTATATAATGACCTGATGCGTCATACACAGGAGAACATTGCAATAAAAATCTGACAACGCTACAGAATAAAAGGAAAAGTAACTCTGACCTTAAAGGGGGTGGGCAATGCAAAGATATTGATGACCTACGCTCAGATCGGCGAGGCTCCGATTCCTGACACCTTCTGATAGGTCATGAAAATCTTTGCATTGCGCAACCCCTTTAAGGGCACAGCACGAAATGAATATTTTATAGACTCAGACTGATCAATATTAAAAGACAAGTCAACTGCTGATAAGTCAGATAACCATGGAGAAATTATTTTAACCCCTTGTTTTGCCAGAGTGGATCTTCAGCAGTGGGAAAAGTAGCGAGCTGGAGGGGGGAGGGCTTCTTTAGATGCTGCTACCTCCTGAATGATAGCAGCTAGAAACATGCAACTGATCATGTTTGAAAGCAGGCATTCAAAGCTAAACATTACCAAAATGACAGCAATATGTTCAGGACAGAGGAAGATATCACTGATAGAAATCGGGATGCTGTGAATGCAGCTGAAAATGAAAGTAAAAACGGGTTTTACTCGCGACTTGATTTTTAACAGTGATTTCTCCTCTGTTTCTTGAACTTTAGCTGGTCTTGTATAAAGCCTGGACTGTCAGCTTTCAGATAAGACCAGTTGCATGTTTCTAGCTGCTACCATTCAGGAGATATCGCCATCTAAAGCAGCCCTCCCCCCCTCCAGTTAGCTACTTTTCACATTGCCCGAGCTGGACTCGGGCAAAACAGTCAGGTGGTTAAAGGGATCGTCTTGAATTTTACATATATAGCATGTATGAATTTAGGAAAGGAGTGGGGTTGTCTTACAACGAACAGCGTAATAAAGCACCTTCTCTGCCGCACCCCACGCTCCTAAGGGGTATACCCTATGACCAGATTATCAATGTTACAATCCCGGAGATCGCTTTGACATGTTTCCAACAGGAGTAAAATTCCTGAGATCAGATTCACAGCAGGGAATAAAAAGCTATGATTATACTGTAACCCTATAAAATGACAGTAAACTCTTCTTAAAAAGACATTGTTACCAAAAACAGACATTTCTCCTTCAAATTGGAGAATCGCTAGGACCCTCGCCGCAGCTCAAACCAAATTACAAACTTTCAGAAAGTCACGAAATATGAAAACTCCATATACAATATTCCTTCCAAGCTTTGGCCACCACTGAAATGCAGACAAGGTATAAAAGTGTCCTCAGACCCCAGTAAAATGTGTAATGTCCTTTCCAAATAGGAAATCCTCAAATGTAAAGTCTGAAACGTTAAAAAGTCTGAAGATAAAAGTTCTAGAAGTCCTTAGACGTCAGTTCCCTGGATTATTAGTCCTCCAGTATGTAGTTGGGGTTCACAACCAAGAAAGGGTCCTCATCCTTGGCGGCGTCTTCCTCTCCTGAGCCCTTCAGGCTGGTCTGTGACAATTCGATCAAGATTTGATCCTGAAAAGCAAAATTGAAGAAAATAAAAATTTTTTTTTTCAGTAATATGGCTAAAGGGTTTGTCTGTGACACCGTATAGACCATGGGATTATTAAATGCCATCTGCATCAATGCACTGGCTGAATGGGTCCATATGTCACCGTCCTGACTAGGGTTGAGCGAATCGATGAAACATCCGAGGTCGATAGAATGTATTGGTTCAGATGAGCTGAAGTTATTACTGCGAAGTCTCGCGAGACTTCGCGTAATAACTTCATAAATTCATTTCTACTGTAAAAAAAAAACATTTCCTGAACTCGGGTTCGATTCCAAGTTCTACAAGTTCAGGAAATGTTTTTTTACAGTAGAAATGAAGTTATTACACAAAAGTCTTGCGAGACTTCACGAAGTCATAGCTTCTGCTCATCGGAGCCAATACATTCTAAGGGTACATTCACACGACCGTTTTGAGTCCTTTCCGTTTTGCGGTCCGCAAATAACTGAACCGTGTGTCCGCATTTTGCGGAAGAATGGCTTCCGAATGTGTTCCACATGTCTTCCGTTTTTTACGGTCCGCAAAAAACGGAAGGTTTAAAAAAAAAAAAAAAGAGAGAGAAAAAAAAAAAGAATAATTCATAGTTGTCAAGGGCTTCAATTATACGGATCCGCAAAAAACGGATAACATACGGAAACCATTCCGTATGTCATCCGCAAATTGCGGATCCATAGACTTGAATGGGGCTGCGGACCGATCTGTGCGGACGATAGTAGGACAAGCTTCATATTCTTGCGGACCAGAAATGCGGAAATACGGATGCGGACAACATACTGAATTTTATTCACCCATAGGAATGAATGGATCCGCATCTATTCCGCAAAATGCGGAACGGATGCGGATCGGACGCGGATAAAATTACACGGTCGTGTGAATGTACCCTAATACTGTACAAAGCCCCGGCTCCGTACAGTATTAGAACAAAGTTTTATGCGAATCGACTTCAGATGTTTCTCTAGTCCTGACAACATATATAACTGCAACGTATAGCCGCCTAATATAGGGGTTGTCAGGCAACTTTACCCAGATTTCTAAACTGCAAATCTGACTAGTTAAGCTATGATACAAGAGAAAGGGATCCATCATGCATAACCAGGCAGATTCCCTGTACAGGAGTGTCCAATGGCAGCCATACTGCTTGTCACCCAGCTTTCCCAGGCACAGATACAGCTGAAATAGTACAGAAGTTCAGTAACTTTGTGCTCTATGATAGGACTCCTTAATGAGATCTGACTTATCGCTCCAAGTAAATTATAAAATCAAATCTACTCACATAATGGACGAGCCTGTGAATGACTTTCTCAATGATTTGCTTGCGGTTAACGAGTTCTTCTTCAGAGTCAATTTCTGACTCAATCTCCTTCAGGTACCAGTTAATGAGTTCACTTTTCTTCTGAGTAGATTCATCCTCATCTGAAGAGAGAAATAAATTAACTCCTGAGCGCCCCAGTAGTCGGCTGGATTCACATTAGAGCAGGGATCGGCAACCTCCAGCTGTTCTGAAACTACAACTCCCAGAAGAACAAGAACAGCCGAGTGCATGCTGGGAGTTGTAGTTTCGCAGCAGCTGGAGCGCCGAAAGTTGCCGATCCCTGCATTAGAGGAAGGGTGGGGGAAACTGACCTTCCATCTTCCTCAGCTGCAGAACCAGCAGGTTGGAGATCCGCTTGTATTCTGTAAAGCTGAGACGCAGGGAAGGTTTAGGCTCCGTCTCCTTAGGTTCGCTTTCTGCGTGGCCATTGATTCCATTCACGTGGCCGTTAGGTATTCCGGCATCACCTGAAGACACAAAAGACATTTAGTAGAGGGCAGACCAAGGCAACACTTGCACACACCAAGGAAAAGAGATCTCACCATTCACGGCTTCTTGAGGTTCCTCCTCCATTTCTTCGTCCTGATCCAAGTTCACATCTGGAGTCTCGACCCGGATGATAGACTTGTTCAGTAACCGGAAAGCTTCTTTTACGTGTTTTGGATGTACCTGAGGTGAAAGGATATCCGTCGTGCATGATGCCTTCAGTTACACAGTGGGACATATTATGGGGTGATGGTGTGCTATAATTATTATGGAAGGGCTATCTGAAGAGTACCTGTCGTTTCAGGTAACTTATGTGTGTACAGGAGGAATAACTACAGCTGGACATTGTAGCACATGGAAACCGTCCGATTTCCTGACTACCTCCGCCAGCTAGTCTACAAACCGCTTTCTAAGGAAATGCCAAGGAGCCTGATCTCCCTCATTCTGCTCTTCTATCACACAAACATCAAGGGAGCAATTCTAATAACAGAGCATTATGGATTAGTTTCACCTTAAAGGGTATGGACACCTTCAGGATATTTTTTTGTGATTGCATTTCACTTATTTTGGGCTAAAAATCCGGTTTCTGAATTGGTCTCTATAAAAAATGTGGTTAAACAAACAAAATTGGGGATTAAAAAAAAAAATCAGTCTATTTGCAAGCTGTCCCTTTCTATTTTCTATGAATCTTGTCAGCTGACAGCTCATGTGTAGCTCTTATCTCCTGAACTCAAACACTCACAGCAAAAATCTTATCAAACTGATAAAAATATGGCATAAATAAGTGTTTACGAAGTCAAAAAATGAGAGCTAGACATGAGCTGTCAGATGATGGGATTCAAAGAAAACAAAGACAGCTTGCAAACAGACTGATTTTAACCCTTGTATCTTAGAAATGGCTGAATATTTTTAAATAAGGATCAATTGATAAAAAAAATTTTTTACCCTGAAATGAGTAAAATGCAATCATAACTAAGTGTCCCTGAAGGAATCTATAGCCTTTAAGCATTAAAAATGCTGGTCCCTTCAGGACAACCTCTGCTCACATGAGAGCAGACTTGATAATCATGTATTGCTGTGCACCCAGTTAATGAATAAACCACCACGTAACACAGTGATGCTCAACCTGCGGCCCTCCAGCTGTTGTAAAACCTCAACTCTCCTGCTGTAGGCTGATAGCTGTAGACTATATGGGCTAGCTGGGAGTTGTAGTTTTGCAACAGCTGGAGGGCCGCAGGTTGATCATCCCTGATGTAACAGATGGCTGCATCAACAGCCTGAGTGGCAGTCACTCCTATGAGCCATCTGCTCAGTAGTATATCAAGCAGAGGACGTCTGCATGCCCTATAGGCAATATAGAAAGGAATTGTCTCCTTGGAATCTGAAGTGAATCCTCACCTCGTCGCTGCAGTGCATCCTCGCCATTGCCTCAGACAGACGGATCATGCTCTCCAGCTGTCGAACGGTAATCCTCCACGCAGATTTGGTGACACCCGATCCATCTCTCTGACGCAGACGTTTGTACTGTTCCACTATGAAATTCTCAGAATCTTTGGAGATCTTGTAAGAAAAAAAGAGAGAACCCGCTAAGCTAAAAGCAAGAATGAAAAAACACAACAAATAAGTGCCAACTTATTTTTGGAGAAACTTACTTTTGGCTTGAACTGGCGGGCAAAAAGCAGATATCTGCGGACTTCATCAAGGGTGTAGACTCTGTCGATAGACTCTTCAATCCTAGCGTGGAGATCCACAATACGCCGAGCAATGGCGTAATCCGTCACCTGAAGAACAGCACAGGATTAGGCTTCATTCACACTACCGTATGTTCATTTCCGTATCTTATCCGCATTTTTGCGGATAAGATGCGGAACCATACGGACCCATTCAATTTTCCATAGAAGAAAAAAAAATGCGGAATGCACACCGTGTGCATTCCGCATCCGTATATTACGGAAGTTCTCCCGCAAAAAAAAGGAAACATGTCCTATACTTGGCCGCAAAACACGTCCGTAGCCCCATTAAAGTCAATGGGTCTGCAAAATTACGGACACGGAATACATACGGTAGTGTGAATGAAGCCTTATATGTCAAAAAGTCACGGTACAGAGAAGTTGCCAAACATTTGGTCCCCGTATTGCTCACTAGGGCATACAGAAAGTGGTTGTCTTACCTCAGACATTGGTGGCATATCGCTAGGATATGCCACCAATGTCAGATAGGTGCACACCCATCTCCAGAACTGAGAACAGCTGCGCATGTGTCTTCCATTCATTTTTATGGAAGTTCCAAAAATGCTTGGGTATAGAGGTTGACCGAGTACTTGCACTGTGTGCTCTCGTTCACCTTGGGGCCCGGTTCTAGAGATGTGCAGCTGCCAGAGATGGGATCTGCTCATGTGACATTGGTGGCATATCCTAGTGATATGCCACCAATATCTGAGGTGACACGACTCCTTTAATTTTTGTATATAAAGAAACCTTTCGTCAAAAAGGTGATTTTCTCACCATTTTTAGGATGTTTGCCCTTATTCATCCAAGAACGTTTCTGTTCACTGAAAGCGAGCAGAGATCTTGAAAATTGTGAGAAACTCAAGTACAAGGGATTTCCAATAAACTGCTCTAGCTGGAAAACGGCAAATCTTGTTACGTAGGATTAGTTACCTCATTACATTCATCAACCAGGATGAAGAAAAGGTCAAATCGGGACATGATGGGAGCGGATAGGTTTACATTTTGCTTCAGGGACTTGGACCGGTCGTAACGGCCACTGACGGGATTTGCAGCCGCCAAGATGGATGTCCTGGCATTGAGTGTGGCCTTTTGTAAATAGATAAAAAAAGATAGGTCAGAGGAATAATTTACAGCAGGCAGTAATGGATGTATGAGCCGAGAGTCAGGGCGCTTACCTTCACACCGGCTTTGGTGATGGAAATGGTTTGCTGTTCCATGGCTTCATGAATCGCAACTTGGTCCTTGAGGTCCATCTTGTCAAACTCATCAATACAACACACACCCTGAGAAAGTATAAGTGAACAGATGAATCAAAAAATGTTTTCTGGTCCACGGCTACACAAAAATAAAAAACCAGGAAACCGTAAATTACTCCCAGCTTTTTGGCGCTGGGGGCTTCCACCTGTGGCCAGAATCCGTATGTACACTGTACAGTATAATATTCAAATGTGGAACTACAGTGAAATTGTGATAAACCAGTATCGTTTGGGAACAGACAAGTGTCAGATTTCCAAACTACCAGAGGATGTCGGAATAATGGAATTTTACAACGCTTATTCGGATACTGGTTAGAAGGGAAGAAACAGATCCACAGCACTCACATTGTCGGCCAGCATCAGCGCTCCAGCCTCTATCACAAACTCATGAGACTCCTCGTCCTTCACTACGGCCGCAGTCAGACCGGCAGCGCTGGAGGCCTTCCCGCTGGTGTACACGGCCCGGGGACTGAACTCCTCGACATGCCTGGTGGAAATACACAAATCATCTACATGAGTATTTTTTTTAATGTTGCATAGGGTTATCAAAACCCATTCCCTCTTAACTTAAAGGGGTATTCTCATCTGGTACAATGGGGGCATATTGTTAGGATATGCCCCCATTGTCTTATAGGTGCGCTGGGACCCGCACCTCAATCGAGAACAGAGCCCCAGAAGTGAATGCTATTTCTGTCGGCTCCATAGAAGTGAATGGGAGTGGTGGCCGCGCTTGCGTAGTGCGCTCCCATTCATGTCTATGAGCGCAGCGGGGGAGCTGCGCCTGGTGGTGGCCGGACCCCGGGAAACCTGGGGTCCTCCAGGCGCAGTGCCCCCCTCCCCCCTGGGTCCCAGCAGTGGCGATATGCCCCCATTGTACAAGATGAGAATACCCCTTTAAGGCAGTTAAAAATGACCACTGTTCAATTGCTCACCTCCCATCAATGGGACCCACGGTGCTGAAGATTTATCGAGTAGGACCATCTCACACATTGGTGGCACATCGCTAGGACATGCCACCAATGTCAAACAGGTGCAGGTCCCACCAAAGTGAATGAGGGCTCACTGCGCAAGCACGGCTATCATCAATTCCCTTCTACGGGAGTGCCAAGGATAGCCAAACTCCTCATGGTGTGCTATCCATTCACTTCTATGGGAGTGCCAAGGATAGCCAAACTCCTCATGGTGTGCTATCCATTCACTTCTATTGCAGTTCTGAAAAAAATTTGCCTATTTCCAGAAGTCCCATAGAAGTGAATGGAAAGCGCACAGTGCAAGCGCAGCCACCTCCCCTCTCACCTCTATTGGAGTTCGTATCCATAGAAGGGAATGGAGGGCGGCCCTGCTTGTGCGGTGCGCCCCTTCGTTCACTTTTGGTGCCCCGTTCTAGAGCTAGGTGCCCAGATGGGGGACCCGCACCTACCTGGCATATACTAGGAATATTCCACCAATGTGTAAGATACAATTACAGATCATTAACAGGCAGGGTTGTCAATGTCATTTTTGTATAACATACCGCAAGACCCATTACACAAGAGGCGGTTATCTGCAGCACACACTGAGAGGACAAGGTTCACATTTATTGCTCTGCTGTATCTAGTAGTTCACACCCTATGGGTTACTGGTTTATTGCAGCAAGAGATCCTTGCTCCCATAATCAGGATACCTGTCAACGTATACATAATTATCATCCATGATAACGTGGCAGCCATATTGGTTGTCAGAAGCTTTCCCAGAATAGGCGGCAGACACGTGAAGGATTAGCAGTGATTTCTGAAGGTTACTCACTTGAGGAACTGACTCTTGGCTGTACTGGGATCTCCGACAACGCACACATTAATGTCACCACGCAGTGATGTGCCCTCCATGGTGGTCTTGGGAACGCCACCAAACAGCATAAGTAAGATGCCCCTCTTCACCTCGTCGTTGCCTACACCAGAGACGGATGAAACAGGATTGAGATTTTATTTATGTACAGCCACCAATCCTCCAGAACACGCGCTCGGGGGCACTCGCTCACCATGCACGGTGGGGAAGAGGCTGGTGCACAGGTTGTGGTACAGGTTTTTGTCTTGGCTCATTTCAAACACCTTCTCCCATTCTTTTGCAGACATCTGGTTCTTGATGCTCTCGGCAGTCATGTCTTCTTCATGAAGCTCTTTGCCACCAAACTGAAACAAAGGCGGATTCAGCCATCGTTCTAAGACATATTAACATCACTCCTCACCAGGACTTTCTATTAGCACAATATGGATAATGTCAGTGGACTCCAATACACTGCCAGTCAGGGGCTAAGTGCTTACTAACGGGCACAACTTCACACGTTAGGTATTATAGCCCCAATGCTAATAGTTACAGTACATGTACAACATGACTGTATGGCATACCGGATGTACTGTGTGCATTAGTTAGATCTTCCCTACACGTCAGGTAATACCCTTTTTCTGCCGTTATTTCCTATAATGTAAGTAGAATGTGCCATCACAGGTTTCAACTGCAGGAATGTCCACCGATCGCAAGCATGAAGGGTCACACCAATGATTTTGCGTTTTTTTTTTCCTGCAGAGGGGCCACCGGCCACCGTCTGAGCAGGGAACGACACCGCACCCCATCCTCCTTGTGTTACTCACCCTGGGATTTGTAGGAGCAACATAGCAAGCGAGGAAAACAAGTCTGTAAGCCAAGTCTCTAACTCCGAGGGCGCGAAGACCACGGACCCCTTCAGCCTCGTATCCCTCAGTTCCACCCACCCGGGAACTGGTCTCAGCACGGACTCCTGGGGGAAACACAACTGGTTAATTATAATACTGAAAGCAGCGCTGCAAATTTATCGTTTAACTGATCGGATTATCAGGAATGTGCAGGTTGATGGCTGCTGAAGCTTTTTTCATGTGACAAATGTAATACTGTGATAAAACGAGGATAACCTGTAATGAGATTGCTAATATACTTTTTTTTGTTCATTAGTTCTAGCGAATTATAAGAATGCAATATCTTAAAGGGGTTATCTAACCCCTATAATGACCGTCCCCAATGCCTGGGCCCCTCGTATACTTACCTGCTCTCTCCCATTGTGCGAATCAAAACATCTGGCGACAGGACGAGCCTTCCTAGCATCAGTCATCGCGGCCTGCTATTGGCTGCTCCCCTCGTCACCAGATGTTTTGATCCGCACGGCAGGTAGGTGCAGAGGCGGGGGCCAGAGAGCAGATAAGTATACAAGGGGCCCAGGCATTGGGGGGGGTCATCAAAGGGGTTGGATAACCCCTTTAAGATACGGGGAGATGCAGCGGCGGTCTTGCAGGGATCCGGAACAACGCTGGTGCCAGGGAGCAGGTGATTATAATGTATACAAGGGGCCCGGGCACTGGGGGAGGCTGTCATCATAGGGGATAACCCCTGTAGAGAACTCCCGCAAAAAATGTTATTCCATGTCCTGCTAGAAATGTACATGATGTAATCTGTAGTGAATGTCATTTTCTTACCAGTGTCTGTATTTGTGAGTTATATCTCCCTGATGCTTCTCATCTGTGTCATGTGACCAGCAATCAGACTCACCAACTCACACAGCATCTTATGTGTGGACAGGAAGTCTAATTCTCTACGTTTTTCCTATGGGAGCCTCACTCTCAGTCTCATAGGAATGAATAGAGAAGTAACTGGCTTCCTGTCCTGGGTCAGTTGGAGGTCAGGGAGTTGGTCACATGACCCAGCTACAATAAGGAGAGAGGGGATAACTCAGAAATACAGTCTCTGACAAGAAGATTGCATTCACTACAGATTACATCATGCACCTTTCTAACAGGTCAGAGAATAAAAATGTTTGAGGCAGGTCGTCTCCCTTCAGACATCCATGGGGCACCCGCTGGTTGTGGTCTGCAACCATGGCCTAATTTCGTTGTCCTAAACCTGCACATCGATGCATTTTATGATGCAATTCTCTAATACGTTTGTGTACTTTAAAAGCATACATAATGGTTAATTTCATCTATAAAGCTAGATGAAAACAGAAGTTGTAAAATATAGCAGCTTAGTTCTGAAGTTGCTAGACGCTGATACCAGAAACGGATCACATCCATTTACAGACAGCTCGTAAATCACTTACCCGGAGTGGCAAGCTGAGAGACGTCAGGGACAACAATGAGACACCCTGTAAAATCACATCTGTCCCCAGCCTGACATGACTCGACGGCTTCGGCACGTAAAATAATTTCCACGCTGCGTGGGATACTGCCCCGCGGGAGCTCGGCCTGGGTTTCCTGGATGCGAACCTGCAAATACAAAATAAAACCAGGCTTAGTCTTACGTCATACGCCACAATATAACAAACTACATTGCAGCAGGTAAACTATTATCTAAGGCCTAGGTTTCTTCAAGGGATTGACCACAACATACAAGCGTTCAACGTTACCTTTTGGAAATCGACAAATCTGGACTTGTTGGTGTCCAGCATGAACCTCCTCCTGTTGGCGCACACGGGGTTCCTGCAGATGCTGGGCTGTGTGTACTTGAACTGCTGCTCCACATCTCTGACCAGAGTCTGACAATCCAAACACAAGAAGGTGCCGCTGACCAGCTCCGGGTGCACAGGGTGAGTGCGCACCACCTGACCGCTGATCCTCATCAGAGATCCAATGCGAGGAGTGGTCAGCTCTCTGATCCTGTCAACATATCAATTAGCAGACGTTTTAGTGTTACTGATAACCACAGAATGATACAGAATATTAAATCATATGAAACCATATTTTATAGGTGAGGGCATTACACTAAATATGTAATAGCTTGCTGAACCCATGAAAGGGCACATTCTTAGGGCAAGGGGTTGCAGCAGAGTCTGTGGTGGTGCCCCCTCATTCTCTCAGTGCTCGGACCCCATCAATCAGCAATTGATGGCACATCCCAGCAACAGGTCATCATTTACCAAGATAGGAAAATCCCTCACCAACTAAATCTATTGGAACTGAGAACCAACAAGCAGCAATAAAGTGTAGGCAATCAATGACGACAAAAGGGTAAGTATACTGCGACATGTCGCACGATATTTTTTCGTAATGATAATCAAGGGTGTCGCAATGCGACTGCAACTTGGATGGATTTTTGTGCAACTGTTGCATCACATCATTATTGACAAGCTGCGCAACAAATGTCGCCGTGTAGCCCTAGCTTATTCCCTTGTTATAAAGCTGTGGCATATTGCTTGGATATCCTATCCCTTTATAATGGGCGGGGTCTGACCTCTACGACCACTACGTTATCTGAGAATGAACACTGCAGCACTGTGTCCCATCCTTAGAGGGGGTTGTCTGGGTTCAGAGCTGAACCCGGACATACCCAGGATTTCGCCCACCTGACAACAGCACCGGAGCATTTCATGAATCGCGCAGGGCAAGGAGGCTTCCACCCAGCAGTGTGTTCGGTGACGTCACCGGTTCTGATGAGCCGGCCTTAGCGCTGCCCTAGCCGTTTTAAAGCCTGCCCATCAGTGCCGGTGACGTCACCGGGCTCACTGCTGGGCGGAAGCCTCCTACTGGCAGAGCCCGGTTCGTCACCGGACCTGGGGAAAATGCCTTTGCCCTGTGCGATTTAGCACAGGGCAAGGGAAAGCATCGGAGCACGAAATGCTCCGATACTCTTGTCAGGCAGGCTGCCCGGGTGAAATCCTGGGTATGTCCAGTTCTGAACCCAGACAACCCCTTTAAGTTTCACCTGCACAAGCGCACCCCAAACACCCGTAAACGAGACGCAGCCCTACCCGTCCTCCACTCTCAGGATTGTTATGGGATCCACAGGTCAGTCCTTACCAATATGCTATTAATGTATATGATTTAATACTCCTTTACTGATACTTAAGAGCTTGCCTAAACAGCCCAGGCTACTGACTGACATAAATACAGTCTTTACCTGGTCGGCTGGCTGCAAGAAAGTAACAGAGAATTTTCTTGCGTTCCTGGTTCTAAGTGCAGATCCGTCCTGCATTGTATATTAGATATCGCCGGGTCCTGGTAAATGAGCTAGTCTGGCTGCACACTAAGATACACTGCAACATGACTGGATGCAAATATCACATAACTGTCAAAAAGACCTGAGTAAAGATCAATTTCTCCTCTGGTGACATTAAAGAAGGACAATCAGGGGGCGTCCATGTTACAGCCTGGGCTGCTCAGGGGCCTTTCTTCTGTGTTCCCGCGTACGGCTCAATCTACTCTAAGTTGTGTAACAAAACCCATATGAATTTATACGACAAAAGCTTCTCACTTGTGTCTGGTCGGAAGGTCCTGGAACGCCAGATAGAACTCCTTGTTTTGGGGGACATTGCCGTGGTCCCTCGCAAAGGCCCGGACCGCTCTGCACAGGTACGGGTAGACCCTGCAAAAAGAAGAAAGTCAGGATGAGTGGCTGGCCCACTGGACACGTACTGGGGCGACAGACCCCCGTCATCATCATCGGCGGCCTCACCTGTAGAACTCCTCTTGGACGGTGGTCGCCAGCTGCTGGTTGAACTGTTCCAGGTCCTGGAAGCTGACGAGCAGCGTGTTCCTCTCGGGGCGGATCAGCTCCTCCGCGTCGCTCTTATACTTCAATTCTCCATCGGCATTTTGAAACCTGAAGTTTATAGAAGAAGAATCCGGTCAATGAGCTTTATAGACATGGCCGAGCTGAAGAGAACGTATTCTGTGATGGGACGGAGCGGCATCTGAACGGGGCTTTGTAGAAATCTACGCACAGGCTGCAGGAACAACAACAATTCACGTGTAGGTCACGTATTTTCAGTTGCAGACATTTCTGCAATGCTTCAGCAGCATGTGAACATAGCCTTATGTAGCCCTGAGGATCTCACACTCGGCGGTAGTACATACAGGGTGGAATTTATTATAGCGGAGAATTCAGGACTTTGTAGTCATAGAGAAGGTCTCTGCCACTGCGGCTCTACCCTACGGTACTCTGCTCTGGCACCAGGTGGTTTGTTTCCCACTGTGGATATGGCGCCCCCTCAATACAGCGGGTAGCAGCATAGTGAAGATCCTCACGGACCAATCACTAGTCAGCAGTGCGGTCACCTGACTTCACAACACCAACTCAGCTCCTTGGCCTAGTTGGAAGAAAAAAAAGGAATAGGGTGGGGTGGAAAAGGAGCTATACTTGCTGGCATCATCCACATCCATAGGTTCCAAGATGGCGGCAGTCATGTGATCACTTCCTTGGGTCTTACTGGTACTTCTGCACCGGCCCTGCACGACAGGTGGACATGTCCAGCAAAAACACAGATACACAGGACTCTGTCTCCAGCTGTACGAGTCCACTTGCCGTTCTGTGATAGCCAGAAACGGCCCGAAGAGGCAGTCATGTGACCGCCGCCATCTTTCAAAGGAGGATGCCCATGACTTTACTCCATTGATACCAGGCCACTGGGGGCAGCACAGTCATGCACGCTTGTATGGAGAGTACAACTGCTTACAGCATTTTGAGAACGGCCAATGTTTTTCGGCCAATCCCTTTAAAGGGTTTCTGTCACCAGTTTTTTCGGTATGAATCAGGCTGACATTAGAGATGTGCTAATGTCACCTGATTCCAAATATATATCTGTTTTATTTACTGCTGCCCCCATTTTTATATAAAATGAACTTTTATTTTATGCTAATGAGGCCTCTAGGTGCAAGGGGCGTTACCCCTGCTCCTAGAGGCTCTGTTGATTGATAGGACCAGGCAGAGAAGAAACACTCCATTCACCATAGCTTGCAAGGACCTTCAACGATGTCATGACCATGTGATCAGTCACATGGTTTAGGGGGAGACAGGCTGTTTGTGTGATCCTAACCATGTGACTGCGCAGATGGTGGGATCGGACCCTGGGACGGGATAGTAGCAGGCAGCATCCACTCTTCCTTCTGGACAGGTCTGTAATATGTACGTGAGGGAAGAGTAGTCACCGGAGCCTGACTGGTTGCTATGGGCAACAGCTCCACTTGATAAGTCTCCCTTCTGAGAACGGTATGGTTAGTACTGAGTGTATGACGGCCCCATCGCTGATGTCCGGGGGATGAAGAGCAGACGACACGGCAGATTTATTACATGCAGCAGGGTTAGTGAGAACATACAACATATAAAGCACATGGAGCAGGTCAGGTGACCCCACACAGCCAATCAAACAGAGACATTAGGTTTTACATAAGAGCAGGCTCCAGGGGTCATTGCTACTACAGACACCATTACAACATGGGGCATTAAACACGTGACGGGGCAGTTGCCAACAACTACATTTCAACTGTAATGCATTAAGAAAGCTGCCGGCAGATTGTTTGCTAGGAGAAACTGCACCGGTTTTATACATGGGCCCCCATGTACTAAGAGGGGCCCCACAGAGAGACCGGAGCGGCCATGAGGACGGGATGGGGGATGGGGAGTCGGCCGGGGATCCGGGACACTCACTCCTCCAAGAAGTCCTGGAACAGCTTCTGGCACTTCTCCGCCACCTCGTCCTTCACCTGCTGGGCGGCCGCGGCGTTCACGTTCTGCTCGGATA
This sequence comes from Rhinella marina, assembly GCA_900303285.1. NCBI lineage: Eukaryota > Metazoa > Chordata > Amphibia > Anura > Bufonidae > Rhinella > Rhinella marina. The sequence goes on from ONZH01008435.1 coordinate 821,298, forward strand.
CGTCCATTTTGTGCGGATGAGACCGGAGGCGCCGCTACACTGTGGAGGAAAACGCTGGAGTTTCGCGCCAGTTCTCAGCCCCACGTGACCTGTTTCGCGCCAGTCTCAGCCAATGGTAACCGAAGGGTGGAGCAGGTTTTCGCGCCACTGAGGAAGGGGGCGGGTGTAGTGCGGCAGGGGGCTGTTAACTCGTCGCCCGCTGAATAGAATTGCACTGATGTGTGGCCGGGAGAGCGCCAGCTAGCGGCGGTGGCGGTAGTATTACAAGTTCTGAGAATAAGATGTGATTAGGAAGATTCTCATGGTGTTAGAATCGTGACGTGAACGCAAGGTGTGAATATCATTGTGAAAATTTCAGAAATATCTTAGGTTCAGCACATACTGTATACTTTCTATACAGAGGGCCAATGGTGATCTAAGTTTGGCTTATTTGAATCATATGGGGTCTGGATCTTAATGCTGATTTCCCATAAAGATTTTTCGGGTTTTTATGCACTCTTGCATTTTTAGTCTAATTTTTTTTTGCAGTAAAAACTACAGTTCCAGATGAAGCTGAAGGTAGGGTGCGTATTTCATAACAGTAAACAGACTGAGGACAGTGAGGCGCTACAGTATCCGTGTATACAATATCCGTCATCACATAGAATGCCGATATAATATCCGTCCTCCGCCAGTGGTCCACAGTGAAGCTGGCGCCGTCAGAGGGTGAATGCTGGGCAGTGGCCACCAGTCATAGCCCCCATAGCAATTCCAGGCACAGTCAGAGCCTAGGTGCAAGTTTTGCACGGATGACCTCCACATCCATAAAAACTTGAATTATGTAGCCATGTGGTTTGAATATTTGCGTCACTAGGTGCAATTTTGGGAGCGTTTCTATATGCTACTCCGTAATCGCTATAATTTGTCATCTTCATAAAGGATGGGTAAATACTTAAAGAGAGAATGTATACAATAAAACAGTGGGTTGTACTGCAGTGTTAGAGTAGATATTATCAAATCCTTATTTATATCACGTTTATCAAATAACAATTGTCATAGCTCCCATAGCATTTTCAGGCACAATCGTGGTCCCCATAGCATTTCCAGGCACAGTCATGGTCCCCATAGCATTTCCAGGCACAGTCATGGTCCCCATAGCATTTCCAGGCACAGTCGTGTTCCCCATAGCATTTCCAGGCACTGTCATGGTCCCCATAGAATTTTCAGGCACTGTCATGGTCCCCATAGCATTTCCAGGTACAGACATGGTCCCTATAGAATTTCCAGGCACAGTCATGGTCCCCATAGTATTTCCAGGCACTGTCATGGTCCCCATAGTATTTCCAGGCACTGTCATAGCCCCCATAACATTTGCGGGGACAATCATAGCCCCCATAACATTTGCAGGCACAGTCATTTCCGGGCACATTCAGAGCTCCCATAGCATTTCATGCACAGTCATAGCCCCCATAGCATTTCCAAGCACAGTAATTTTCAGGCACATTCAGAGCTCCCATAGCCTTTTCATGCAGAGTCATAGCCCCTATAGCATTTCCAGGCATGGTCATAGCCCCTATAGCATTTCCAGGAACAGTCAGAGCCCCCATAGCATTTCCAGACACATTCAGAGCTCCCATAGCATTTCCGGGCACAGTCAGAGCTCCCATAGCATTTCCAGACACATTCAGAACTCCCATAGCATTTCCAGGCACAGTCAGTGCCCCCATAACATTTCCAGGCACAATCAGAGCCCCCATAGCATTTGTGGGCACAGTCATAGCCCCTATAACATTTTCAGGCACAGTCATAGCCCCCATAACATTTTCAGGCACAGTCATAGCCCCCATAGTATTTCCAGACACAGACCCCATAACATTTCCAGGCACATTCAGAGTCCCCATAGCATTTTCATGCACAGTTAGAGCCCCAATACCATTTCCAGGCACAGTCAGAGCCCCCATAACATTTCCTGGCACTGACACAGACCCCATAACATTTCCTGGCACAGACAGAGCCCCCCATAACATTTCCTGGCACAGTCAGAGTCCCCATAGCATTTTCATGCACAGTCAGAGCCCCCATAGCATTTTCATGCACAGTCAGATCCCCCATACCATTTCCAAGCACAGTCATTTCCAGGCACAATCAGAGCCCCCATAGCATTTCCTAGCACAATCAGACCCCACATTATATTTCCAGGCACATTCAGAGCCCCCATAGTATTTTCGGGCACAGTCATAGCTCCCATAGCATTGCCAGGCACAATCATGGTCCCCATAGCATTTCCAGGCACATTCATGGTCCTAATAGCATTTCCAGGCACAGTTATTGTCCCCACAGCATTTCCGGGTACTGTCAGATCTCCCATAAATTTTCAGTCACAATCATAGCCCCCATAACATTTCCGGGCACAGTCATAGCCCCTATAGCATTTCTAGGCACAATCATAGCCCCCATAGCATTTCCAAGCATAGACATTTTTGGGCACATTCAGAGCCCCCATAGCATTTTCATGTACAGTCAAAGCCCCCATAGCATTTCCGAGCACAGTCAGAGCCCCCATAGCATTTCCAGGCACAGTCAGAGCTCCCATAGCATTTCCGAGCACAGTCATAGCCCCTATAGCATTTCCAGGCACAGTCAGAGCCCCCATAGCATTTCCAGGCACAGTCAGAGCTCCCATAGCATTTCCGAGCACAGTCATAGCCCCCATAGCATTTCCAAGCACATTCATAGCCCACATAGCATTTCCAAGCACAGTCAAAGCCCCCATAGCATTTCCAGGGACAATCAGAGCCCCCATAGCATTTCCAGGGACAATCAGAGCCCCCATAGCATTTCCAGGGACAATCAGAGCCCCCATAGCATTTCCAGGGACAATCAGAGCCCCCATAGCATTTTCAGGCACAGTCAAAGCCCCCATAGCATTTCCGAGCACAGTCATAGCCCCTATAGCATTTCCAGGCACAGTCATAGCCCCTATAGCATTTCCAAGCACAGTCATAGCTCCCATTGCATTTCCAGGCACAGTCAGAGCTCCCATAGCATTTCCGGGCACAGTCAGAGCCCCCATAGCATTTCCGGGCACAGTCATAGCCCCCATAGCATTTCCGGTCACAGTCATAGGTCCCATTGCATTTCCAGGCACAGTCAGATCCCACATCATATTTCCAGGCACATTCAGAGTTGCTATAAAATTCCTAGCCATATTTAGAGCTCCATTACACTGCCAATCACTCAGAGCCCCCATAACATTGCCAGACACAGCAACAACCCTATAATATTTTGAGGCACAGTCAGAGCCCCATAACATTTCCAGGCACAGTCAGAGCCCCATTACACTGCCAATCAGAGTCCGCATAACAGTGCCAGTAACATTTAAATTGGATTATGTCATGAGTAAGGGTCTGTATGCAATGACTAAAAATACATAGATGTTGTCTGTGTGTATGACTTTTTATCTTTTTGCATAAATGAACTACAGATTTTTATGGAAGGTGGATTTCTCCACATTTTTGTGTGCACAACATTTAAAGCTACCCTAGCATTGCCAAATATATTCATAGCCCGGGTAACATTGCCAACCACGGTCAGGACCTCCATAACATGGTGAATGATAGTCAGAGCCCCTTTATCATTGCCAGTCATGTTCATATCCCCCATAACATTGCCAACTACATTCAGAGCCCCTGTAACATTGCCAGCCATACACAGGTCCTGTACCATATACAGTGGTCAGATATCAACAGCCATAATCACAGCCTTTAAAACGTCGGCATTCATAGACCGCGGCCCATAACAATGTCAGCAATAGTCAGCGCCCCCATAACATTGCCAGTCCGTATACATTTCACCTTCATGAGACCTGAGCTGCACGCGGGCCAGGCAGTTGCTTCTCTGGCGCTCAGTCACATCTCATTCTATGATTGGCTCAACAATGAGGGACTAGGTGACATCACTGCAGTCACAGAGCAGAATGTTGGGCCAACTATAGTGACTGAGCGAGCACGTGCAACGCAATGCTACTGAGCATCAAAAAACGAGGAGTCCCCATGCTTTCGTCCAGGCGCGGTGATTGTAGCGCTGCTAGCATTGGATGTACTCACCACTCTCCGGACGCTGCACTACACTGTCCTGACCGTGTACAGTGTCAGGTTGTAGTGTGTGCCCTATAACCTGTCAGGTCACAACGCAGTGCAGGCCCAGAGCCCAGTCAGGGGGCATGACGGCAGGAGAGGTAAGTCAATTTATTTTATCCCTGATGGGGGGTCTGATCTAAGGTCTGATTTGAAGTCTGATGAAGATTGGAGCTCTAATCTGAGGTATGATAATTATTTTTTCTGACTTTCCTTCTGTAAAACCTAAGTGCGTCTTATCATGCGCTTTTTATAAAGAGAAAAACAGTAATTTTTGACAGGACGCAGGCCTCATCACAAAACATGCGCTCCCTCTGGCAGTCCGTGTGTCTAGACTGAAATCTACTCAGCATCAGGGTTCGTTCACACGACAGTGTGAAAGGGTCCGCGCCTATTCCGCAAAATTGCGGAACGGGCCCGTTCACTTCTATGGCCGTAACGCAATCTTGCCAAGCCGCGGCTCCGCAAGAAATTATAGCACATGTCCTATTATAATAGGCATTTTGAACGGGACGCCCAGCCGTGTGTTCTGCAAATTGCGGAACACACGCCGGGCGGCATCCATGGTAATGCGGATGCACATTTTTGCGGACCCGAAATACCATGGCCCTCTGAACGGCCCCTTAGGCTGAGTTCACGTCACCATTTAGCTTTCCGTTTTTCTGATCTGTCAGAAAAAACCCCCCCAAAAAACGGATCTGTTGCATCAGTTGGTATCCGTTTTTTTAGACAGAAAAAAGTACTGCACGCAGGACTTTTTTTTCCGTCTAAAAAAAATGGATCTCTTACAGAAATGGCTCAGATGCCAACGGATTATTTTTTTTTTAACAGGATCCTGTTTTTTATTTCTCTTCTTCTGACGGATCAGAAGAACGGAAAGCTAAATGATGATGTGAACTCAGCCTAAGGCCTCAATCACATGGCATTGTATTGAATTGCGCCCCATCCGCGTCACGCAAGGACCCATTCATTTCTATGGGTCCACAAAAAACGCTGTCTGTATCTTTGTGACCGTTCTGCAAATTATAGAACATGTCATGTCCTATTCTTGTCTGTTTCGCAAACAGGAATAGGCATTTCTCCAAGAGGGCTCGCAGAATCCGTATTCAGGGATCCGTATTTTGTGAATCCACAGTTTGCAGACCGGAAAATGACAGTGGCTGTGTGCGTGAGACAAACAGGTGCATTTTTGGGGTTAATTGGCTTTTTTTTTTCTATCAATTTTTGTCCTACAGACCTCCATTGTTTTTTTGTTTTTTTTTGTGGCATGTGTAGCATTTTTTGTATCAGTATATTTTCCTACACAAATCTCCAGAAGAAGTAGGATTAGGCACAGACAACCTAACCTAACAAATTGTAAATCTTACCTGGGCAGATGAACGTAGTCCATTGTTTTCTGTGATCAGCCATCTCAGGATGGGAACGTTTATGTGTGCCTGATATCGGCCTCTTATAACATTTAAAAGAGTGCAGGATCAACCCTATTAAACCTGGAATTCAGCATGGTGGGGTTGATCCTGCTGATCAAAATGATTCCTTTCTTGTGAAAATCAGTGGTAGCGTTCCAGAGAAATAAGACTTTTATTCTTTATCCAGATGAGGGCGTCACTGCACTGAGGGGCGTGGCCAGCATGGGAAAGCTGAGAGTCTAGGCCCCGCCCCTAATGAACTGAAGCCCTCAGTTGCATAAATTATAAAAGTCTTTTTTTTTCTTGGTAACGTAGCAACCGATTTTCACAAGGCAGGTATCATTTTAATCAGCAGGATCAACCCTATCAAGCGGTATGTCTGGTTTAATAGGATTTATCCACTGGAGCACGGCACAGCTCCCATGGTCTGTGCACGCAACGACCAGCGGTGGATTTCAGACACGTCTGGAGTTGTCAGGATGAAATTGCCTGCTGTATTTATGTGTGCGCCGGGCAGAGAGCTGGAAGCCATCAGGCAGTTTAACGTGCGATGGCGGTGCTGAAACTGATATCATTTAATATGATTGCCCTGCCGACACCGGGTGACCCGCGAATAATAACTTATAAAGTGTGAAACATGGTGCGACCAAGAAGGTTAACCCTTTATAAGTGGGGACAGGAGATGGCGGCTTTTATTACCGGCATCAGATCCCTGTGGATGTTCCCATTCATTGACAGCAAGCAGGGGGTTGAAAATGATACCTGCTTGTACTCTCAGGAAGTCACAGCAGCAACGAATAAGGGTGACGAGCACTCAGTTCAAATGGGCGAACATGGGGCACCCATTCTCTTAGGCGCCAGGGGCCCCAGCGGTCAGACCTCAGCCGATCTGACACAGGGGATAAGTGTTTGTAGTGGACAAACCCTTTAAGAAACCTGTTAGGCTCGGTTTTACAAGCATGTTAACTTGACAGGTGGATAGATAAACGGCGGTCAGGTTTTGTGGCGCCGCTTATCCCGAGATTGGGTAGGAAAAAGTACATTGCACCAGATGTCACAGGTAAACGAGTAAGATATGTGCTTCACCAGGACATGTTGGGAGTAGTAGTTTCACAACAGCTGGACAGACACCTTGTGGAGACCGCTGCTTTCAGGTCCTCTATTCTTGCTCTCTGTGCATCAGCAGTCCAGCAGATGGCGCCACTAGGTCTCCGTACATGGGCGATGAGACATTGCTTTCTGGTTAATTAAAGAACTCCTGGAAATCTTTTTATTCTCTGACCTGTTAGAAAGGTGCATGATGTAATCTGTAGTGAATGTCATTTTCTTACCAGAGGCTGAAATTGAGAGTTTCCACTCTCTTCTTATTGTAGCTGGGTCATGTGACCAACTCCCTGACCTCCAACTGACCCAGGACAGGAAGCCAGTCACTTCTCTATTCATTCCTATGAGACTGAAAGTGAGGCTCCCATAGGAATACATAGAGAAATAGACTTCCTGTCCACACATAAGTCTCTGTGTGAGTTGGTGGGTCTAATTCCTAGTCACATGACACAGATAAGAAACTTCAGGATGATATAACTCAAAAATTCAGCTACTGGTAAGAAAATGACATTCACTACAGATTACATCATGTACATTTCTAGCAGGACATGGAATAAAATTTTTTGCGGGAGTTCTTCTTTAAGTTTTACTTCCCCATTTTGGAGGAGGGGGTCCGGATCACACGGGGTCTGTTCCGCCCGGTCTCTCTCCTTCACAGAACACAACGTATAAAGACAGAACTTGGGAAAGACAAGCGAAAAGTTTTGTGGCCGAAAAAAATCGATGACATTGAGACGTAGCTCATAAATCTGACTTATCTTTGCGCTGCAAGCTCCCCGGATAGCAACATTATTCCTGCAATATAAAGTGATCCTGACAGCGCCATTACAAGCGCCGGGAGATAGGACAGCGAGCGCCAGCGTCTCATGTCCGAGGGCTGAATATATGGCTGTGCCGCCTGCTTCCTGACGTGGAGGGAGAATGTCTTTTAACACTTACATTCAAGGGCTTAATGTTGATGGAGAGATGGTACCACACGAGAAACATCGGGACTGGGTGCCATTAAAGGGGTTGAACATAGACTGCCTTCGTCCAAAAACAGCGCCACGGCTGTCCACAGGTTATGTGTGGTATTGCAATTCAGCCATATTCACTAGAACAGAGCTGGGCTGTAATACCAGGCACAACGCATGGACAGGGAAGGCGCTGCTCCTCTTTTAAGCCAGGAAGCTCAGCTTTACGCTGCTGTTTGCATTAAGACTACCTCTATTCAGACTGAAATCAACCAGGAACCCGGCTGTAGGGACCCCCGCTGATCAGCTGTAACAGCCTGGGAAAGATACATTATCCTTGCAGCACCCTCTACAGGGACCATGTAGCATTACATGCCGTCCAGTCCAATAAATGGCTGCGCACAGTCAGACCCCCTCTATACTCTCTCCTCTTCTCTCTGGCTACTAGCAGTAGGTCAAAATCAGGGGGAGCAATAATAGCAGGAGGCATTATCAATTAGTAGTTTTACATCTGCGGCAGGGGCTCCGGCAGGCTGTGCCAGTAGGGAATAGACTGACAGGGTTCTCCAGATCTTACACTGCCGAATACTGCCACCTGTCTGCCGGACCTCACTGACTATAATGGGATCCAGCCGCTAATCGGCAAAAATACAGAGAATTGGTGCGGTTTGTATCTGGCTGATTCACAGCTGGAACTGGCGGCTGGATCATCCTGATGCAGATGTGAAACTAGCCTTCCACTGGCTCTCAGGCTGCAGGACTGATCTGTCTACTGCCCTGCTTTCACAGAGCAATGCGATCAATGAGTTAAAGTGGACCCCCGCCGTTCAGCTGTTTGACGAGGAGGCGGAGCTCCATGAGACCGCCGCTTCCTGGTCTTTACACTACACCTCGTCTCCTGTGGATCCAAGACAAAGTGCGGTGTTATGAACAGAAAGCGGGGCTTGCATGGAGCGCCGCCTCCTCTTCAAACAGCTGATCGGCAGGGGTCCTGGGTGTCGGACCCCCACCGATCAGATATTGATGACCTGTCCTGAGGATAATTCATCAATATAAAACGCTGGACAACTCCTTTAATTCACTGATGTCTGATTGGTGGGGGTCTGAAAATGAAGGGAGTCATTTATTATACTGAAAAACACCTATATTAAAGAACTCCCGCAAAAATTTTTATTCTCTGACCTGTTAGAAAGGTGCATGATATAATCTGTAGTGAATGTCATTTTCTTATCAGTGACTGTTTCTGTGAGTAAAAACCTCTCTTCTTATTGTAGCTGGGTCATGTGACCAACTCCCTGACCTCCAACTGACCCAGGACAGGAAGCCAGTAACTGCTCTATTCATTCCTATGGGAGCCTCACTTTCAGTCTCATAGGAATACATAGAGAATTAGACTTCCTGTCCACACATAAGTCTCTGTGTGAGTTGGTGGGTCTAATTGCTGGTCACATGACACAGATAAGAAACTTCAGGATGATATAAGTCAAAAATTCAGACACTGGTAAGAAAATGACATTCACTACAGATTACATCATGTACATTTCTAGCAGGACATGGAATAAAATTGTTGTCGGGAGTTCTTCTTTAAGCGTACTTCAGTAGCAGATGGCGGCGCAACAGTTGCGCCGCCATCTGTGACTTCTCCCCGCTCACGCCAGTCCTAAAATTGTGGGCGTGGCCAGGCGTAGAAAAGGTCTAAATGTAGGACAGCTCATAACCCGTCTTACATTTAGAACTGGTGCAGGATTCAACGAAGTTATGAAGACGCCTCTTATAATTTCGTCGGAACCACCGCCAACGCAGGGGCTTTATTAATATTGGCGTCTAAAACGTTGGTCTTAATAAATTTCCCCCGAAGTGTCTGTGTAGCACTGGTGGGGGTCCTCAGCGGTCAAAACCCCAGCAATCACACGCTGACGGCTTATCATGGGAAACCCCTCCATTGACTTCCTTCTCCCAAAAGAATCATGTGACCTCTAATATATTCAATAAGTTTAATATTTCCTCGTCAGGACCCACTTGCTATTACAGTGATTCGCACTTTATGTCACCGTCCTATTATCATTACAAAAATTAAGGCTGAAAATGTTAAAATCCTGCGGCAGCAAATGTTAGGTGTTATAATACAGTTATAATCGCGCTCGTCTCTTGTGTGTTAGGAGTCCACAGGTCTCGGGCCCAGAGAGGTCACTTCTTGCAGGATTAGTCGGCCCATTATCTACAGGAAACCTAAACCTGCCCGGGCCAGGAGGAGATCTATCAGGACTGGCGGCAGCCCGGCATTACGACTTCCAAAGTGCAGAATACGGTGGTTGCTAGCAGGTGATCCCTTATCTGGGGGCATCTTATGGGGTAAGCCTCTTGGGGTCACGGGGGAACATGGAGGTTTGCCGTACATTGTGCAGTCCTAGGTACAGCATGGTGACTCGCTCCAGACCTAAAATACAGGAAAACATTGGAGAAAAGAGCGAGGATGAACGTAACGTATGCTCTGATATACACATCGAGCCTATAATTAAGATCACTGTTTTCTCACCGATGCCGCCGCCGGCGTGAGGTGGAGCTCCGTAACGGAAGGAGTCGATGTACGCCTTGATTTTTTCCAAGTCTTAAGAGAGAGAAAAAAAGCACATCATTATCCATATTCGTAAAGGGTGTGTATACTTTTGCAGTAATTTGCAATAAAAAATAAAGCAACTTTGCAAATGGTCTATAAAAAGCTCCTCCTCTTTTGTGCATACAGCTCCCATGCAGACCTATGTGTCGGTACGGCTTCAGTCTAATACTGCAGGCATGTGTGACCTTGTATATCTAGTTGAGGGTTTCTTACCTATCCCATGATGCTGGGCTCTTTCTGTCAGCATCTGCGCGTCGTGCACTCTCTGAGCACCGGACAAGATCTCTTCTCCCCTCATAAACATGTCGTAGGAGTTGGAATATTTCTGTGCAAATAAAGTTTGATTTAGATAAAAGTACAAACAAAAAGCAAATATAGCCAATAGCATCACACTGACACTGGAGGTCCTAGGACTGGGGAAAACTGACACTGGGGGTCCTAGGAGTGGGGAACACTGACACTGGCGGTCCTAGGAGTGGGGAACACTGACACTGGGGGTCCTAGGAGTGGGGAAAACTGACACTGGGGGTCCTAGGACTGGGGAAAACTGACACTGGGGTTCCTAGGACTGGGGAACACTGACACTGGAGGTCCTAGGACTGGGGAACACTGACACTGGGGGTCCTAGGACTGGGGAAAACTGACACTGGGGGTCCTAGGACTGGGGAAAACTGACACTGGAGGTCCTAGGACTGGGGAACACTGACACTGGGGGTCCTAGGACTGGGGAACACTGACACTGGGGGTCCTAGGACTGGGGAACACTGACACTGGAGGTCCTAGGACTGGGGAACACTGACACTGGGGGTCCTAGGACTGGGGAAAACTGACACTAGGGGTCCTAGGACTGGGAAACACTGACACTGGGGGTCCTAGGACTGGGAAACACTGACACTGGGGGTTCTAGGACTGGGGAACACTGACACTGGGGGTCCTAGGACTGGGGAACACTGACACTGGAGGTCCTAGGAGTGGGGAACACTGACACTGGCGGTCCTAGGAGTGGGGAACACTGACACTGGCGGTCCTAGGAGTGGGGAAAACTGACACTGGGGGTCCTAGGACTGGGGAAAACTGACACTGGGGTTCCTAGGACTGGGGAACACTGACACTGGAGGTCCTAGGACTGGGGAACACTGACACTGGGGGTCCTAGGACTGGGGAAAACTGACACTGGGGGTCCTAGGACTGGGGAAAACTGACACTGGAGGTCCTAGGACTGGGGAACACTGACACTGGGGGTCCTAGGACTGGGGAACACTGACAATGGGGGTCCTAGGACTGGGGAACACTGACACTGGGGGTCCTAGGACTGGGGAACACTGACACTGGGGGTCCTAGGAGTGGGGAACACTGACACTGGGGGTCCTAGGAGTGGGGAACACTGACACTGGAGGTCCTAGGACTGGGGAACACTGACACTGGGGGTCCTAGGACTGGGGAACACTGACACTGGGGGTCCTAGGACTGGGGAACACTGACACTGGGGGTCCTAGGAGTGGGGAACACTGACACTGGGGGTCCTAGGACTGGGGAACACTGACACTGGGGGTCCTAGGACTGGGGAACACTGACACTGGGGGTCCTAGGACTGGGGAACACTGACACTGGGGAACACTGACACTGGCGGTCCTAGGAGTGGGGAACACTGACACTGGGGTCCTAGGACCTGGGGGGAACACTGACACTGGGGGTCCTAGGAGTGGGGAACACTGACACTGGGGGTCCTAGGAGTGGGGAACACTGACACTGGGGTCCTAGGAGTGGGGAACACTGACACTGGGGTCCTAGGAGTGGGGAACACTGACACTCAGGGTCCTAGGAGTGGGGAAAACTGACACTGATGGTCCTAGGACTGGGGAACACTGACACTGGGGGTCCTAGGACTGGGGAACACTGACACTGGTGGTCCTAGGAGTGGGGAACACTGACACTGGGGGTCCTAGGACTGGGGAACACTGACACTGGGGGTCCTAGGACTGGGGAACACTGACACTGGGGGTCCTAGGACTGAGGAACACTGACAATGGGGGTCCTAGGACTGGGAAACACTGACAATGGGGGTCCTAGGACTGGGAAACACTGACAATGGGGGTCCTAGGACTGGGAAACACTGACAATGGGGGTCCTAGGACTGGGAAACACTGACACTGGGGGTCCTAGGACTGGGGAACACTGACACTGGGGGTCCTAGGACTGGGGAACACTGACACTGGGGGTCCTAGGACTGGGGAACACTGACAATGGGGGTCCTAGGACTGGGGAACACTGACACTGGAGGTCCTAGGACTGGGGAACACTGACACTGGGGGTCCTAGGACTGGGGAACAATGACACTGTGAATCCTAGAACTGGGGCACATTGACACTGGGGGTTGTCCTAGTATTTGGGCACATGATAGTGGGGCTCCTAGGACAGGGGCACACCACTGGGAGTCCTAGGACTAAGGCATAGTGACGCTGAAGGTTTCAGGACAAACACAGGGGATCCGAGGACTAAGGGGATCATATAACCCTCTGAAAATAAAGAGCAGGCCCCCCATTAGTACTGGTTGTATGATACTCACAGGGTTTTGAGGGTCCGGCATTGTATAGAAGGGTCTCACAGCCAATGGATATTTATCAAGGATGTAGAAGTCGGTGTCATACTGAGAGAGAGAGAACAATTCATAGAACAACGGATATCAGGATCACAGGACGCTAGATTGTAAGCCTACGGGTCAGGCTCCAGTCACACAGTCTGTTCTTACTCTTGACAGAATTATCATGTATTAAAGGAATAAAAGAAAACTAATTCAGGACATCAATACACGGGGTCATATCTGTAATTATGTGAACGGGAAGTGTAAGTTTACCTTTTCTTTGACTAACCGTCCCAGAAGTTTCTCATTGGGAGTGCTGGGGGAAAACAGAATGAAATCCATGACATGTACATCAGACAGTGAAGATTCATTTCTTAATATACTGGTCAGATATATACCAGATGTGACCGGATCATATAGTGGTCAGAGCTCCAAACCCGCTTCATAGACTTATATTACAAAATTCTGTCTGTCTGCAGTCACCACTAGGGGGAGCTCACTGCATACAGAGTTCACTGTATAAACAGTATCCTGTAAGCTCCCTCTAGTGGTGGCTGTAGGAAGCCAGAATTGTATAATTTCACTGATGTTTATGCACTGGATTGGAGTTCTGTGGGAAAAAAAAGCTTGATTACAAGGCACTGGTTTGCAATCTGTTGCTAAGAAGCAATTTACAGAATTTTAAATCGTACGTAGAAAACTCCAATGGGGCTGAAACTACACTGTAATACACATTAATCCCGGGTGTCAGCCTCCAAGTGTAAATACCAAGAAATAATATGAACCTGAGATCTTCTTCATCTCCCATCTCCACCCCGGCCTCGCGCAGCATTGCCACACCCTCACGGTACTCCAGACGTAGCGTAGGCTCCAGAAACTTGAACGGCTCGGATGGGAATTGTTTTCCCACAGTCTGGATTTCTGTCTGAAACCTGGCAGAAGAAAAAAAAAAAAAGAAAGGTAAAATCAATACAAACTAATTAAAAAAGAAAGCTGCAAGTCAGACTAGACAGAGTGGAAAAGAATAATAAGTGTGACTGCAGTAACTGGTTTTCGCCAGTAGAGGGAGCAGCCGTCCTGCACAATGAATATTGTGGACGTTCATCTAATTTATCACCATTGCTGCGGCAGAGCCTTCAAGAAGTCACTAGAACTGCCACCGAAGACAAAGCAAAAGCCTCCAGCCTGCCATACATCTCAAGGAGACAGTACCCACTTTCAGGTAGAGTTGTCACGATAACAGAATTCTGAGTTCAGTTTCGATACCAAGAAACATTCACGATAGTCAATAACGTAACACGCAAAAAAAAAAACCCACAAAAGGCAACGCGGAGTTATTGTGTATTTTTAAAAATTTTTCTTTTTGGCAAAGTATCGATTGCTCATGTGAGGAGGTACTTGATTGGGTCACTTACTATTAATGTGAGGTACATGAAGTCTAAACTGATAAAACCATGTGCCTCACATTATAGTGACCCCATCACAAAATGGACAACATGCGGGTAATGAGTGAAGTACATGATGGAGTTACTTACCCTTAATATGAGGCACATGGTTTTATTAATTTAGACTTCCATGTGCCTCACATTAAAGGGGTTCTCCGGGAATTAAGAAAATGAGAATACTTAAATATTACTTTATTATAAATATATTCCCAAATACCTTTCATTAGTTATAACGGCTTGTTTGTCTGGGGAGCAATCATCAGGAGAAACAAAATGGCCGCCGTCCTATTAGTATACAGAAAACCTGTCCTAATTACACAGGAGGACAAGTTACCTCACAACACTGAGGTAAAGAGCTGCCTCATCCTCCTCTCTGCTCTGCTTGTCAGGGTTTATGATCCTGAATACAGTTTAATATGATATTTAGCTGAATCTTTGTGGGAATGGAGTTCATCAGGAGACATGAAGTAAAGAGAGGACGGACAGGACAGACTGTGGTAATGGAGACTGTATACAAGAGCTGCTTCTTATTAGCCACAAATCACCCTTCTCTCATGTCTACTCATCATCTCCATTCCCACAGAGATTCACTTGTATTCAGGATCATAACCCCTGACAAGCAGAGCAGAGAGGAGGATGAGGCAGCCCTTTACCTCAGTGTTGTGAAGTAACTTGTCCTCCTGTGTGTACTAATAGGACGGCGGCCATTTTATTTCTCCTAATGATCGCTCCCCATACAAACGAGCCATTATAACTAATGAAAGATATTTGGGAATATATTTATAATGAAGTAATATTTATGTATTTTCATTTTCTTAATTCCCGGAGAACCCCTTTAAGGGCCCATTCACACAACCATATGAACGGGTCCGCATCCATTCTGCAATTTTGCAGAACCATTCATTTCAATGGGGCCGCAAAAGATGCGGACAGCACACCATGTGCTGTCCGCATCTGTTGCTCTGTTTCGTGGCCCCCGCAAAAAAGATAGAGCTTGTCCTATTCTTGTCTGTTTTCCGGACAAGAAAAGGCATTTCTATAATGGGCCGCCGTTCCGCAAATTGTGGAACGCACACGGGCGGCATCCGTGTTTTGCGGATCCGCAATTTGAATGAGCCCTAATACTAAATAACCCCATCATATACCTCACATTAACCCCATGTTGCCCATGATGTGAGGAGGCACATGATGGGGTTCACTTACTATTTAGGTGACGAACACAGCGTCATTAATTTTGAACCTCCATGTGCCTCACATTAAGGCCCCATTCACACGACCGTTTGTGTTCCGTGATTCGTATAAAAACGGAACGGAAGACATACGGAAAGTCTTCCGTAGTGTTCCGCAATTTTGCGGATCCATTGACTTTAATGGGGCTACGGACGTGATTTTGCGGGGGAACTTCCGTGAGATACGGGATGCGGAATGCACACGGTGTGCATTCCGCATTTTTTTTCCTCCTATGGAAAAATGAATGGGTCTGTATGGTTCCGCATCTTATCCGCAAAAATGTGGATAAGATGCGGAAACGTACATACGGTCATGTGAATGGGGCCTAATACTAAGTGACCTCATCATGTACCTCACACATTAACCCCGTGCTGTCCATTACATGAAAAGGTAACGGATGGGGTCACTTTTACTAATAATGTGGGGCACATGGAGGTAGTAAGTTAATGACACCATAGGCCTCATATTAATAAGTGACCCCATCATGTATCTCACACAATGGCGGCACTGGGTCCCATCAAGCCCAATGTTCCTCTATACTGCTGGCCGTGGCGCAGATCATTGGAAGGAAGCGGAGTCCTCCGCTCGTATGTGCACGCTATTCCCACCCTCCCTCTGACACTGCTTCATTGGTGGCGCTGCGACCGGCTGGTTCATAGTCCCTACCTGACACTAGCCCCACAGCCTTTTCATTGGTGGAAGAGGCCGGCCGCGTTCCAGTGGGACGCCCTCCTTCCTTCTCCACTGTGCAGCCGCTGATGAGAACATGGCGTGCACTGAGCATGCATCATGTTCTGTGATAGGAACTAATACTAAGCTGTGCAATAGCGAAAGATGGGTAATCCCAGTATCGACTTCCGTACCCGATGCAACCCTAATTTCAAGTGAGATGTGGGAATTGCTGGGAGATGTACATAGGATAATAAGTCATGAGAAGTCACCTCACCTTTCCTGCAACCCCTTAAATATCTGGACCAGGGTGTCTGCAATCACATCCACAACTTCATGATAATGGTAGCTGAAGGCCATCTCAATATCCAGGCCTACGAATTCCGTCAGGTGGCGGTGAGTGTTGGAGTCCTCTGCGCGGAAAACTGTAAGAAACGGGATCAGGTCACCAGGAATTATTTTTTTTTAGTTTTTATATGTTAAGTGAAAATGTGCTTTTTTTATCCAGGAGTCTCTGCTTTGCTTCTGTGGGTAATCTGCACCAAAATCCTCAAAAACTAGGTTTATTTCCTCACTGACGTCAGGGAAGATCTGCAACACGTCTCTGTCTGAAACTGACATGCTGCGGACTGAAAGGTCTGCGCTGCAGGTCAATTGCTGCAAAGAAAACAGAAACAGCGTTTGGATGAGATTTCTCATCCACTTTGATGCTACTGTATCTTCTGCTGGAATATCCACAGCAATTCCAGAACATGTAAGCTAGAAGAAAGGCACTGCAGTTACACCAGAGATCCACTAGAGGGCTCCAGACTCCACTACAGACCATACATTGCACACAGCAACCTGTTGTCTGTTCATGTGCAATTAGAAATACAATGGCCGGCCCGCAGTGAGTGACTGCTATACTTTTTTGGTGGGTACTACAGACACTAATGCACAGTATGGTATCCATACAATCCTGACTATACTACGCACACCACATTGCATGCATTCACCAAGTGAGCACCATGAGGACCAAAGAGTACAAGGTGCCAGTCAGAATCGAAGCAGAGTTTGGTTTTCCATTTTAAAATTCAACTACCGAAGTTATTCAACGAAGTCTTGCGCGACTTTGCGAATAATTGACTTTGGCTCATCAGAGCCCGTACGTTTTAATGCTGATGTAGCATCCGAAGCTCGCTTCACTCATCGCTAGTTGTGAGCTCGCCCTAGTGATGGCTGCATGCAATGAGCTCACCTTAGGCTAGTTTCACACTAGTGATAAAGAGATCCTGCAGGGAACAGCCTGCTGGAGCTCGCTGGATCCGGCATTGCCGGACGCTACCAGAATGCCTGCTGGCCCCATTAATTATAATCGGGACGGGCAGAGATCTGGCCACAACCCAGCAAATATGCAGAAGCTGTATAAATGTGATGTCTGCAGGAGCTGTATAAATCTGTAGGCAGTGAGCTCCCCCTAGTGGTGACTGCAGGAGCTGTATATATCTGTATATAGTGAGCTCCCCCTAGTGGTGGCTGCAGGAACTGCATAAATCTGTAGGCAGTGAGCTCCCCCTAGTGGTGACTGCAGGAGCTGTATAAATCTGTAGGCAGTGAGCTCCCCCTAGTGGTGGCTGCAGGAGCTGTATAAATCTGTATGTAATGAGCTCCCTCTAGTGGTGGCTGCAGGAGGTGTATAAATCTGTATGTAATGAGCTCCCTCTAGTGGTGGCTGCAGGAGATGTATAAATCTGTATATAGTGAGCTCCCCCTAGTGGTGGCTGCAGGAGATGTATAAATCTGTATGCAGTGAGCTCCCCCTAGTGGTGGCTGCAGGAGCTGTATAAATCTGTATATAGTGAGCTCCCCCTAGTGGTGGCTGCAGGAGGTGTATAAATCTGTATGCAGTAAGCTCCCCCTAGTGGTGGCTGCAGGAGATGTATAAATCTGTATATAGTGAGCTCCCCCTAGTGGTGTATATCTGTATGTAATGAGCTCCTACTAGTGGTGGCTGCAGGAGGTGTATAAATGTGTATATAGTGAGCTCCCCCTAGTGGTGTCTGCAGGATCTGTATAAATCTGTATGCAGTGAGCTCCCCCTAGTGGTGGCTGCAGGAGATGTATAAATCTGTATATAGTGAGCTCCCCCTAGTGGTGGCTGCAGGAGATGTATAAATCTGTATCTAGTGAGCTCCCCCTAGTGGTGGCTGCAGGAGCTGTATAAATCTGTATATAGTGAGCGCCCCCTAGTGGTGACTGCAGGAGCTGTATAAATCTGTATATAGTGAGCTCCCCCTAGTGGTGACTGCAGGAGCTGTATAAATCTGTAGGCAGTGAGCTCCTCCTAGTGGTGGCTGCAGGAGATGTATAAATCTGTATATAGTGAGCTCCCCCTAGTGGTGACTGCAGGAGCTGTATAAATCTGTATATAGTGAGCTCCCCCTAGTGGTGACTGCAGGAGCTGTATAAATCTGTAGGCAGTGAGCTCCCCCTAGTGGTGGCTGCAGGAACTGTATAAATCTGTAGGCAGTGAGCTCCTCCTAGTGGTGGCTGCAGGAGATGTATAAATCTGTATATAGTGAGCTCCCCCTAGTGGTGACTGCAGGAGCTGTATAAATCTGTATATAGTGAGCTCCCCCTAGTGGTGACTGCAGGAGATGTATAAATCTTTATATAGTGAGCTCCCCCTAGTGGTGACTGCAGGAGCTGTATAAATCTGTATATAGTGAGCTCCCCCTAGTGGTGGCTGCAGGAGGTGTATAAATCTGTAGGCAGTGAGCTCCTCCTAGTGGTGGCTGCAGGAGCTGTATAAATCTATAGGCAGTGAGCTCCCCCTAGTGGTGACTGCAGGAGGTGTATGAACCTGTATGCAGTGAGCTCCCCCTAGTGGTGACTGCAGGAGGTGTATGAACCTGTATGCAGTGAGCTCCCCCTAGTGGTGACTGCAGGAGCTGTATAAATCTGTATATAGTGAGCTCCCACTAGTGGTGGCTGCAGGAGCTGTGTAATCTGTAGGCAGTGAGCTCCCCCTAGTGGTGGCTGCAGGAGCTGTATAAATCTGTATATAGTGAGCTCCTCCTAGTGGTGGCTGCTGGAGCTGTGTAATCTGTAGGCAGTGAGCTCCCCCTAGTGGTGGCTGCAGGAGATGTATAAATCTCTATGCAGTAGTGAACTCCCCTAATGGTAAGTGTAAGCATTTAACTCTACAACTATGTGAAGAAAAGAAGAGGATTTGGTGCTTTGTAACATCACAACAGAGCACTGACCCCACACCGACATAATCAGACTGGGGGGGGGGGGAATACAATAAGGTGGATCTTCACTTTAAGCCATACTCCTTATGCTCATGGGAACAGAGCCCCAAAACAAGGGTTCAGAGGGTTTGTTATAACACGTCCATTCCCATGTTTCCTGGAGATAAGTGATGCCAGGTATTCAGGAGCTTTTCCTCCTCCACCTATTGAAATGACCTGCATACACAGCTATGCCGAGCATGCATGTTAATAGCGGAGTCAGGGGAGACTGCTGTCGACATTACAGTTCCATTCTTCAGGCTGACAACATTTTCACTATCGTAAATAATGACTATGATCAAACAACAATCATTACATCGCCCATAGGTGGACAGAGGATCGATCTGAATCCGGATCATCGTATATGAAGGGAAGAGGTGCAAAATCCAGAGAGAAGAAGAGCAGATACTAAAACAGCACCCCTCCCCCGCTCATACTGTTTTATCATTAATTTTGAAAATGAAATTCCTCCGTGGAGCGAACGACCGAATATTCTCAATGCCGATTATTCTCCTCCTGGCAAAAAAGAATCGTTGTGTGACAATTATAGAGGAATTAAATCTGGCAACGATATAGAGCGCAGCGGACGCCTCATACTGGTTGTGACCCAAAAATATTATAAATATTCTGAAAAATGATCATTTATCTCCATAATCACCATTCTGTCATATTGCACAGCGGACATGCAGGAATGAAGTGACATGGAATATGCAGAAGCTATGATATATATATATATATACACACACCATATTTTTCGCTTCTTTTGGGGGTAGGGGGATGGCAGAGCGTCTTTTCAAATGAATACTAGTGAGCGCTTCCATTATGGAAGAGCTCATTAAGTATGCAGGAAGCAAGGGGAGCGAAGTGCTGCTAGTGCTGGCTGCACTCACCGCTCCCTGGTTTTCTGTGGGCCGGCTCTGCACTATCCTGACTACGTTTAGCGTCAGGACGTAGTTCACACACCATCATCTCATGCTTTGCGACATCTGGTCACAATGCAGCGCGGGCCCGGAACAGACCAGGAAGCAGAGAGTGCAGCACGCTCTCTGAAAAGTTAAGGGGGTTGTCCCATAACAGACAATGGGGGCATATCTCCGGGGTCCAACCACCGCCAAGCGATCTCCCCAGACAAGTGAATGGGAGAGCGCTTGCATGGCCACCGCTTCCATTCATTTCCATTGGGGTGACAGCGGCCTCATAGAAATTAATGGAGGGTGACTGTGCATGCGCAGTGCGCCCTCCACCACCACCTTTACCTGCTCCGTTTTTGGTGTAGGTCCCAGAGATGGGGGCATATCCTAGCCCTCATTGTGTGAGATGGGAAAACCCCATTTAAGCTCATCTGGTCTGATATGGGGGTCTGATCTGAGGTCTGATATGGGGGCGTGATCTGAGGTCTGATATGGGGTCTGATCTCAGGTCTGATATGGGGGTCTGATCTGAGGTCTGATATGGGGGCGTGATCTGAGGTCTGATATGGGGGTGTGATCTGAGGTCTGATATGGGGGTCTGATCTGAGGTCTGATGAAAAATATTGTATATGTAGGCCTCGTATCATGCAGGTGTATGGACTGATTTTTTTTACCTGGTCCAATGCAAAACACCTTCTCAAAATCGGCACAGATGCACATCTGCTTGTAGAGCTGTGGAGACTGGGCCAGATAGGCGCTGGTTTTAAAGTAGGACACGGTGAAGACATTGGCTCCTCCTTCACTCGCCGCTGGAAGAACAAAATAATTCCTTATTAGTCGTCTCTAAAGGACCTTCCGCCTGTAGATAACTGTTAATACTTTTTAGCATTTAGGACCAAGTACGCTTCTAGCGGGACTCCCGGCGCCCACGGTATCACATGGAAGACATCAGAGCTGCAAACCTGATATAATTTTGGGAGTCTGAATCTCGACGAATCCTTTGTTGCTTAGGGTCTCCCGGAAGAGCTGACAAACGCCGGACTGGAGGGTGAAGACCGCTTGACTCGTGGAAGTCTGCAAGATAAAACAGCAGGCGGTAAGAGGACCTGAGCAACAAGTGCCGCCATTACAGTCATAATAGAAAATGCCGCCACTACTATTCCAGGCGCTCATTCAGCAGGTGATGGCAATACAGAAATAAGAGGATGAGCTAACAAGAAGTTGTTAATAGGCCCCCAATGACAAAGGTGTTGGTCTGCGGGGGTGAAACGCAGCGCCAAAGGTCAGGAACTAGGGGAGGCATTACCCTATGAAATGAATGGACATAATGGGCCATGCAGGGGGAGAAGCAAATGTTCTGTTCTGATTACTTCTGGGAAGCCCCAAATATCGGACGCCATAACAGAGCATTCACATAGGGGTCTTTACTCCAACAATATTAATATGCATGGATATTTCAATATGGATGACAAAGAATACAAAAAAAGTGTATTTTTTTTTTATTCCTCCCAAAAATTATCCTTTGAACCAAACCTGGAATGCACAAAGTGGCTACAAAAGTCATCACCCCTAGGGGGAGCTAAGTAAAGAGTGACTATAGATTCCAATCAAAGCTGTATACATCTTTGTGCACTGAGCTCCCCCTAGTGGTGGCTGAAGATTAAAAGAATTCTATCATGTAACTGTATCTGAAAGGAAAACAAGTTTCAATATCTATAAAATACATATTAGTGGTTCGATTAGAATAAAACACAACTACCGTATTTTTTTCTACTTGCACTGTAAAATATGAGACAAACATCCGGAGTGGGATCCCTCTGTACGCAGATCACAGGATCTCAGATACGGCTCATGTGTTCACAGTCAGTCGTGAACATAAAGTCTCTTTCTTCTGCTTTGTTTTGCTTTTTTTTGTTCCACATACGTCATAAAGTGTCACACTTCCCTTTTTCTTTTTAGCCAGGTTTAGCAGTTTATTCGGTTACGCCCGTTGCCCTAGCTCAGCAAAACATGTGATGTCAGCTGCTGATTCAAGATCAGTAGAGCTCTGAAGGAGGGCTCAAAAATACCGGCGGTGACCATATTGGTTGGTCCAGTGTTTACGTGCATCAGTGTTACTGTGTCATTTTATAATATAGAAATTCCCCATGCTTGTTTTTGTAAACCTTATGCATTCACCAGATGGCGTTTTCTGTACTAATTTCACTTCTGGTTAACCTTTTTGGTTGCGAAAGTTGGGGTAAAAGACCACAAGAAGTCAAAGTCTGCTTAGTGTGGTTCATAAGTCAGCACAATTACCCAGTGCTATGGATTCCCCGTCTTCTGAGGAAGTCCTGATCTTTGAGGAATCCAAAAATGGCCCCCAACGTAATGGGAATGTGATAATCCTTCCAAGGTATAAAAGAGGTGAACTATTTTAGCTGAGAGGACTAGAACCAAGAACCACTCCACTATAGCACAAACTGCTTGACATATGCTTTTTTGCTCAATTTGTAGTAGCTCGGCATCCTCTCACAGCTCGCAGTCATTTCAGTGAGTGAAATGGAGAGGATGAAGAGACACCGTGGGAAAACGGAATGGAGGGGGAGAGAGCTAGAGAGAGGTAGAAACTTCCCAAAAAATATCCAATGAGCTCTGAACTTGCAACTTCACAAGCAGGGAACACCCACTGAGCTCTGAACTTGCAGCTCCACACACTGAGCTCTGAACTTGCAGCTTCACAAGCAAGGAACACCCACTGAGATCTGAACTTCCAGCTCCACAAGCAGAGAACACCCACTGAGCTCTGAACTTGCAGCTTCACAAGCAGGGGACATCCACTAAGCTCTGAACTTGCAGCTCCACAAGCAGGGAACATCCACTAAGCTCTGAACTTGCAGCTTCACTAGCAATGAACACCCACTAAGCTCTGAACCCACAGCTCCACAAGCAGGGAACGCCCTCTGAGCTTGCAGCTCCACAAGCAAGGAACACCACTCTGAACATGCAGCTCCACAAGCAGAGACCATCCACTGAGCTCTGAAATTGCAGCATCACAAGCAGGGAACACCCACCGAGCTCTGAACAAGCAGCTCCACAAGCAGGGAACATCCCCTGAGCTCTGAGCTTGCAGTTTCACAAGCAGACGTGTCAGAGAAAGCCAGTCTTGTAAATAAATGAAGCAATACAAAAAAACAGTCACAGACACATCCTGAACAAGTACAACAATACGTATTTCAATGTATTTTTCCATGAGGGGTCTGGTAATACTAGTGTCACTTGGCATAAATGGAAAGCTAAATATTAAGAGCCATGAGCAATCAAATGGTTGCCTTTAGTTGTAGACCCCCAAGTATAACCCAAGTAAAAGAGCAAAACATAATGGGAAACCTTGGAAGGGAAACGTTCCTAAATAGAATGATAAAATGTATATTCTGACTTCCCCTCCTCTAAAATATGCTTTCTATCAAACCCAGCCATTGTATTGTACCTTACGTAGCACAGTAAGAGTCTCCTGTTAATGGGCCGAGAATTATTCATGAATGTATAATAAGGATTTCCTGCCGAGCGGAAGTTGCAGAAAGTAGCTATAGGTGGGAACAGTGGGCCATACGAGAAGCCTCAAGTGTGAACTCACTGCTCCAGAGATGAACCCTATGGCAATAATTGCCACCCGTGAAGAGCTACATATGACATTCCATCTATGTCCGGTGAACTAGTTCATCACATAAACACTTCACTGTTTATTTTCTGAACAAAGAGAGGAAAAAACTGCGATAAATAAAAATTAAAAGTATGTGGGAATCACTGATCGTAGAGCCGGCTCCTTCTAAGAAGTTCACAAACCACCAGGAAGAAGAATCAATCTATATGTTATGTGCGGACAAGTCATCTAACCAACTAAACTGAAGATATTTACTACACAAACATTAACTGCTATCATACTGCCCCCGTGTACAACCATATACGTAACTACTATAATACTGCTCCTATGTACAAGAATATAACTACTATAATACTGCCTCCTATGTACAAGAATATAACTACTATAATACTGCTCCTATGTACAAGAATATAACTACTATAATACTGCCTCCAATGTACAAGAATATATCTACTATAATACTGCTCCTATGTACAAGAATATATCTACTATAATACTTCCTCCTATGTACAAGAATATAACTACTATAATACTGCTCCTATGTACAAGAATATAACTACTATAATACTGCCTCCTATGTACAGGAATATAACTACTATAATACTGCCTCCTATGTACAAGAATATAACTACTATAATACTGCTCCTATGTACAAGAATATAACTACTATAATACTGCTCCTATGTACAAGAATATAACTACTATAATACTGCTCCTATGTACAAGAATATAACTACTATAATACTGCTCCTATGTACAAGAATATAACTACTATAATACTGCTCCTATATACAAGAATATAACTACTATAATACTGCCTCCTATGTACAAGAATATAACTACTATAATACTGCTCCTATGTACAAGAATATAACTACTATAATACTGCTCCTATGTACAAGAATATAACTACTATAATACTGCTCCTATGTACAAGAATATAACTACTATAATACTGCTACTATATACAAGACTATAACTACTATAATACTGTTCCTATGTACAAGACTATAACTACTATAATACTGCCTCCTATGTACAAGAATATAACTACTATAACACTGCTCCTATGTACAAGAATATAACTACTATAATACTGCCTCCTATGTACAAGAATATAACTACTATAATACTGCTCCTATGTACAAGAATATAACTACTATAATACTGCTCCTATGTACAAGAATATAACTACTATAATACTGCCTCCTATGCACAAGAATATAACTACTATAATACTGCTCCTATGTACAAGAATATAACTACTATAATACAGCCTCCTATCTACAAGAATATAACTACTATAATACTGCTCCTATGTACAAGAATATAACTACTATAATACTGCTCCTATGTACAAGAATATAACTGCTATAATACTGCCTCCTATGTACAAGAATATAACTACTATAATACTGCTCCTATGTACAAGAATATAACTACTATAATACTGATCCTATGTACAAGAATATAACTACTATAATACTGCTCCTATGTACAAGAATATAACTGCTATAATACTGCCTCCTATGTACAAGAATATAACTACTATAATACTGCTCCTATGTACAAGAATATAACTACTATAATACTGCCTCCTATGCACAAGAATATAACTACTATAATACTGCTCCTATGTACAAGAATATAACTACTATAATACAGCCTCCTATGTACAAGAATATAACTACTATAATACTGCTCCTATGTACAAGAATATAACTACTATAATACTGCTCCTATGTACAAGAATATAACTGCTATAATACTGCCTCCCATGTACAAGAATATAACTACTATAATACTGCTCCTATGTACAAGAATATAACTACTATAATACTGCTCCTATGTACAAGAATATAACTACTATAATACTGCTCCTATGTACAAGAATTTTACTGTAAGAGTACGTCCACACAGGATGTAAATTACAAGAGAGAAAACCCAGTGTGAGGATCAGATTTGTTACATTTTTCTCCACCTTGCTGGTACTGTAATACGCTGTGACTTTGGTGCCTGAAAAATCTGGATTAAAAAAAAAAAAACTGCAGTGTATCCGGCCTGTGTGAACATACCCATAATTCACTAGATCCAACCCTCTATATAACACACAGGGGTGCACCACCAATGAGGCCAGGTGAGGGGATTGCCTCAGGCAGCACCAGGTAGGGGCAAGAGGGGGGCAGCCAAAGGGCCATGAGCGCTTTCATTGTGGCAAAGGGGTTAGGTTAAGAAATTAGCATGGGGGGAGGCACCGTTTTCATTTTCACCTCAGGCAGCAGAAAGGCTATGTGCAACCCCGATGACACAGAGCTGATCACATGGGGCCAGAAAGACACCGCATGATGCACAGTACATGGGAAGACTCCTTGAATACTGCCGCAGTGTGTGCGGATTATACATTAGGTTTTGCTTATTAAACTTCCCTGGTCAGAAATCCTCTCCAATCCTCAGATTATTAATCCCCCCCCCCCGAGCCCTCGACACTTCTATTCCATATTTCCCTGTTTGAACGATATCCTGTAACACAAACACTTTGCAGCTATTGTTTGACCTTTGTCCACAATGACAGGAAGGGGGTCCTTTAAAATGAGCCACGGAGACGATTATTTTGGATCGCTTTAAAAAAATAAATAAAAAATAAACGATCTGTGGAGGAATTTTCTCCGGAGACACTTTCTTCATACACAGCAAAGTCAGAATATACGAGATATTAAATCCAGGTGAGGAGCAGGCGAGGAGCGCGCCGCTACTCCCTCAGGTTCTGTAATACTGAGGGGCTCGGTGAGGAGCGGCCTCCTGGGAGCAGAACAATACTTCAAAAGGCGCTGACGTTCAGGAAAAATATAGAAGTTTACTTTGTAGCACGTGCAAATAATAGCAAGTGTTTTCTCTTCCTGTTTACTGCGCGGCGCTGGATCCCAGTCTCACGGTGGTTTGATCAAAGTCTGCCGTGACTCACAGCTGTGCAGATAAATCACTAACAGGACGAGCCCCGTCTTTACATACACAGTATATACATCTTCTCAGGGTCACTGCGTTTATCCATTCATAGAATTAGAATAGCTCATCAGAGTGTTACCATTGAGGGTCTGACAGCCCCCAGGAGAACGAAAAGGATGCGTCACATCAGGAAGGTAGCAGTGGCACTACAGCAAAAGACGTGGCCTGTTCCTTCTGCTGATGATCGGTTGGGATCCTGGAGTTACATTATGTACTATACTCCAGAGCTGCACTCAATATGCTGCTGGTAGAGTCACTGTGTACATACATTACATTACTTATCCAGTACTGATCCTGATTTACATCCTGTATTATACTCCAGAGCTGCACTCACTATTCTGCTGGTGCAGTCACTGTGTACATACATTACTTATCCAGTACTGATCCGGATTTACATCCTGTATTATACTCCAGAGCTGCACTCACTATTCTGCTGGTGCAGTCACTATGTACATACATTACTTATCCTGTACTGATCCTGAGTTACATCCTGTATTATACTCCAGAGCTGCACTCACTATTCTGCTGGTGGAGTCACTGTGTACATACATTACATTAGTTATCCTGTACTGATCCTGAGTTACATCCTGTATTATACTCCAGAGCTGCACTCACTATTCTGCTGGTGCAGTCACTGTGTACATACATTACTTATCCTGTACTGATCCTGAGTTACATCCTGTATTATACTCCAGAGCTGCACTCACTATTTTGCTGGTGCAGTCACTGTGTACATACATTACTTATCCTGTACTGATCCTGAGTTACATCCTGTATTATACTCCAGAGCTGCACTCACTATTCTGCTGGTGCAGTCACTATGTACATACATTACTTATCCTGTACTGATCCTGAGTTACATCCTGTATTATACTCCAGAGCTGCACTCACTATTCTGCTGGTGGAGTCACTGTGTACATACATTATATTACTTATCCTGTACTGATCCTGAGTTACATCCTGTATTATACTCCACAGCTGCACTCACTATTCTGCTGGTGGAGTCACTGTGTACATACATTACTTATCCTGTACTGATCCTGAGTTACATCCTGTATTATACTCCAGAGCTGCACTCACTATTCTGCTGGTGCAGTCACTATGTACATACATTACTTATCCTGTACTGATCCTGAGTTACATCCTGTATTATACTCCAGAGCTGCACTCACTATTCTGCTGGTGCAGTCACTGTGTACATACATTACTTATCCTGTACTGATCCTGAGTTACATCCTGTATTATACTCCAGAGCTGCACTCACTATTTTGCTGGTGCAGTCACTGTGTACATACATTACTTATCCTGTACTGATCCTGAGTTACATCCTGTATTATACTCCAGAGCTGCACTCACTATTCTGCTGGTGCAGTCACTATGTACATACATTACTTATCCTGTACTGATCCTGAGTTACATCCTGTATTATACTCCAGAGCTGCACTCACTATTCTGCTGGTGGAGTCACTGTGTACATACATTATATTACTTATCCTGTACTGATCCTGAGTTACATCCTGTATTATACTCCACAGCTGCACTCACTATTCTGCTGGTGGAGTCACTGTGTACATACATTACTTATCCTGTACTGATCCTGAGTTACATCCTGTATTATACTCCAGAGCTGCACTCACTATTCTGCTGGTGCAGTCACTATGTACATACATTACTTATCCTGTACTGATCCTGAGTTACATCCTGTATTATACTCCAGAGCTGCACTCACTATTCTGTGGTGGAGTCACTGTGTACATACATTACTTATCCTGTACTGATCCTGAGTTCCATCCTGAATTATACTTCAGAGCAGCACTCACTATTCTGGCTGTTATTGGAAACCGTCAGCAGTCTTGTCATAAAAAATTTAACAGAACTCCTATGATATGTCGGATCACTGTACAGAGCTTTGTGTAAAGACTGCACTTTACAGAATACAAATCACTGGAGCAGGACACTGAACAAGTAGGGGTTGCTGGGAGATTTCAGCTGTATTTTCTTGTCCTGCTGAGGTTTTGTCACTTTGGTCAGCAGACTGATACATTACTGACAGAGCCGGAGAGCATACTAGTATGGGAGTATTACTGCTCACACATGAGGCACAGGCACAAATTTTGAGCAGGATCAACAGATGTTCAGACTTTCATTATTTGCCCTAGCTGACCAGTGAGTTCTTGTGTCGCCGCTCCTTCTCCTCCAGGCTGCCTCCTGTAATCAACTGAAACTTATTGCTAACAATGACCTCTGCCCTTCCCTGCAGGGGGCTGGACTTTGCTGACTGCCTGCGACATGCATGCTGCTGCACAGGGCACAGTCGGCAGCCTCTCCTGTGCACCAACACGGCCATGATTGTGGGTCACTTTCGGGTGCTCAGCTCTTCTATGACGTTCAGGCTGCGGTGTTTGCACAAATGTATGGGACATCAAAAAACAAATATCTGAGGTCCGTGTCCAGCCGTGACCTCGCCACGTGGCTGAGATCTGGAAATATTAGACATGAGTCTCTAAAAGTCCCTGCAGACTGTTGTGTACACCCTGAGATCCTCAGAATGCAGAAGTTGATAAAGAAGACATTATATGTACCGCCATACAGACGACGCTCTGTCTGGCACAATCTTGTTTACATCGAAATATTGTCTGGCAATAAAAAAAAAATAAAAATTCTAATAGATTTGCTGAGAAGAGATTTCACAATCGCTGCCCGGATGACTGTCTGCAAGACTCATGACCCGGATAACTGTCTCGATCTCCAATGTGACGGTGTGTAATAAATGCACCACTGTCTAGGCTGGTACACAGCTCCAGATTAACCCTATCAGGACCGGGCCGTTTTCCATTTTTGTGCTTTATTTTTTTACTTCCTGGAGCCATAACTTTTTTATTTTTCTGTTCACATAGCCGTTTTTTTGGAATAAGTTGTACTGTGTAATGGCACCATTTTATTTTAGTGGGAAGCTAGGAAAAATAAAGTTCCAAATAGGGTCAAATTGGGAAGAAAAAAAAAAAAATGCAGTTCCGCCATAGTCTTATGGGTTTCATTTTTACGACTTTCACAATGTGGATAAACTGACCTGTTCTCTTTATTCTCCGGGTCTGACCCCCATAAGATTTTTCATATTTATGTCTATGGAGCTGAGCGAAGGCCAATAGGCAATGCCTACAATCTTTATTTTATCATTTATTTTTATTATGGGGAAAGGGGGTGATATGAATTTATATTTTTGAATTTTTTGAAATCTTTTATTATTATTTTTTTTTTACCTTTTTTAAGTCACTTTAAGAGACTTGAATAAGCGATCTTCAGATCGCTTCTCCCTTACACTACAATGAATTACCATTGCAGTGTACAGGAGATTCACTATTTTCCTATGGAACCCTGCCACCTGCTGGCCTCCAAGTAAACTACAGCTGTAATAGCCTGTGTTCCTTCTGATAGACCACGGCTATTACAGAGAACAAATGGCTTCCATGATCTCCGTGCGGGGAAGCTGTTCGGGCCCTGGAAATTCTGTGCTCCCTGGAAAAGCAGCCTCAGATACCGTGGTCACAACTGACCGCGGCATCTGAAAGATTAAATGTCTGCGATCGGCGTCATCACCGATCGCAGACAATAGCCCTATCTGTCTCCTGATTAGAACAGCAGAAACCCGAGAGCTCTGGTGCCGCTGCTAAAGACCCGACTTACAGTGGTTGGTCAGGAATGGGTTGAAGGGGCACTAAACATAAAAATGAATGGTAACAGGAGATACATATTTGCACAGTGTTCCAAAAACAAACAGTAAACCAGGAGTTAATTATCCCTCCGCCCCCCGACCGAGATAAGGTAGAAGCTTAAGAAACCTGGGACTTCTTGTCCCTAATGTCCTTTTAGCTGACAGAGCAGTGGGGGGGAGGCTTCTGCTGCAGCCAGTTGTCTAACAGCAAGACACAGGATTGTGAGGAGGAGGAAGGTGGTCATGGCCGCTCTGTGGGCAAATACTGAAATAAAGCAATGGGGGAAAAGATCAGCAAATCGATAAAATATCGTTTCTGGGCTGATTCGGCCACGTGATTCGATTCAGGTCCAAATAAATTCTACCTGAAATCAAAAGTGCTCTGACTGCCTGGCAAAGTCTCTCTCTGTCATAATCTTTCTCTCCTTTTTCAAATCAAATGTCAGATTTGGTAGAATCAGAATATGGAAATTTGGAGAAATTCGAGCTGAATTTGTGAATCAATTTGCTCATCTCTAAATAGGAGACAAAATTGGATGAAAGGAAGAGAGGGGATTAAAGGAGGAATTAATAGGATATCTTTTAAACTCTGTGCATTTTTTTCTTAAAGGGGTTGTCCGAGTTATTTTTTTGTTCTTTATATGTTTCTAACTTGTCAGGTATAACAACTTTCCCATATACTTTGTGTTTCTAAAGCTGCTGGTTTCTCAGAGTTGACTGAGGGTCACATGACCTGTGATGTCACCTTATCTCCCTGCTCTGTGATGTTTCGTGTACAAGCCTCAGAGTTCAGATAACAGTCTGTACTCGAGACGTCACTGGCCACGCCCCCTTCCTTTGCCGGGCTGCTATCTGCTCTCTCCCTGGATTCCTTCAGATAAAACATTAACCCCTTCAGCCAGAACACACTGAGGGCTCAAGGCTTTACAACAAATAGTAGCTGCAGCAGTGAGAGGAGACAAATGCTGGGCAAGGAGCTATAGAGGAATTGTACAAGAACATGTAGGGAGAATTTCCTGTGTGTATCAGCAGTGTCATTGTACAGCTGGGACTTGTAGTCCTACACATACAACATGCTGCTGAGTATCCCAGCAGGCAGACATGTCACTCAGCACTTATATTCACTGCCTTTGCAGAGAAGGGGGGAGGGGCAGAGATTGTTATTACTGCATGTAAACAAAGGCCAGAAGAGAACCAGGGAAATGAGGAAATATAGATTCTTTTTCCCTAAAACTTGCTTAACTTACTTATATATTGCTACCCATCAGATTTACAGTGCTATATTTTTTTTTCATAACTCGGACAACCCCTTTAACTTTTCCTCCTATAAACTTGCACTAGGCATAACACAGGGTCTGTTTTGTCCATAGTGTTCCTTTAAACCTTAAAGAAGAACTCCCGCAAAATGTTTTATTCTCTGACCTGTTAGAAAGGTGCATGATGTAATCTATATCAGGGATCTCAAACTCGTGGCCCTCCAGATGTTGCAAAACTACAACTCCCAGCATGCCCTGGTAGCCGAAGAATGTCCAGGCATGATGGGAATTGTAGTTCTGTAACAGCTGGAGGGCCACGAGTTTGAGATCCCTGATCTATATTGAATGTAATCTTCTTATCAGAGACTGTAATTGAGAGCTATCCCCTCTCTTCTTATTGTAGCTGGGTCATGTGACCAACTCCCTGACCTCCAACTGACCCAGAACAGGAAGCCAGTCACTTCTCTATTCATTCCTATGAGACTGAAAGTGAGGCTCCCATAGGAATACATAGAGAAATAGACTTCCTGTCCACACATAAGATGCTGTGAGTTGGTGAGTCTGATTGCTGGTCACATGACACAGAGGAGAAGCATCAAGGAGATATAACTCACAAATACAGCCACTGGTAAGAAAATGACATTCACTATAAATTACATCATGTACATTTCTAGCAGGACATGGAATACATTTTTTTTGCTGGAGTTCTTCTTTAAAGGGGTATTCCAGTTGTATCAGGGGATAACTATTAGATCGGTGGAGGTCCTACCACTGGGGCAGCCACCCTTCACGAGAACGGGGTTCCCACGCATCTAAGAGTTATTCCCCTACCCTATGGAAAGGGGGTAACTTCAAACCCCTTTAAAGGTTGACTTTTGTCAACGACATGCATGCTGCTGCACAGGGCGCAGTCTGCAACCTCTCCTGTGCATTAGACCTGCATTTGTGTCTTTTTGCTCAAAATTTCTAATGATCAAGCTCACTATATTTTCTGATCACTATGAACTGGCCATGTCTCTCTAAGCAATGTGTGGGCAAAGCATCATGGGACATGCATCCACCACATCTACTGCCTACTGCAGAGCTGAGCGGTGGAGCTGCCATCTTTACTGTAGGTTCATGTGTGTGACACGAGTGATCGGCACCTGTAGTAAAGACGTGTTTGTCTCAGGATTACAATATAAGAGGGGCGAGTAGAGCTCTGGAATTCAATCCTTACCCTTAAATCAATGACTCTATTGTCCAGCCGAGTATCCTGGTTTACAGTCGCTCTTCCTTCCTAAAGCAGGAAAAAAAAAAAACACAAAGAAAACACAAAACATCAAGCAAAGTAACATAATACAGTAAAGGGATTGCAAGTCAATTTTCCCAGTGGCCGCTCGCACTGTCCTGCTGGGGACCTCACGATGCAGGAGCTGATGGAAAGGTTTGGTGTTTAAAGCGTCGCCAGAGAGTAAAAAGTTCAAAAAGCACGAAAGATACCGTACATAAATGTCTAAAATCTGCTCTTCTCACCACTCAAGCTGAAACTGCAACTCCCATCATCTGTCAGCGCTTGATGAGAAGTGCAGGTTCACAACATCTGCAGACCCAGAGGGAGCAGAGCAGATAATTTACATCACTATTATAAAGGAGGACGGTACATATAAAAAGGAAGATAAGAGAAGGTAATATAAAGGGGGAAACAGCTTAAACAGCAATTCCCTAATATACTGTTTAGACATGGGATGCAGGGAGTTAACCAGGGAACCGAAATATCCCGTGATGATACATACTATTAGGCTTCATTCACACGACCGTATTTTGTTTCCGTGTCCGTTCCGTTTTTTTTGGCGGACCGTATACGGAACCATTCATTTCAATGGGTCCGCAAAAAAAACTGAAGGTACTCCGTGTGTACTCCGTTTCCGTATGTCCGTATTTCCGTTCCGCAAAAAAGATAGAACATGTCCTATTCTTGTCCATTTTGCTGACAAGGATAGGCATTGTTACAATGGATCCGCAAAAAAAAACGGAAACACGGATGCCATACGGAACGTCATCCGTTTTTTTTGCGGACCGCAAAACACATACGGTCGTGTGAATGAAGCCTTAGTGGGAGAACCCCTTTAACCAGTAGCTAACTGGAGGGGGGACGGCTGCTTTAGATGGTGATATCTCCTCAATGCTATCAGCTAGAAACTGGTCTTGTCTGAAAGCTGACATTCCAGGCTTTCATACAAGACCAAAATGACAGGTAAAGTCCAAACAACAGAGAAGAAATCAAGTCAGGAATAATGTTTTTACTTTCATTTTCAGCTGCATTCACAGCATCCCGATTTCTATCAGTGATATCTTTCTTAGGGCCTGAACATATTGCACATTTTGGTATTGTCTGAAAGCCTGGGATGTCTGCTTTCAAACAAGATCAGTTGCATGTGTCTAGCTGCTACCATTCAGGAGGTAGCAGCATCTAAAGCAGAAATTAGCTACTTTTCCCACTGCTGGAGCTCCA
This sequence comes from Rhinella marina, assembly GCA_900303285.1. Lineage (NCBI taxonomy): Eukaryota > Metazoa > Chordata > Amphibia > Anura > Bufonidae > Rhinella > Rhinella marina. The sequence continues at coordinate 855,712 of ONZH01008435.1, forward strand.
CTCTGGCAAAACAGTTAGGGGGTTAAATTTCTCGTATGTATCTTTCCCTATAAGTCAAATTAAAGGGATATTAAATTCTTAAAGGGGTATTCTAACTCAAAGTGTTGACCCACCACTAGGATATGTCCTTACTTCGAGATCTTAGGGGTCCGACATCTAGGAACTCCACCCATCATGAAAATAAGGGGTCGCAGCAGAGGTCCCCTCCTCCCAGAAGTCAGACCTCTGCCCATCATAAAGTAATGTACTATCCTAATGACATGAGCTGGGAATACCCCTTTAAATCTTACAACATTTGTTAGGCAGCTCAATTCAATCTATTGCTCCCTGTTATCAGCCACGTCAGGTTGGAGCGGCGCTGGCTGTAGGGTCGTTCAATGGGATGATTGACAGCAGGTCCAAAAACACTAAATCACGGACATAAGACAACGGTTTAATTTCATTATCATTAAAGTTTTAAAGGGGCGTTCGTCAGGTCCTAGATTAACAGTAGTGATCATTATTATTATAAATTAGGATTACAAGCAGAGGCGGATCACTATCTGGTCAGAGATCTGTTTACACAGGAGCTTCTCACGTGCGGAGAGGAAAAAACTAATGGAGAAGTGAATGTAAACAGGAGATGCAGAGACTATAGAGCTCCGCACATCATGACTTCCGCCCGTCGCTGATGACGTCGACACGATGCACGAGGGCCCCATCCCCAGGGGCAGGACAGGAGCGTCTGTCACACAACCTCCTATATGCTGTGACATCCTGTCCTGTGTCCGTACACACACTATTCTATACATCCTGGTTCAGTATATTATATGCAATTACGGCCTCCTGCACACGACCGTATCCGTTTTGCGGTCTGCAAATCGTGGATCCGCAAAATACAGATGCGGTCTGTGTGTATCCTGAAATTCTTTCCGGGAAGCCCATTCCGGTACGCAAAACAAATAACAATAGGACAGGTCCTATAATTTTCTGCACATGGATATGGACAGTACACAGATGACATCCACGTGCTGTCCGTAGAAATGAAGGGGTCCTTGTGCGATCTGCAAAAAATACGGATCAGACACGGACCCAAAATACGACTGTGTGCATGAGCCCTAAGGCCTTATGTACGCCACTGTGTCCATTCCGTATTTTCTTGCGCATTGCACACTGATGCGCGTATTTCTATGGGTCTGCAAAAAAAAACAAAAAAAAAAACTGACTGCACGTGGATGACATCTGTCCGCATCCGTCTGTACAATCCGCAAAAAAAGGCAGAATATTCTTGGCGGACCACAGACCCACTGATGTCAGTGGATCCTCAAAAAAACCCAGACGTAACAAGGACATCATCTGTGTTTTGCTGACCGCAAAACGGATACGGTCGTGTGCATGAGGCCTAAAAAACGTACTAGTAACAGTGCCAAACCTGGCCATGGGTTGTGTCTGCAGCTCAGTACATACTAACTCCAGGCAAGGGAGGCGCTGTTATAGGAAGACACAGCCATGGTTTTTCTAATAATGTACAACCCCTTATTGACCGTGCAATTTTTTTTTTCATTTTTTTTTTAGCTATATTCTTTTTATTTTTCAGTCAATTAAGCCATATGTTTTTTGTGGGACAAGTTGTAGTTTTAATGACACCATTTTGAGGTACACGTATGTTACTGATTAACTTACAGCGATACCAAATACATATTATTTTTTTTTAAATTTTTTACTATTTTTGTGCAATAAAGCCTCTTTAAAAAAAATAAAAAATTGCATCGACACATCCCATGACCCATAGCTTTTATTTTTCGTCTTACGGAGATTTTAGCGGGGCAGTGAGCACTTTTCATTTGTATAATTTTGGGGTACATAACACTTTTTGATTTCTTTCGTTGTTTTTTTTTTGCAGCAAATAAGCAAAAACAACAATTCTAGCTTTTTTTCCAGAATTCACCGTATGGGATAAATTACGTGATAGTGGTGTAGTGTGGGTCTTTATGGATGCAGCGATACCAAGATGCTATGGTCATGAGGGGTTAGATGGCTCGGATCGGCCCTTCTGCTGGTGTGGGCCGTTGCAGCAGGAGCCCGGCTCTCATGTTAGAGCCGAGCCTTCATTCTCCGCTGCATGGGAGACCGTGCCATCGAGTCTAAAGCCCCTTAGTCACCGATGTAAAAAGGCGTACTGCTGGTCACTAAGGGAGATCAATGCTCTGCAAAATTACATTTGGATTTCATCAATGTGTCCAAATTCCCTCAGCAACTAGAAGCTCCTCCCTTGGACCCTGTTTACTTTCGGTTCGGCAGCCTTTAAATCTCCGGATGTGGGATGATAAAATACGGTTTTACAAGTTCATTATGAGTACACTGAGAGACCAGAGCTCTGCTGGTTGCAGGGATCCTCACCTCTTCCCCTTCAACCTCAGGCCGCATCGCATCTTCCAGCTGCAGTGGTAGTCGGGGTTCAGCTGCGCTGATCACGTAGATCTGAAAGTCAGAACAGAAATAACATGAACGGAAGCCGAGACTGCTGTGATAGACACCCGGCCATTACAAGACGCTGCAGGCACAGACATCTATGGCTGCACAAGGAAGAGTGGTGGGACCTGGTCTATAGGTAACTGGGGAGATGAGCGGCTGTTGTACGCTGCTGTAATTACCCCGAATGCTCCATGTGGCTGCAGCAGTTATTTGACGGTAGTCAGCCAAGTGTCCAAGTAGAAATCCTAGTATGGCCTCATATACACGACTGTGTGCTGGCTTTGCCCGTGCTGCGGACCACAAAGCAAAGGCACTGACCGTGTGCCCGCCGTCTGCAGACCACAATCCGCAGTCGATGGTCCACACCTCAAAAAAGTACTGCATGCATTAATTTTTTTAAGGGTGCTGAGGCACAGACAGAAAATCCACGGAAGCAACATAGTGCTTCTGTGGGCTTCCTATCCGTGCCTCCGTCCCGTCCCGCATCTTCCGGGCTGCGGACCCATTCAAGTGCGCACCCGGCCGGTGCACGTATATTGTGGACCCGCTGTTTGCAAGCCGCAATACGGGCACAGCCGGCGCATGGTCGAGAGCATGAGGCCTTAGTTGGAGAAAGGGAATCGTATCATCATTGCCGCTGTTTTGGGCCGACAGGATTGTACAGGTGAAGAATACGGCCAAAAACTGCACTGCAAACGGGGGTAAAACTGTAAAAAATCTACCTGCGCTGTTATTAGCGCTCCGCGTTGAATTGTGTATGGGCACCCTATAAGAGAACCTATCATTGAGTTTTTTATTACTGAATTGGGTGGAGTATTAAGGGTTCTGCCATGCATTCAGGTTTTTTGATGCAGTTTTTAAAGACCAAATCAGTATTGGATAATAAAAGGAGATGATGGGGGTCATTTATCAAACATAGGCTGTCTACGCCAGTCTTTGATTGTCTTAGGCGCAGGCCTTGTTATAAATTAGGCACACACCCAGATGTCTGTCTGCCTAGACTGAAGAAAACCCCGGCCCGTCTGGAGCAGCTTTTACTCCTTTTTCCAGGCGTAAATTTTAGTAAATTTGACAGGAACAATGTCCCAGCCCCTGCCACTCGGAAACGTCGAGAACGGCATAAATACACCTGTGTGACAAAATTTTATTGCACAGCAACTAAAAAAAAGTTGTTTTTTTTATGCCAAAAACGACCATAGGCTTATTAAAGGGGTTTTCCAGGATTTAACTACTGATGATCTATCCTCAGGATAGGTCCTCAGTATCTGATCGGTGGGGGCCCGACACCCTGCATCCCTGCCGATCAGCTGTTTTGAGAAGTCAGCAGTGCTCCTGTGAACGCCACTACCCTCTCGCAGCTCACCAAGCACAGCACCGTGCATTGTTTAGTGGCTGTGCTTGGTATTACAGCTTAGCCCTATTCACTTGAATGGGGCTGAGCCGCTCCTAGGCCACGTGACCGATGAACATGACGTCACTGGCCTAAGAAAAGATAAGAGAAGGCCGCGGTGCTCACAGGAGCTCTAGTGCCTTCTCAAACAGCTGATCGGCGGGGGTCCTGGGTGTCGGATCCCTACTGATCAGATACTGATGACCTATCCTGAGGATTAATAATAAATAAGACCCAATGTGCCCTGACACATTGTACTAAACCCCGAGGACACCTTCCGGGACCCCTGCCATCATCTGCTATGGATAGGACGACGCTGTTTCACTTCCAGAACAGATCACTTACCCTCTCAACATGAAGCTCAACGTCTTGCTGGGTGCAGCTCTCGATTTTCTGGTCCACCTTCCGCACAATTGCCTCCACGTCGATGATGCTTTCCTTGGTGATGCTAAAGCCGAGCACAACAGACAAAGCAAACATTCAGTTCTGACCGATGGGAGGTTGGAAAACAATTGAAGATGAAAATTAGATCTTCTCCAGAGGGAAGAAAACCGTTTCTCTAATGCCAACTAAAAGTGGCACCAGAGTAAGTTTTCCTCCTTCTGAAGGAGATCTAATATGCGTGCTTTTTCCCAGGATGCATTGCCTGTAAAATTTCTAACACCTGCTGCCTCTCCACAAGGACAACGAGTGCCTTCCCAAAATACCATCAGATGTGAGGCCTGGCACGTTGATCACTGAAGTGCGTGGTGCTCTACATACATGAAGCCACAGCTAGCTGGCCATCTTCCACATGGGTGGTTGCACACCTAGGTTTCTTTCTAAAAAGTTTTTTTTCCAGCGCTCCCCCCCAAAAAAAAATTAAAACAAAAGAATTATGGGAAGAAGCGATCAATGCTGATCAGTTAAAGGGGTTATCCCATGACTAATGTAAAAAATAGAAATCAGACATCATATAGGACATGACAATCTCTTTCTAATAAAGCTAGAACCAGCCCTGTACCTCACATGGATCCAGAGATCTCCCCATTCATTGCTCTGCTTTATATCAAGCTGACAGCTCAAGGGGAGTGTCTTTTCTGCTGCAGCTCAGGGGGCGTGTCCATACTCTCCCTATCACAGCTCAGGAGGCGTGTCTCAGCTCTCCCTATCACAGCTCAGGAGGCGTGTCTCAGCTCCCCCTATCACAGCTCAGGAAGCGTGTCTCAGCTTCCCTATCACAGCTCAGGAGGCGTGTCTCAGCTCTCCCTATTACAGCTCAGGAGGCGTGTCTCAGCTCTCCCTATCACAGCTCAGGGAGGGTGTCTCAGCTCTCCCTATCACAGCTCAGGAGGCGTGTTTCAGCTCTCCCTATCACAGCTCAGGAGGCGTGTCTCAGCACTCCCTATCACAGCTCAGGAGGCGTGTCTCAGCTCTCCCTATCACAGCTCAGGAGGCGTGTCTCAGTTCTCCCTATCACAGCTCAGGAGGCGTGTCTCAGCTCTCCCTATCACAGCTCAGGAGGCGTGTCTCAGCTCTCCCTATCACAGCTCAGGAGGCGTGTCTCAGCTCTCCCTATCACAGCTCAGGAGGCGTGTCTCAGCTCTCCCTATCACAGCTCAGGAGGCGTGTCTCAGCTCTCCCTATCACAGCTCAGGAGGCGTGTCTCAGCTCTCCCTATCACAGCTCAGGAGGCGTGTCTCAGCTCTACCTATCACAGCTCAGGAGGCGTGTTTCAGCTCTAAATATCACAGCTCAGGAGGCATGTTTCAGTTCTCCCTATCACAGCTCAGGAGGCGTGTCTCAGCTCTCCCTATCACAGCTCAGGAGGCAGTTGAAGGATGAAACTGAGCATGTGCGGCCACCTCAGTGAGCAGGACAAATAAATATGAAAAAACAACCAGCAGGTGGCGCTAAACAGATACATTATATTGAATAACTCATTGGCTATGTAAAATGTTTAATTACATGCAATTACAAAAGTATTCAGACTAAGGTGCTGGTTTGAAAACTGTAGGATATTTTTTGTGGGACAACTCCTTTAATTTTTTTTATACCGTTAACTATTAAAAAGCTTAAAAAATTACTTGTTTTGTGATGAAATAAGGTTGAGTTGGTCCAGTTTACTATGATGGTGATAATTTTTCCTGTTCTCCCAACAAAATATCCATGTGTATAAAAGGCCCGCTCAGATCGACACCCCAGTCACTGAATATTGGGCCTTCTATCATGCAGAAACTCATGTACGGCAAAACACGTGCTACATGCAGACGCTCATCATCCAGTGTAACCTTTATTAATGGACTGCCATGTGGCTGCACAAACATACCAGTCTATGCATTAATAGCATGGCACTGGGGTAGCTTGCGGGTCTGAAATTGGCGTTGTCTCCATCAATGCCGCACATAAAACGTCAGTCTAAACAAATCCAGGAAAGATGGCACCAAAATAGCTTAATAAGCCAGAACAAACAAACAGAAAAAGGAGAGAGATAGCAATCTAATGGGAGAGCAGAGGTCACATCCTGGATCCTGGACGATGGAGGCTGAGTCACCAGGAAGAAAGTAAAAGTCCTGCTAATGAGTGCAATGACTGAAAGCACATAAACCTGTCCAGCAATGACACTGCTCATACAACCTCCATAGTTGTTGGCAAACACTACTTTGGCCAAAAGCTACTCTTTCCATACACCATACACGTGCATGCTCGGCCAAGCAGAACTACTGCCAGACCGATCATGTTGGAAGAATCCAACAAGACCATATTGGTCTGAAAATCTTAAGGGGGTTGTCCAAAAATTAAAAGAAAAAAACAAAAAAAACAAACAACACTCACCATATGACTCGCCACGCCCGCTACGATCCCTGCTGTTGGCCATTCATCATTCACGACCTCTGCAGCCAATCACTGGCCTCAGCAGTCATGAATGTATGAATGGCAAGTGATAGCTGAGGCCCCTGATTGGCTGCAGCAGCCGTGTGTCCAATGAACGGCATGTGACCGCTGCAGGGATGGCAAAGATCGGAGCGTCCGGGACATTGAAAATGGAAGTGTGGGTTTTTTCTTCCTATCATTTCAGCCTGCCCAAAATTCATATTAAATTTTTGGCTTCATACGGTACCTCCTTATACCTTGAATTTCATAGTATAACATACAAGAGTTTTTTTCTCAAGCAGCATGTTCCATTCCATGCAGTATTATAGATGAATACTCCCTTTACAGAGGCACTATACAGGCTGCCTAATTCAGGACCACAAGGACCATGTCTGGCCATACAGGCCCCATGTACACAGCTTTACCACGTGGATGAGGCCTCTTGACTGTGGCTACCTTAAGAGGGGACATGTAAAGAGACCCTTACTTACCTGCCTCACGGCGCTGGCTCCTATCTCCTTCTTCTCCAGGCCTGTGATGCTCCGCTGAGCTTCCTCTCTCGTTTGACATTACCGCTGCTAATCACTGGCCATGGCGGTAACCAGGTCCCCTTACGTCATGACAAGTGGTCACATGACACAAGGGGATCTTGTCACCGCTGTGCCCAGTAGTTGGCTACACGCGATGCCAAAACAGATGCATTGCAGGACTGGAGTTTGAATTCTGGCTGCCTACAGCCGCCACTAGGGGGAGCTAAAGAGAGTTTTCCAATTTTAGGCTAATAAAGCTTAAATGGTGTTTTACGGCATGTAAGATAGGCTACCTTAACATCTGCGTTTTTGCTGAATCCGGCGGGGATCAGCCAAACCCTTCCGTTATGATAATACAACCGGCTGCATCCGTTCTGAACAGATCTAGCACTAAAACCATTATAAGTCAATGGGCGCTGGAGTTGTTTTCTTTCGCGTCCGATACTTAATCAGTATCCCATGACGCACAAAAAAAAACGCTGCTTGTAGAGCTATTGTGTCCTGCGTGGGAACACAACCAAACGGAACGGAATGCATTCTGGTGCACTCTGTTCCATTCCGTTTTGTCCAAAAAATGGATGTTTACAGCGAGCGAGCCCAGCGGAGCATTGCAGGACCGGAGGACAAGGAGCGGGGGAGGTAAGTAAGGTTCTCTTTACAGGTCCGGCCAAGTGGGGCGAGGGAAGGTTGCACAACCCCCTTAAAGGGATGGCGCATTGCAAGGATAGACCATCACTTCATGATCGGTGGAGGTCTGGGAAGTTCTGAGAACAGCCAAGCAAATGTGCATCTTGGGAGTAGTAGTTTTACCACAGCTGGAGTGCTGGAGGTTAGCCATGACAACACTAAACCATTACCCCACCCCTTTATTTTCAGGGTGTCCTATATCTTCTGCACCAGACGGCAAGGTCACGGTATTTCATAAAGTGCCATAGACGCCTGAGACTGGCATATCCAATAAGAGCCGTCACCTTGAGACAATGAGCCAATGATATACACGGGGCACTTCTTACCTTGCTATAGGGCAGCAGTGCTTCCAACAGGGTCCCGAACGTAATCCCGGCAGTGACGGCATGGAGCACATCAATTACATGGTCCTACAATAAAGTGACTACGTGGAAGGACCAAGGTCCCATTACAAGGCCCGATTTACATATTATTCATCTGCAAAGCCCCCCCCCCACGACCTGGTGCCTTTGGGGGTCCTGCTGTTCTTCATGCATTAAGCGGAACGCGGCCTTGTTATTGCAGGAAATTAACAAGGCCACAAAAAAACCCATCAAGCTAATTGGTATGACTGAAGATACAGCCCCTCCATCCACTGATCAAAGCGGCCGGAGCAATTTTCTGCCTTGTCCCCCCCCCCTCCCCCGGACATAAAAGAGTCATTCTGAAATACGGCTAAGGGCTGAGGTACCTGGTGGGGGGTCACACATGAAGGCAGCCCACTCTGGTGGGGTTAGCCTGCAGTAATGATAGGACCACGTCAGTCGGTGCAGGGATGAATGCCTGTGTGCTGGGTGTTACCCCCGGGGGGACGCGCTTTCACTGACCCCCTTTGTCATGTACAGTGTCAGGAGCATCATTAGTCAGGGAACTAATGACTGCCTTGAAGATGGTGACAATATACATGACAAATCTGCCATCCTGCTGCATTTATTAGACCTTTGTGTGGCTTCTGAAACAAGTGTTTTACAGATGTTTTTTGCGGAAGGGGGGGTGGGTGTGACTAAAGCAATGGATAAGGCCTCATGCACACGACCAGATTTTGCATCTACGTCCGATCCGTATTTCTCTTGCAGATAGCACACGGACCAGTTCACTGCTGTGAGCCCCCAAAATTGTGGACTGTAATGTGCATGAGGCCTTATCCATATTTTTGAACCCTTCATTCGTTGATCGTCCCCAACAATATATCAGACCATAATCCCAACCTCTGGCTCTGCAGCTGTTTTCGAAACTACAACTCCTAGCATGCCCTGAGAGTTGTAGTCTGGTGTTAAAGGGATTGTCCCAAGAAAAATATTCTACAGTTTTCAAACCAGCACCTGGCTCTGAATACTTTTGTAATTGCATGTAATTAAAAAAAATGTATAGCTTTTGAGTTATTCAGTAAAATGTATCTTTATAGTGCCACTTAATTTCTTATTTCTTTGTCCTGCTTACTGAGATGGCCGCACATGCTCAGTTTCATCTTTCAACTGCCTCCTGAGCTGTGATAGGGAGAGCTGAGACACGCCTCCTGAGCTGTGATAGGGAGAGCTGAGACACGCCCCCTGAGCTGTGATAGGGAGAGCATGGACACGCCCCCTAAGCTGCTGAGAAAAAGACACTCCCCTTCAGCTGCCAGCTTGATATAAATCTAGTAGAGCAATGGATGGGGAGATCTCTGGATCCATGTGCAGTACAGGGCTGGTTCTAGGTTTATTAGAAAGGTATTGTCATGGACATGGGACAACCCATTTAAGGGACTTTGCATAATCTCTTTTTCTTGGAAGGATTCCCCCAAAAATGAATGTGTCCAACTGCTAGGACCCTCCAGCAATCAGCTTTAATATGTGGGAAAACCTAGCAGCTAGTCTTCTATTTTCCTGCAGCGCTTCCGCAGGGGGAATGAAACATTGCATGATATCCATTAAAATCAATAGGCTGTACAGTTAATGCACAGACATGTTGGGTCCTCCAGAGCGGGATCAGCTCTCTGAAGCCAATATGCTCTCTAGGCAGCATCAACATATTCTGCAGCCCATCAGTGCATGTACAGGCGACATCAGACATTACAGAGAACCAGCGCCACCCTTGCCCATGGGTTGTTCCTGGTACTGCACAGTAGCAGTAGACTTGTATGGAAGAGTTTGAGTCATAGACAGAAAACCTGCGGAGAGGTATCTGGAAAGTGAAAGTGCCTCGTGTGTAACAGGACAGTCACCATGTGAGAGTTTACAAGGTATTTTCTTAGTTACTGCAGCTTGAAAAACATTCATAATGAAGAAACATGAAAAAGGATTCTGAGAAATCAGGACGTGGAGTTCCCCATGATCACCCGGCTAGGACGTTGCGTGCCATCTGACGTCAGAAGATGCCTGCTAAACTGAAAGGTGACATCTCACACATCTCCAAATATTACACCTGAGAAAACGATGGGAGTGGTTGCCACTTTAGTTAAAATGTTCACATTTTTGCTTTGAAAGCTAAATAAGTCGAAAGTTCTGCACCGATTCATTTTATCACGTTTTTTTTTTTTAGAAGTCCAGATCACCGGCACTCATCACACGGTCATGAGTTTAAATTCTAGCTGTCTACAGCCGCCACCAGGGGGAGCTAAAGAGGGTTTTCTAATTTTAGGCTAATAAAGCTTAAATAGGCTACTTGTACATCTGCGTTTTTGCTGGATGATAATACAACCGGCTGAATGGTTCCGGCACTAAAACCATTGTAAGTCAATGGGCGCTGGATCTGTTTTCTTTCGTGTCCGAAAAAACATCTTGATCAGTATCCCATGATGCATACAAAAACGCTGCTTGCATTGCTTTTGTGTCTGGCATGGGAACGCAACCAAACGGAACAGAATACATTCTGGTGCACTCCGTTCCTTTCAGTTTTGTCCCAATTGACACTGAATGGGGAGAAAACTGACGCGTTTTCTTCCGGTTTTGAGATCCTATGACGGATCACAATACCAGAAAAGAAAACGCTGATATATTTATGGCCGATCCTCTAGATAGGTCATCAGTGTGAGATTGTTGGGGGTCTGACTCTCTGCACCCCTGTAGATCATCCATTTGGAGGAGCCCCAAGCACCTGTGTGAGCGCTGTGTCATCTTCCTTGTTTACATGGGGCTGACGATCAGCAGGCCAGTGCAATATGCTGCAGCTCCCTCCTGTTCACTTTAATGGGATGAAGGTGTAAGATCCTGCACTGCTGTTACTAAGTACAGGTAGAGCGCTCCATGGGAACAATGAAGAAGCTGCAGATGAGCCCCGCGGCTGACCGAAGGCCGTGCCGCGGGTCAGATCCTCAGCAATCTCAGATTTATGGCTCATTACATTATTGGAATTTTTAGTGAACGTCTCCCTTTGCAAAATATTGGTGAAACCTTGGGTGACGGCTCAATTTATTAAGACTGGAGTGCGATGAGTCCAAATTATTATGAGGCACATCATTTTGGCGCTTCTTGGGAAGTCCAAGTGCCAGAAAATGAAAGCAAGAATCTGGCAAAGATTTCTGCCATAAAGTGCGCCATAAGTTTTTGTAAATTTGTCAGGCCTCCTAGGCCCCGCCCTAAAAAGTTACGTGCAAAATTTGCAATTTTTCTATGCCAATGGGTCTTTAGGGTGCTTCGACTCCCCTGACTGTTTATTACCCCCCCTTCCCCCCTTTTATTATTAGCCCTGGAAGCGTGACGTCATCGGCAGAGATGAAGACAGACGCAGAAGTATGTTTTGGTGAATCAGTCACTCTCTCGCCTCCATTAAGGGAACGTGCGTCTTCCCATACATAGATCTTGAGGAGCCCCCGGGAGACTAAACATCTATTACTGGCTCTTCCTCCTTCCCGGACTAAATATAAAAAAAACTAAGGAAATGGAAGAAAACAAGACAATGCCAGTAAAAACAATGTTATGGCAGCAACGCGTCTGTTTACTGGGGATGAATCACAGGAGGTAAGTGAAGCAAGACTACAAATCAGCAGACACCGATCCGAATAGGCAGCACCCCTACACCTTGTCATATAGGAGCATTTCACCCCCAAACCAATTAAAGGGGTTTTCTGGGAGTAGAATATTGAATATCTATAATCAGGATAGGTCATCAATATATGATGGGTGGGGGTCCGACTTCTGGCACTCCACATCTTCCCGAGTGCTGCTGTCTCCTCACATAGTGGCCATGTTTGGTACTGCAGCTCAGGCCCATTCACTTTAAAGAAGAACTCCCGACAAAAATTTTATTCCATGTCCTGCTAGAAATGTACATGATATAATCTGTAGTGAATGTCATTTTCTTACCAGTGTCTGAATTTTTGACTTATATCATCCTGAAGTTTCTTATTTGTGTCATGTGACCAGCAATTAGACTCACCAACTCACACAGAGACTTATGTGTGGACAGGAAGTCTAATTCTCTATGTATTCCTATGAGACTGAAAGTGAGGCCTCCCATAGGAATGAATAGAGCAGTGACTGGCTTCCTGTCCTGGGTCAGTTGGAGGTCAGGGAGTTGGTCACATGACCCAGCTACAATAAGAAGAGAGGTTTTTACTCACAGAAACAGTCACTGATAAGAAAATTACATTCACTACAGATTATATCATGCAGCTTTCTAACAGGTCAGAGACTAAAAATTTTTGCGGGAGTTCAGAGCTGCGCCTGGGACATGTGACTGATGAATGTGATATCACTGCAGCGCTCACCGCAGCGGTCCAGCTTCTTAAAACAGATGATTCATGGAGGTGAAAGGAGTCGGACCTCCACCGGTCAGATATTGATGACCTGTCCTGAGGATAGGTCATCAATATTTTACTCCCAGAAAAAAAATCTTGGAAATATTGATGACATCCTAAGGACATGTCATTACTATCTGACTGGTGGAGGTCCGACTCCTGGTCTCCCCACTGTCTGAAGGGGCTGCGGCCACTTTATATTATACACAGCGCTGTGCCCTGTATTGTGGCTGTTCTTGGTATTGCAGGTCAATCCCATACACAAAAGGATACAGAAAGGCCATGAGACCGACTGACGTGATGTCATAGGCTGAGGAAGAGGCCTGAGAGTTGCGGATGATTCATGGAGGTGAAAGGAGTCGGACCTCCACCGATCAGAAATCGATGTTCTATCCTGAGGAGAAGTCCTTACTATTTCAGTCTCCGAAAACCCCATTAAAGACACTTCACCCTCTATCCACAGTACGTGTCCAACTAGCTGGGGTCTGATCACAAGTACAGGGCCCAGGCTCCCAGTGTGAATGGAGTGGTACACATGTCCACTGCGCCATTAAACTCTGTGGGAGTGCAGGAGACAGATGAGTACCATACAGCGGAATGGCGTGGCAGCGCTCATGTGTGACTGCTGCTCCATTCAAATCGCGAAGAACAGACTTCCGTTCTTGTGATCGTGGAGCGGCTTCCCACCTATAGGACACTTAGCCTCTATCCTGGGGATAGGAAACAAGTGGCCTTCATTAGACAACCCCTTCAAGCTGGGAGTGAATCCCCTGCTAGGACAGCATTAAGAAAGCTCGGTGACAACCTGTGCAGGAGCTGTAAGGCGATGTTGGATCAGACACAGATTTCTGCACGGATTCCATGTCAAAACTGATTATAATCTACGTATATATCCTGTGTATGTGAATGGGGTTTCTGCAGCCCTGTGCAAACGCTATGGGAAAAAAAAAAAAAAAAAAAAAAAAAACATTTCCTTTTGGTCCTCGTGCATTCTGGATGGAAAGAGATCCGTTCAGGATGCGTCAGGATGTCTTCCGTTCCGGCAGCATTCCGTTCTGTGTCCGGTCATAAAAACGGAAAAAAATGAAATGGCACTGAAAACAACGTAAGTCAATGGTGACGGGTTTTTTTTTTAGGAGTCTAAAAAAACGGATCTGTCACCCATTGACTTTCAATGTATGTAGTGACGGAACTGTTTATTTTCGTTCTGATTTTACACAACGACATCCTAACGGAACAGTTGAATCCTGATGTCCAAAATCAAAACGGATCCGTTTGATTCCGGTATTGAGAACCTCTGTTGGATCTCAACGCCGGAATCAACGACGCAAGTGTGAAAGTCGCCTAAACAGCATTCTCCGTGAAACTTCAAACTGCACCGCAGACCCTGCAGTAAATATGTGAATATCTGACACGTGTGAACCTAGCCTAAAGGCTGCCGTATCTGCAGTCACCCAGCTTTCCCAAAGGGCAAAAATAAAAATGTAGCAAAAAAAAGTTTTCACGTTACTTCTATTTACGGTCCAGGGGTATAGGCCAGTACGGGGCGCGTCTGTCTGGTCATTCGCTTTGCTAGCCGATACAATTAACACTGCACAATATACTAATTACAAACACATGAGACACTAATTAAGAGACGAACCTGAGGCAGGACCGTGCCCCCCCCCAGGAGGGTGTCATTATAATGAAGTGGTCAGTCACTCAGGGGTGCTGGCTCAGATATGCCCCTGGCAGCAGTTTGGCCTCCAGAGCTGTCAGTCAAATCCCACCGAAGAAAAATGATGCTTTTGTACTGGGCTCCGGTTCAAAATACAGTGAAATTCCAGTGATCCGTTACCCAGGCTGATAATTCGGCATCTCGCTGAAGTACCGGAATGTGACATAATGTGGAATTTGACAGGACCGGAAGCAGAAAACGGAGCAGAGAGACTACCGATCCGTATCTCTACCTTTCATATGATTGTCTGATAATCCAGAATATTTTAGAATCTGTCGCTTATAAAGGTCCCACAGATGCCGGATTAACCCCCTGTTTTGCCAGAGTCCAGCTCCAGCAGTAGAAAAGCAGGGGAGGGCTGATTTAGATGCTGCTATAGCCTGAATAGTAGATAGCTATAAACATGCAACTGGTCTTGTTTGAAAGCAGACATTCCAAGCTTTCAGACAATACTAGAATGACAGCAATACGATCAGGACAGAGAAGGATATCACTGATAGAAATCGGGATGCTGTGAATGCAGCTGAAAATGAAAGTAAAAACAGGTTTTACTTGCGATTATTCCCGACTTGATTTATAACAGCGATTTCTCCTCTGTCACTTGGACTTTAGCTGTTGGAATGTCAGTTTTCAAACAAGACCAGTTGCTTGTTTCTACCTGCTACCATTGAGGAGATATCTCCATCTAAAGCAGCCCTCCCCCCTCCAGTTAGCTACCGTTCACACTGCCCGAGCTGGACTCGGGCAAACATTTAGGTGGTTAAAGGAATTTTTTAGTATTTTTACTCAGTGGCAAATGGGACAGACCATGACGTTCTCTAGTCCCGAAATGTAGTCATAGAGGAAATTCCCATCGTCACCCAGCTGAAGCCGAACAGAATCATTCCTGTGGCTTTCACATTAATATGAAATTTGCCTTTAATTGCGTCGCTGTTACTGCCGTTAGAGCAGTGGGAAAAAAAAAAATCTGATCTTTCAGGGTAATTCATCTACTAGACATGCGGTTATATAGATTTATAGGACGTAAGCAGCTGGGAATTCCCAACCACAGCCCCAGCCCCAGGGTCTCTTAACTGAATTCAAATTAAGACTTAAAGGGGCTGTCCCACAAAAAAATAATTCTACATTTTCCAAACTGGCGCCTGGATCTAAATACTTTAGTAATTGTGGGTAATTAAAGATTTAGTATAGTCACTGAGTTATTCAATGAAATGCATCTGTATAGCGCCACCTGCTGTTTGCTCTTTTTGTAATATATCTGTCCTGTTCACTGAGATGGAGGCACATGTTCAGTTCCATCCTTCAACTGCCACCAGCTGCAGCAGAAAGGACACGACCCTTGAGAAAGTGTACTCCCCCTAAGCTATTTGTTTTTTTTCTTATTTCTTTGACCTGCTCACTGAGATGGTCACACATGCTCAGTTTCATCCTTCAGCTGCCTCCTGAGCTGTGACAGTAAGAGCTGAGACACGTCTCCTGAGCTGTGATAGGAAGAGCTGAGACACGTCTCCTGAGCTGTGATAGGAAGAGGGCTACACAACAAAGACACGCCCCTTGAGAAAGACACGCCCCTTGAGCTGTCAGCTTGATATAAATCTAGCAGAGCGATGAAGCAATGAATGGGGAGATCTCTGGATCCATGTGAGGTACAGGGCTGGTTCTAGCTTTGTTAGAAAGAGATTGTCATGTCCTATATGATGTCTGATTTTCATTTTTCACATTAACCATGGAATAATCCCTTTAATGAACTGCTGCTTGTCAAGTAAGAGAAAGATGTAGGCAGCCATTGAGAACGTTTACACTCCTTTCTTACCATTGCTTTAACTACGTGTGAGACCCTTACATGAACGAGCTGCACTGTCAATGATAAGATTGGGTCTACCTGCAGCCACCACCAGGGGGAGCACACTGCATACTGCTTGCACACAGAACTCAATAGTAAAAAGTATGCAATAAGCTCCCCCTAAAAGCAGTTCCAAACAACTACCTTGATTGCAGGGTATGGGAAACCTCATTTCGCTGTGCCACTGATTAGAAAATGCTTTATATGATGAACATCAAAATCATGATCCTGACTTGTAATACCTATATCTGTTAGGTGCCAAAAAGTGATGTGTTCTCTATTACACCCATGTCCTATTATAGTTCACATATACAATATTAGTGTTTACTGCACTAGCAGCACCTACATCATATACAGCAAATCTGATGCATCTTTTCTATGTTGTGCCGTCCCTCTTTTATTCCTCCTGGACATACCGTATATGAATAAATGTAATACTTGACGGGTCCCTATAAGGTCTGACACTACGGCCACTTATTGGACAGTGTCAGAGTGTGCAGGGACCCCTTCATTGACAAGGGGAATGTTAAAACACTCAGTTATAAATATATTCATGCAATTCCAGGAAGAATAACAGAGGAACGGCACAAGAAAGGGTGTTCCATAATTGTAATTTAATTGGGAATACAAGGTGACATCAACCAGTCAGTGGACTCAATGTATGTACATTTATACACGAGCAAAGTGAAATCACGACATACAGAACGCCCTTATTTCGCCGTCCCCTCCAGAAACCAGTGTGCTGGAAGTCTCAGAAAAAGTTGCAAAAACCTTGCTAATCTGCATATGCACAACTCCCTGCGCCCCCTTCTTCCCCCAAAACCCTGAAGCCCCAGCCAGGTCCTTTGTGTTTGGTGTAAAGGCGATGCGGCCAGTGGCTGATACACTGCCGCTTCAACGGCTTCCAGTGAATTTCAGGTCTGGAATCCATTGTGAGCGCAGTGCATTCAATACGATGGCGAAGTGACAATCTTAAGAAAGTGCAACCCCCCCACCCTCCTCCTCTTCTTCTCCATCTTACACAAATGGAGCATTGATGTGGATGTGTGAAAATGGTCCCAGCCCTCACGGACGGGGGTTCTCACCATTGTTTACTGTGACAACAGGATAGAATTGCTTACTTACTTGGCAGCAAACTTAACCATCTGCTTGCTTGCGCGGTCTCCCACAGCCAACAGAGCCTGGACGTTGAACTGCTGCTGACGCAGGACCAGAAAACACTGCTTTCCTGAGGAGAGGACACAGAATACAGGTGCATCGTATGCTTGTTGGTCACGGTGGCACAACGTACACAAACTCTCATGCTGTGCGTGGAAATGAACTGACCCAAAAATAGTCCATTTATGTATAAAATATGCTACCAAAGACCTAACACTTACCGAGTGGGTGTAGACTAGATGCCATGATGTCTCCCATACACAGCACACAGAGGAGATCCTGCTCCCCTATCTCTCTGGAGCACTACCTCAAAAGCAGAAGCAAGGAGTGCATTAATGAGCAGTGTAGCTGTGAATCCAGCATTAATGAGCAGTGTAGATGTGAATCCAGCATTACTGAGCAGTGTAGCCGTGAATCCAGCATTACTGAGCAGTGTAGCTGTGAATCCAGCATTAATGAGCAGTGTAGCTGTGAATCCAGCATTAATGAGCAGTGTAGCTGTGAATCCAGCATTAATGAGCAGTGTAGCTGTGAATCCAGCATTACTGAGCAGTGTAACTGTGAATCCAGCATTACTGAGCAGTGTAACTGTGAATCCAGCATTACTGAGCAGTGTAGCTGTGAATCCAGCATTACTGAGCAGTGTAGCCGTGAATCCAGCATTACTGAGCAGCGTAGCTGTGAATCCAGCATTACTGAGCAGTGTAGCTGTGAATCCAGCATTACTGAGCAGCGTAGCTGTGAATCCAGCATTACTGAGCAGTGTAGCTGTGAATCCAGCATTACTGAGCAGTGTAGCTGTGAATCCAGCATTATTGAGCAGTGTAGCTGTGAATCCAGCATTACTGAGCAGCGTAGCTGTGAATCCAGCATTACTGAGCAGTGTAGCTGTGAATCCAGCATTATTGAGCAGTGTAGCCGTGAATCCAGCATTACTGAGCAGTGTAGCTGTGAATCCAGCATTATTGAGCAGTGTAGCTGTGAATCCAGCATTATTGAGCAGTGTAGCTGTGAATCCAGCATTATTGAGCAGTGTAGCTGTGAATCCAGCATTACTGAGCAGTGTAGCTGTGAATCCAGCATTATTGAGCAGTGTAGCTGTGAATCCAGCATTACTGAGGCAGTGTAGCTGTGAATCCAGCATTACTGAGCAGTGTAGCTGTGAATCCAGCATTACTGAGCAGTGTAGCTGTGAATCCAGCATTACTGAGCAGTGTAGCCGTGAATCCAGCATTACTGAGGCAGTGTAGCTGTGAATCCAGCATTACTGAGCAGTTGTAGCCGTGAATCCAGCATTACTGAGCAGTGTAGCTGTGAATCCAGCATTACTGAGCAGTGGTAGCTGTGAATCCAGCATTACTGAGCAGTGTAGCTGTGAATCCAGCATTACTGAGCAGTGTAAGCTGTGAATCCAGCATTACTGAGCAGTGGTAGCTGTGAATCCAGCATTACTGAGCAGTGTAGCCGTTGAATCCAGCATTACTGAGCAGTGTAGCTGTGATCCGTCAGCATTACCGTGAATCCAGCATTACTGAGCAGTGTAGCTGTGAATCCAGCATTACTGAGCAGTGTAGCTGTGAATCCAGCATTACTGAGCAGTGTAGCTGTGAATCCAGCATTACTGAGCAGTGTAGCTGTGAATCCAGCATTACTGAGCAGTGTAGCTGTGAATCCAGCATTACTGAGCAGTGTAGCTGTGAATCCAGCATTACTGAGCAGTGTAGCTGTGAATCCAGCATTACTGAGCAGTGTAGCTGTGAATCCAGCATTACTCAGCAAGGCAGTGTAGCTGTGAATCCAGCATTACTGAGCAGTGTAGCTGTGAATCCAGCATTACTGAGCAGTGTAGCTGTGAATCCAGCATTACTGAGCAGTGTAGCCGTGAATCCACCTCTGGTGTGAGACAGAAATCTTACTAGAGGCAGCAGAGCCTCTGTATCTCTCATTCTCACTCACTCTACAGGTGCTTCTTCCTCCTACTCCCTCCACCTAGACATCTTTGAGCATCAGGTGACCTGATCTGTCAGCCAGCTGATAATCAGTCTCATGGCTCAAGATGGACTTTATAAGTGGGGCCTGATAAGTGGAGAAAGAGACATTTTTCTCTGATAAGATATATTACAATTTTTTTCTATTCACTCATTTTAATGATTTCTAAAAACTAGTGGAAACGAAAGTGATCAGTATATGATCGGTGGGGGTCCGATTCCTGGGACCCCCTATAATCAGCTGTTTGAGAAGGCACCGGTGCTCACAGTAGCGCTGGGAGCTTTTCATATCTTTTCCTAGGCCAGCGATGTCACGTTCATCTGTCACGTGGCCTAGGAGCAGCTCAGCCCCATAGAACTGAATGAGGCTGAGCGCCATACCAAGCACGGCCACTATACAATGTATGGAGCTGTGAGCGGGGAGAAGGCAGCGGTGCTCACAGGAGCCTCGGTACCTTCTCAAATAGCTGATCGGCGGAGGTCCCGGGTGTCGGACTCCCATGGATCAGATACTGATGACTTATACAGAGGATAGATTATCAGTATAAAAATCTCGGAAAACCCCCTTTAGGCTACTTTCACACTGGCGGCAGGCCTGATCCGGCAGGTGAAGGGTGCTGCCGGATCAGGCCTGCCGCAGTGACATGTGTGGAGCCGGAACCGCGCTCCGGCCCCACACATGTCACACTGTACATACATATACATACACATAAACATACACACACATATAGACATACAAACACACATACATACTTACATGCTCCCGGCAGGTCTTCGGAGCGTCAGGACGGCTCACACAGGTCACGATTCCCCACAGCGCCCTCTGCTGGGCGCCTGGTGGAATCGTCATCTGATTCAATGGAGTCCGTAATGGACTCCATTGAAAGTCAATGGAGGGCGGATCCGGTTACCATTATGGTCACACCAGATGGATCCACCCCCATTGACTTGCATTGGGGGTCATTCCGGATCCGTCTTGGTGCGGATGCCTGGACCGGAGAGCAAACCGCAGCATGCTGCGGTTTGTTCTCCGGTCTGAAGACGGAACGGAATGCTTTCAGGAGCCTCCGTTGTCTTCAGTTCAGTTTTGTCCCCATTGACAATGAATGGGGACAAAACTGAAGCGTTTTATTCCGGTATTGAGCCCCTATGACGGAACTCAATACCGGAATTTTAAAACGCTAGTGTGAAAGTAGCCTTAACCAGATAATCCTTGTAAGTAGGCTTGAGCGATATTGCAGCCTGGACAGTAGGGCAGATAACGGCAGTGTGTGTGGAGGAATTCCAGAGATCGAAATGTTTATTTTATTATATAATTTGTAGTATTCACTGATTGTACATTTTATGCATCTATATACTCAGTGGATGCCGGAACGTAGTAGCCGACTGATTAAACTGTGCATAAAAATATACAAAATCAGTATAAAACGTAGAAAAAGATAAAACCTCATCTTGTCTGAGGGGCGGCACCTCCTCCTCCTGCTCCTGCTCGCCGCCGTCACTCAGCAGGGCTGACAATCGCTAATGGCGTATGCCCTTTTCCATCACAATGGCTTCTGGGGCTGGTGCACTGGGAGAATGTTTATTTTGAGAGACTAAAATAACACGACATTTGGGAAATGTGCGCCACGCCTGCAGAGTACAGACTGGGTGGCCAAGTATTGGGGGGGGGGGACCTTACTATATCCTGAATTTTACTCCCACGTGGACCTTACTGACACGGAGGGGACCCGCGCCCATTCATCGTATTTCTAACTTGTCACGTTGTTCAAAATACATGTGACCAAACATTTAAAAAAAAAATTCCGAATTAATCACTACAATGAAAGGTTTTGCAACTTTGTCCGTCGCATCCTTTTCGTGTCTATGATCTATGCTTGCTGTCAGTGAATGGAAACATTCCTGCACAGATCAAATACGTCTCAAAGCTGAGGGTTTGCTACAACTTAGGCGTCCTGCACACGACCGTGTCCACAAATCGTGGATGCGGTGCGTATGTGCATCCTGCACTTGTCACAGGCCCCAATACAAAAATGGGACCTGTTCTATCATTTGTGGCACGGATGACATCGGTGTGCTGTCTGCATTTTTTTAAGACCACATAGAAATAAACGGGCCCACATTCGATCCGCCAAAAACGCAGAGCGAAAAAACGGTCGTGTACATGAGGCCTTAAAGAGGACCTCTCCCTGCTCCTGACATGCCTGTTTTAATAGCTTCATGCATTCCCCACTTACTAACAATTCTGGAACATCTATTCTTATGTCTCTATGTTGTGCCATTCCTTTATTATTCCTACTAGAAGTTATGAATGAATTGCTAGCAGTCTGCAGTAAGGGTACAGAGGAGTGGTAACCAGTTGGGGGCGTGTATCTGCACAGTCTGAACATGACAGCTCTGATTGGATAGAGTCAGTCTGTGCAGGGACACACCCCCAACTGGTTACCTCCCCTCTGTACCCTTACTGAAGGCTAATAGCAATTCATTCATAACTTCTAGTAGAAATAATAAAGGAATGACACAACATAGAGACATAAGAATAGATGATCCAGAATTGTTAGTACGTGGGGAATGCATGAAGCTATTAAAACAGGCATGTCAGGAGCGGGGAGAGGTCCTCTCATGATGGACAATGGGGGCATATTGCTAGGATATGCCCCCTTTGTCTTATAGGTGCGGGGGTCCCACTGCTGGAACCTGCACCTATATCCAGAACGGAGCCCAGCAAGGTGGTGGCTGGAGGAATCCGGTCCGGACACCACCAATCTGGCTCCCCATAGACATGAATGGGAGCACACCGCTCATGCGCAGCCCCCGCTCCCATTCATTTCTATGGAACCATCGGAAACAGTCGAGCCAGCACTCAGCTATTTTCTCCGGCCCCATAGAAAATGAATGGAAAGCGGCTGCGCATGCACAGTGCGCCCTCCTTCACTTTTGGGGCTCCATTCTGGATATAGGTGCGGGACCCGCACCTATAAGACAATGAGGGCATATCCTAGCGATATACCCCCATGGTCCTTTATGAGACAACCCCTTTAATCAAGTCTGTGTGGCCCTTAAAGGGGATGTGATATTACAACAACTTATCCGCTATCACAGGAGTGTCTGTGGATATGTGTCCGATTTCTGGGGGTTTGACCACCGATCACTAGAAGAGCGGCCCATGCCCCCCTCCCGATCACTAGGACGGTGGCTCACGTTCCTCGGTCTGAATGGAGCCGCAGACACGTATACACATTCAACTCTATGGGACTGCCAGAGATAGCTGATCGCTTGTCCTCCGTTATCTCCAGCAGTCTCACAGAGTTGAATAGAGCAGCAGCAGCGAGCCTGCGTGTCTGCGGCTCCATTCAAAGTGAGGAACACGCCCCCGCCCCCCCATTATAGTGATCGGTGGTAACACCCAGACTGACCTTTATTGCATCCTGCTGGCAATTCATTCATAATCCATAGTGAGAGGGATGGCACAGCATAGGGTTATATGAAATATTGTTATATGCATGGGGAATGCAAGCAGTGACGTAGACATGTCAGGAGCGGGGGCGTGTCCTCTTTAAATGTAACAGATGGAAATATCAGGTGAGAAGAGGAGCTCTTACCCTTTGCTCTGCTGGTGTGGACCCTGGCACGGACCCAGACCGTCTCATCGGCTTTCTGCAGCGTCAGGTCTTTCACTCTCACAAGAACCCGCTCTGGAGGAGAAAAGAGAAACCATCGCTGCGGTGGGTTTTATGTGCAGATGCTGGCGCAGCTTTATAGTCAGTGAAACATCGGCCCCCGTCACCGGACCAATAAAGAAACCTGCAGGGGACTGGTCGTGGGATATATACTGGGAGACGTCAGGGGGGTAAAAAATGGCCCAAACGTACGCACATAGTATCCGGCCACCGCTCCTGCGCGGACCCAACGGTCTCCAGTTTGAGGTCATTTCTCATTTGTGACAAGCAAGCGCTGACTGCTCTGATTCACTGTAGATGATCGATGATGAGAAGGAGTGTGGCCAAATGTGGTATTAGAGGCAATGACGGAGTTATCCAGGATGGAACATGGCTACTTTCTTCCAGAAACAGCGCCACACCAGCTCTTAGGATGTGTCTGGTATTGCAAGCTAAGCGACTATTGCTGCACTGCAATACCAAGCACGACCCATGGACATCTGTGGCGCTGTTTCTGGGTAAATGCAGCTATGTTTTTTTTAATCCTGGACAAGCAACCTTCAGTTTTGTGCATAAAGCTCCTATGCTACTAAATCCAGGCCCAGACAAAAGCGTTCACTTGGAAGGATTACAATCCAAAATTTCGTACAAGCCTGAAATATCCAGATATAAACCCATGAAACATATGATATAACGAGCCGTCCTCGTATGAAAGATAGGGGAACAATAAAACCATTAAAATGTAAATCTGCAGCCTAAGGGCGTATGCAGATGAGCCTGCGCTATACCCCGCTAGGACAGCTAAGGGTCCAATCGTAGCCTACAATACTGAGTGCTGCACGACATTAGTATTCACTACATCTAGGGAGGAATATAGTTCCTTACGAAGACACCATATGGCGGCACATGTGACGTTATACAGCCTCCCTAACGCTACAACCGGCGATGGTTACTACAATGATATCAAATAGGGTGTGGAAATGAAACCCTACATCATAGCGGTCGGTGAGGAGCGACACACGGGGTTAATATCGGGAGGAGCGGGTTCACATCTCTGCCTACGAAGAATACCGCACTGTGGGGGCTACTGCCCTACTTTATGCTCCCACACAACCGTCTACACACACTCGCTCTTTATGCAAAAGTTGTTCTGTAAGAATCAGCACCAAACTCAGCTACGGACCCTGCTCTATTGAATATTTGTTTGCCGGGCCACACTGGGAGTTGTAGTTTTGCAACTGCTGGGGGTTTGAGCCCAGTGTGTCAAAGGTTATAGAGCGTTAGGGGCAGATGGGAGTTGCAGCTTTAGAATGGGAGTTGTAGTGATGGCAGGACGTAACATAGGAACCTACGCTTGGGGGTAGGGGGGGTGTCAGTCAATGTCAGGTGACACTGGGAGTTGTAGTTTGGCAACTGCTGGGGGTTTGAACCCAGTGCTTCAGGGGTTATAGAACACTAGGGGCTGATGGGAGTTGCAGCTTTAGGATGGGAGTTGTAGTGATGGCAGAACATAACATAGGGACCTACGCTTGGGGGTAGGGGGGGGTAGTCAATGTCAGGTGACACTGGGAGTTGTAGTTTGGCAACAGCTGGAGGTTTGAACCCAGTTCTTATAGAGCACTAGGGGCCGATGGGAGTTGTAGTGATGGTAGGGCATAATATAGGGACCTATGCTTTGGGGAAAGGGGGGTAGTTAATGTCAGGTGACACTGGGAGTTGTAGTTTTGCAAAAAGGGGAGGTTTGAATCCAGTGCTTTGTGGGTTATAAAGTGTCAGGACATAGTGGGGAGTCCTAAGAGTGGGACCAGTACTTTTGTGGGTCACAGAATGCCAGAGAACACTGGGAGTTGTAGTTTTGCAAAAGTTGGAGCGCCACAGGTTTAGGACCAGAACTTTTCAGAGTTATAGGGTGCCAGGGCACACTGAGAGTTGTAGTCTTGCACCAGCTGAAAAGCTGCAGGTTAGAGACCAGTGCTGAACAGAGTCAACGGGTGGGAAGCTATAGTTTGGAGAGCCACTGGTCAGAGAACGCGGCTTTATGGAATCATAGGGCATGCTGGGAGTTGTAGTTCAGCAATAGCTGGAGAGCCACTTTAGGTGTTATAGAGAGTAAGGGCAAGCTGGGAATTGCAGAAGAGGTTAAAAACCAGTGCTTGACGGGGAACAACTGCAAAAGATGAAATGCCAGCCATGTTGGCTAGAATCCAGCTTTCCCAGAAAGAGATATAATTAACAGCTGAATATTATTTTGCCAACCTGACGAGTCACGGACGTACATTTACTGGCACGTTATATATATATATATTTTAGGGGGGGGGGGGTGCTAAACAGTCAAAATACAAATGCAGAAATGCAGACACTCGCACTGTGAGGTGCTGAACGCTTCACTTTCCACGCTTTCATCTGTCTGTTATATTCTGTGGTCTGTCTGGGAGGCAGAGGCGTTATTTTTGCAGAAGTCGCCCCGGCTGGGTGAAAACATGTTTTTTGGCCGTCCCCGTCATCTGCACAGGTGGGACCCGTCTGACAGCGACGCTCCTGCAGGAACACGCACAGTCATTAATCCCGGCCGAGCGCTGAACGGCACGTGGAATTCCCCCCCGATCGCTCCTGGCCGCTAATAAAAGGAGATGAAATTATCCGCACGACATTAACAACGTTATGGATCCCTAATAACAGATTCCAACTTGCAAATTCTCATTATGAGGAAACACCCCCGGAGCCTGTTATCTGCCTGGTTACAGGAGGAAAAAACCCGGCCATTGTGCTACAGGAAAATAATACTAATCCGAGGACAACAGACATTAGTTACCCCCGTGAGGTGCGAGGCACAAAGTACCCCGAGATCTACCAACAGCGTTACTGGAGTTTTCTGAGACTTAACAGGGTTTTCCAAGTTTTCTTTTTTTTGGGGGAAAAAACTGAACTGAAGAGAACGGAGGCTCCTAACTGCATTCCGTTCAGTTCTCTTCAGTCTCCAGACCGGAGAGCAAACTGCAACATGCTGCGCTTTGCTCTCTGTCCTGGGCATCCGCACCAAGACGGATCTGGAATGACCCCCAATGCAAGTCAATGGGGACGGATCCGTTTGGTGTGACACAATAGTAAACGGATCCGTCCTCTATTGACTTTCAATGGAGCTCATGACGGATCCGTCACCTGCACTTTTCCTCACAGCTCCCTCCTCCCTCCAGCAGAGGGCGCTGTTGGGAATCTTCCCTTCCTTTGTGCGCGCCGTCCTCCTCCTGTGCTGTCCGGAGCTGGTGGGGCCTCTGACAACCAGAAGCCACCAGGACATTGGGAGCCAGTAAGTATGGAGCTAGTATGTAGTGAGACTGTGTCTGACACGTGTGGGGCCGGAGCGAGGTTCAGGCCCCACACGTGCACCTGCGGCAGCACGGATCCGGCGGGTGAAGGGCTGCCGCTAGTGTGAAAGTGGCCTAAAAGTTACAAGTTTTGCTGAATCTTTTCCCATCAATCCGCTCAGCTCCTCCTGCTCGGGTATCTCCGGAACTACCTTAGAAATTAATGGAGTGGCGAAGCGCATGTGCAAACGGCCGCTCCTTCATGGGGGGCTGCGGGGGGGTAAGCCCCCTCTTCTCGTGATCAACTGGAATACCCCTTTGAACTATTCTGAGAGGCATGTTGGGCCACGTACATACCGGGTTTCTCCTGAGACTGTATCATTGCAGAAACCCCATATCTGTCCTTCGCAAAGTCCTGTAAAACAAGAGAGACAAGGAATGAAATCCTCACTTCAGTGTGCCAATAGAAATCACTGGAAAAAAAATTTAAAAAATTTAAAAAAAGACAATTCTCCAAACTGAAAACCCCAGAATAAAGCTACACAAGGAGGACTGTAAAGGAATACATCATCCACTGGCTTACATGTAAAAAAATAAAAATAAAAAAAAATTTATATATATATTTTTTTTACATGTAAGCCATTGGATGATGTATTCCTTTACAGTTTTGCAACTGCTGGGGGTTTGAGCCCAGTGTGTCAGGGATTACAGAGCGTTGGGGGCCGATGGGAGTTGCAGTTGAAACTACGATTCCCAGCATGCTCCATTCACTTCTATGGACAGCCAAGCAAGTGTACATCTTGGGAGTTGTAGTTTTACCACAGCTGGAGTGCCGGAGGGGATAAGTGTCCGATCAGATGTGTCCAACCGCTGGGGCTCCCACTGATCATGAGAACGGGGGTTCACCATTTGAATGGGGCGGTGGACAGACATCCATTTAACTCTATGGGACTGCTGGAAGTAGCCGAGTGCTTTGTTATCTCGGCCAACCTCATTGAGTTGCATGGAGTATGGGCTCCAGTTCTCGTGATCCTTGGGGACCCCAGCAGTTAGTCCCCGGCAGATCAGACATGTATCCCCTATCCTGTGGACAGGGATACGTTTTCTTAACTGGACAACCCCTTTACCGCCCGCCTCTGTATAGAACAGGGTAGCTAACGCATTGTTTTGGCCCCTGTTAGGTGAATAAGGCCCTAAGGACACCTCTCCCGCCGCGCTCACCAAACGTTCACTGAAATCAGAGTGTGAATGCATTTACTGTGTCACGTCCTCTACAGAAAATGATCTTGAGGAGGAGGAAGAGATCGGCTGCCAAGAGCCGTTTATTTGGAGTCTCCCTCGCCCTCCATAAAACAGGTTCTCTCGCTGCTTCTGCCAAAACCTCATTAAGATAAGGCCGGATTATTAAAACAAACATCCTTGCCGTTATCCTCCCGCTGGCACCAGACGGACGCTGCTGGGGGGCGGGAAGAGGGTCCTCATTTTTATAGTGTCACCCCTATCACCAAGCAGGAAGACCCATTAGGCTCAATACTTCACTAAGAATTCCTCATTGTATCCTCTTCTGGGAAAGCAGGGTGGCGACCAATATGAGGGCTCCGACGGCGCCTGTAACCAGCCTTCCTCCTGATGTCGACACCATCAACTAAACGGGTTGTCCGGGTTCAGATCTGAACCCGGACGTATCCCCATTTTCACCCAGGCAGCCCCTGTCAGTGGAGCATCAGAGTAATTCATGATCCGATGCTTCCCCCTTGCCTTCTGCACAATTTTAGGCTAAATTCACACGTCCGTGGAGCACGGTCCGTGAAATCTCGTCATCGGTTGCTATGACGACGTGTGCTTCCTGAGGCCGCCGCTGTACTGTGATACACTGTATACGAGTGTGTACAGTGTATCACTGTACAGCGGCGGCCTCAGGAAGCGCACGGCGTCATAGCAACCAATGACACTCCTGCCCTCAGAAGGAGCCCGGTCCGAGATTTCACGGACCGTCCCGGATCGTGATCCACAGACATGTGAATTTAGCCTTAGAGAGAGACATCTAGGAATTGTCCGGCTGCATACACATTACATGGAATAAAACTGGAGAAAAGGACTTGGACGTTCTGGATACAAGTAAGCTAAGGAGCAGCGCTCAATGTCAGACAGCAGCAGCAAAAGCAAATAAAATTATAAGGTGTATGAGAGAGAGAAATATCTCAATGTAATATCACCCCTCATCTTGAATATGGGATTCAGTCTTGGGTTACATATACTATAAAGGATATAGGAGAGCTAGAGAGGGTACAGACGGGCCCCCGGATTATTACATTGGAAGGAAGGTTACTTCTATAAGGAGAGGCTTAAAAATTGGGCTTGTTCAGCTTGGAAAAAGACGCCTTAGAGGCGATCTATAAATACATATGTGGTCAATACAAAGAGCTGTCACAGGATTTATTCATTCCAAGGACTTTATCAGGGACCAGGAGACATTCATTACGTGTGGAGGAAAGGAGAATCAGAGAGGGTTCTTTACAGTTACAGCAGTCACACTAGGGGAAGCCCTACCAGCCGCCAGAGAAGCCAGGCTTTTTCCTATAATGTGAAAGCACGACCACCACTGATGGATTGCAGGGTGGTCTGTAACCATGGAAACGAGCAGTGTATAATGTTATGGAATAATGAATCCAGCCAGCAAAGGAAGCGACATGGAGAATCACAATACATTAGTAAGTGCCTTGTATCAACTTTCTCTACATGATAAATGCCACTTGCTGACATGAGACAACCCTTTGGTTGTCGTTGGGTTGTTTACTACACGAGTACATATAGGCGTACATTCAGATCTAGTACGGATTAGAGATGCGCCCGTCACACACGATGTAAGGTGCTAAACCTGTCACCCTGTAACCACATGGAGGTGCAAGAAAACACGTCCTGACAGCGGCAGACACTGGGGGCTCTTACCTCTCCTTCATCCGCCTGCTGCTCCGAGGCCTGAAATAAAAAGAAAAAAAAAAACAAGTCAATAACAGAAAAGACGGAAATCCGGACACATTGCGACAGCGATCAGTCCTGGTCCTGGATTGTCAGTTTTCTGTGTCATTTGTAATAATTAGCATTGTTTCAGAATGCAGAAAATGTAATATCGCCATGTTATAGTTTAAATGACTGAATGGTTTGTCACTGTTAAAGGGGGTTTCCACGAAAATGGGTGTTGCGGATCTGCAAAGTATGGATACCGGCCGCTGTGCATCTGCATTTTGTGTGATCCCATTGGTTTCCAACAAGTCCATGTATAGGACACGTTCTATCTTTTTGCAGAAAGCAGACGGATCATCCATGCTTTCCGCATCAGAATGTCTGTTTTGCAAAAAGACAGAATATGTGCGCAAAATGCCGACCACGGACCCATTGAACTCAATGGGTCTGCAAAAATAAAAAAAAAAAATTGCAGACGTCACGTGGGCCACATCCATATTTTGTAGAAAATGCAAAAAGGATATGATTGTGTGATGAGGTCTAAAGCCTGTATTACGCTGCCGGATTTTTGGGCCGATAATCCCTAACGAGCGTCCCCATGAAGGCTCGCTAGCGATAATCTGTCAGTGTAATACTGCCGCCGATTGCCGAAGAATGAGCAAACGCTCAATCCAAATCTTTTGACATGTTAACAAAAATCATTGTTTGCCGGCGGCAGATCCTGGCGTCTAATTACAATCTGCCGCCAGCAAATCACTGTACAGCATGAGGATGAGTGATGGCACAATGATCGCTCCTCCCCATGCTGCAGAGGAGATCGCTGCGTGGTAAAACCAGCAGTCGCCTCCGTTAGCGGGAAGGCGATTGCCGGGAGGGAACTGCCACATCAGGCCGTGTAAAAGCTGGTATCACACAGGCCGACTGAGCAAGTGATTGTCGGGAGGGAAGCGTGCTCGCTAGTGAAGGAGACTGCTGCTATTACATGAAGCGATCTCCTCCGCAGCATGTGGAGGAGCGATCTCTATGCCATCACTTGTCCTCATACTGTCCAGCGGTTTGCCGGCAGCAGATCATTACTAGACAGCACAATCTGCCACCGGCAAGCGCTGATTTTTTTTCACGTGCTTAAAAATCACAATTGCCCCACGAACGAGCGTTTGCCCATTCATCTGGCAATCGGCGGCAGTATTAAATCTCACACGTCAGTGATTTCAATCAGTGATTTTGAGCCAAAACCAGGTGCGGCTCTAAACACGGAACAGGCGCAGATCTTTCCCTTATACATTATGTCTGTGGTTTCGGCTGGCAATCACTGATGGAAATCACTGACCAAACACTGACGTGTGAATAAAGCTTTATGCCCTATTGACACGTCAGTGTTCGGTCAGTGATTGCCATCAGTAATTTTGAGCCAAAACCAGGTGCGGCTCTAAATACGGAACAGGAGCAGATCTTTCCCTTATACCTCATGTCCGTGGAGGCTCCAATCCTGGTTTTGGCTCACAATCACTGATGGAAATCACTGACCAAACACTGACGTGTGAATAAAGCTTTACGCCATAGGGCTAATGCACTATTTTTTTTGCGGTGCGGAGGCACGACCAGAAACACCACGGACGCACTCTGTAGTGCTTCCGTGGTGTTCCAATCCGTGCCTCCGTTCCGCATCTCAGGGATTCACTTGAATGGGTCAGCGATCCGTGACGCGGGGTGTACACGGCCTGTGCCCGTATATTGCGGACCCGCTGTATGAGGGCCGCAATATGGCTGCGGCCGTGTGCATGAGCCCTTGTTCACACGTCAGTGTTTGGTCAGTGATTTCCGTCAGTGATTTTGAGCCAAAACCAGGTGCGGCTCTAAACACCGAACAAACGCAGATCCTTCCCTTATACCTTATGTCTGTGGAGGCTCCGATCTTGGTTTTGGCTCACAAATCAGTGATGGAAATCACTGACCAAACACTGACATGTGAATGAGGCTTTACACTGCAAGATGATCATACTAATGATCGTTAGCAATCATCTGCTGAAAAACCGTCAGTGTAATACTGCCTTAACAGAGCCTTAAGTTTGACCTTGCAGCATCAGGTTCATTGGGGGGGCGGCTCTGACCTCTGTGCTCTGCAGGAGGACACCTTTCACCATCATCATCAGTGAATATAACACGATGGGGGTTATGGTCATTGTTTATTGTGTCTATCATTGTTTTCTCAGCGTGTTTGTTTAAGGCGGACTCCAGCACTGACCAGCTTGGCCTGTTTCTCAGCTTTCTTTGCAGCCTTCTCCGCTTCCTTCTGTTGTTTCTTCAGGGCTTTCTTGGACTGCGCCTGGTCCTCGGCCGCACTACAAAACACGGGGAGAGAGAGAATAGCGAGTGAGTCCGGCGCGCGGTATAACAGGTGACCCTGCCGCTTCCATCTGCTATTTATTCCACTTCCTGGAGGAAGTTTTTCAGTCAGTGGGAAACTCGCTCCCATTCACACCGTCGGGCCGGGGGGGGGGGGGGGGGCACCTCATTCCTTTGTCTGCTGGAAGGATTTGTTCGGTTTTCTCTCCATTCATTACAAACTTCTTTTCTCTCTCGTCCAGAAAATAAAAACAGGAAACTTCTAGGGAAGCGAGCGCTTGGAAATAATAAGCATGGGATATTTCTTTTAACGAGCATCGCAAACACAGAATAAAGAGGTATCCTCTTCCAATTAGGACGCTGACAATGGCGGCCGGTTACGTGAACCCGTATGACTCGGTGACCCTGATCTGGCACGAGCTACGATTTATGGGCAGGAGCCGACATACACCTGTCAGCAAAACGCTAAATCCCATAATACCAGGCCTGCAGTGTGCCGCTCACTATAAATGGCGCAATCAGGCCTCCGATACCCCATAGAGTCGTGATTACACTGACCTGTATTCTGTGACCATACATTACATTACTTATGTACTAATCCTCAGTTACCAGAGCTGCATTCACAATTCTGCTGGCTGACAATTCCCTGTGACATTTTTTTCAGAATAGTGAGTGCAGCTCTGGAGTATAATACAGGATGTAACTCAGTATCCGTACAGGATAAGTAATGTATGTACACAGTGACTCCACCAGCAGAATAGTGAGTGCAGCTCTGGAGTATAATACAGGATGTAACTCAGGATCAGTACAGGATAAGTAATGTATGTACACAGTGACCGCACCAGCAGAATAGTGAGTGCAGCTCTGGAGTATAATACAGGATGTAACTCAGGATCAGTACAGGATAAGTAATGTATGTACACAGTGACTGCACCAGCAGAATAGTGAGTGCAGCTCTGGAGTATAATACAGGATGTAACTCAGGATCAGTACAGGATAAGTAATGTATGTACACAGTGACTGCACCAGCAGAATAGTGAGTGCAGCTCTGGAGTATAATACAGGATATAACTCAGGATTAGCACAAGGTAAGTATGTACCGTACTTTAGTTCTATAGGGGATACATACTTGAAATTCTAACACTGCAATGTAGACAATTTATATCACTCCCAACTGAGAACGAGCATAGACTTGAATGTAAAGAGTGGAGTATACCTCAGGCTGTGCCTCCTCTGATCTTCCTCTTTGATGTGACTACCAGTGACCACATCGACTGGTACAATGATCTACAAATTCAATGCTGGTATCACCACCTATGTAATGAATATATACCAGTGTAAAAGGAGAAATCCTGATGGAGGATGAGGTCGCTCATCATGGTGGCTCCGAGTATCAGGTACACGAGCTCAGCAGGATTTCCCCATGGCTAATAACCCTCCAGCCCGGCAGAGAGGACGCCGTCTAGACTGACAGGAGGGACATCACCATCTGAGGAGCAGATTGTGCTACTCGACACCCGCTCTATGTGGGCAATTCACTGGGGTCTTCGCTGATACGTCCCTGGTGATTCATGTGCTCAATGTGTCAGCCGAGAGGGCCCCGAACAACACCCGCCCCGAGAGGTGATCTGTGCAATGGGGTAGGGAAGGAACGGAGAGATAGACATGAGATAGATAGATGGATGGATAGATAGATAGATAGATATAATATATTGATAGATGCATAGATGTATAGATATGAAAAAGATAAATTGATAAATGATATGAAACAGAAAGATAGTAGAGAGATAGATGTATAGATAAACTGATAAATAGATAATTGTAAATGTACAGTATTCTTAGTGATTAGATGTCTCGCACTGTATATTATATATATGATGTATAATCGGGGATGCCGGTTTAACCCTTTTTATCGGCGGAATATTTCGGCAGGACTCTGTTATGTGTCACTTATTTGTCCAAGACTCCGCTCACAATGTATCTGTGTAACTGAGAGCAGCTAGAAGACAATAACCTAACAGGTGCAGCAAACACATGAAAGGTCTGACTCGTGCGTGCAGCTGCTTGACGCTGGGCACCTTCCCCTGAATCACAGCCGGTCCTGGACTGTCGAGAGGCAAAACAAGGCCCCACATGAGTCATCTACTAAACGTCTGCAACAATGTACCAAAACATTCCCTGCAGCAGTGTCTATATTCCTTATCGATATCATTAATATTCTATATGTATACTATATGTCCGCTTCTCTCAGAGCCAGGCAGTTCTCTTCTGGGTCATATTTAGACTCCCGGCCTTGTCCATGCAGTAAGTGGGAGATCATTAAAGACAGTGGTGGGAGAGCACGACCCGGGATCGGACGCACAGGAACACTAAGTATAGACACCAGCGATGTACAGCAGAGGATGTGATCCTGAGAACGGGCGGCGAGCCACAATCCCAGCGGCCAGGAAGACAGTACAATAACAGAGGCAGGTGTCAGGGGGCAGCAAACACATCCAGAGGCTAACTCCTGCATGCACCTGCCGCTGCCTGATTCAGAGCTGCCACAGGCTTTACGGGTATCCTACAAACACATTAGTCATCGAGGAAATCTCCATAAACACTTCAGAATCCAGATTTAGACTTCTGCAAGACGGGAAAACTGCAAACCTAACACGACACAAGCGTTTTCCTACAGCAGCGGGTGAGAGCCTGCAAGAGTAAGACGACCGTGTGTATATAGTAGATCAGTGATGCTCAACCTGCGGCTCTACGGCTGCTGTAAAACTACAACTCCCACCATGCCCTGCTGTAGGCTGATAGCTGTAGGCTGTCCGGGCATGCTGGGAGTTGTAGTTTTGCAAACAGCTGGCGGGCCGCAGTCGATGATCCGTGTGCTTCCCGCATCCATATGTCCGTTCTGCAAAAGACAGAACATGCCCTATCTGTTTTCTTTTCCATGGATTTTTTTCCTGTCATGGTTTCCATTCTCACCCATTTTCAATGGAAAAATTCTGGATGCAGATTCCGTGTCAAGAATGGACAGGACGCTTGTTTTTTTTTTATGCCGCAGTGCGGTTTTTAAAACTGCGAGCGGGCAAAATAAGGCACTGTGTGGTTTAACGTGCGGATTCCTCATTGAAATCAATGGGGAAGTTCTGCAATGTGTTATTGGTGCAGAATCTGTGCCACAATCTGTGCCCAAAATACTCTGGGGGTCATTTATTAAGACCGACGTCTAAAACACCGGCCCTGCGCTGGCGGTGGATGTGAAGGGCGCCGTCCTCTTCACATGGATTATTTAGTTTGCAACAAAATCCTCTGCGTATACCACGGCAGAACCGCTGTGCCGTGCTGCGGTTTCTGCCGTGGGTTTTCGTGTGGACCAGCTCTAAATTTACCCCCCCTCCATGGAGCTAAACCGCGAGCAGCCTACCGCCGCAGCTTTACAAAGAGTCCACGTGATAACCACGCCAAGAATAGACCACTACATTCTGGGTGTGGACCTGAAATCCGCGCTGCAGAAACCCTCGGACGCAAGAACTGCGACGCGGGCTCCCATTGAAAACAATGGGAAGTGGTTTCAGTGCAGATTCGGCCGGGCGCGCTGAAATCCTCGGTGTGAACCTACCCTGGACTGCTGCCTCCCAGTGAAAAGAATGGGAGGCAGAATGGGCGCTGTGTGACCGGGCCCTAGACTCTTTCAGACAGAAGGAATATTTAGCGGACTCTTCGACCTTCACGACATCAGCAGAACAATGGCCGCCGCCACTCACGAGCCTGGCTCTTAATTATAGGATTAAGGCTACAAGCAGACGACACATACGGAAGGCCGGGGCTCAGCTGTGGATGAAGTGATGAGAATTGACTACCAGGAATGTACAGAATCCCCCCCGTCACTCAGCGGCCGCGGTTCACCACCAGACTTCAAGGCCGCAGCGCTTTATACGGGATTACCGTAGATTCCTCGACGTTCTGTACGGGGGGAAAATCGCTTAATTGATTCAAGTTATATATTCGGCTGTCACCGCCGCGCCATCTGCACAGTGAGAGAATCCCCGTCTGCACTTGACTTTTGATCGGAGGAATTCCTTAGGGAAGGTGTCGGGCGTCTGATGTGTCAATGGCTCTATGATTAGGTTTATACACGGGGGGGATTTATACCCAGAATCACATATAATCAGCCATCAATCAGATATGATGAAGTAGGCGACGCTCCACTGAGCAAGCAGAGGTAGAGAAGACAGGCGGGGGGTCCGCTCTGTGAAATCAGGGTTGTCAGGTCGTACATACATGAAGCTTGACGACTGTGTATCGTAAGGTTCGGCACCTCGTGATAATCTGCTTTATTCAAGGGTCCTGCTTGCTGTTCATAAACCTTTGATAGCTGTCAGACGACCCCGACTCGTCCATACACATGCATATTGGCTCAGTGATGAACCAAAGCTGGAAGTAAGGAGGGTAACTGGTCTGCAGTCTGAATTAGGTTCGGGATCTGAATTGAATATTCAGTTTAAGAATATATTTAGAGGACTTGTCTGGGGTGTGAATATATTTAGGGGACTTGTCTGGGGTGTGAATATATTTAGAGGACTTGTCTGGGGTGTGAATATATTTAAGGGACTTGTCTGGGGTGTGAATATATTTAGGGGACTTGTCTAGGGTGTGAATATATTTAGGGGACTTGTCTGGGGTGTGAATATATTAGGGGACTTGTCTGGGGTGTGAATATATTTAGCGGACTTGTCTGGGGTGTGAATATATTTAAGGGACTTGTCTGGGGTGTGAATATTATTTAAGGGACTTGTCTGGGGTGTGAATATATTTAAGGGACTTGTCTGGGGTGTGAATATATTTAGGGGACTTGTCTGGGGTGTGAATATATTTAAGGGACTTGTCTGGGGTGTGAATATATTTAGCGGACTTGTCTGGGGTGTGAATATATTAGGGGACTTGTCTGGGGTGTGAAAATATTTAAGGGACTTGTCTGGGTGTGAATATATTTAAGGGACTTTCTGGGGTGTGATATATTAGGGACTTGTCTGGGTGTGAATATATTTAGGGACTTGTCTGGGGTGTGAATATATTTAGGGGGACTTGTCTGGGGTGTGAATATATTTAGGGACTTGTCTGGGGTGTGAATATATTTAGGGGACTTGTCTGGGGTGTGAAAATATTTAAGGGACTTGTCTGGGGTGTGAATATATTTAAGGGACTTGTCTGGGGTGTGAATATATTTAAGGGACTTGTCTGGGGTGTGAATATATTTAGGGGACTTGTCTGGGGTGTGAATATATTTAGGGGACTTGTCTGGGGTGTGAATATATTTAGGGGACTTGTCTGGGGTGTGAATATATTTAAGGGGACTTGTCTGGGGTGTGAATATATTTAAGGGACTTGTCTGGGGTGTGAATATATTTAAGGGACTTGTCTGTGGTGTGAATATATTTAAGCGGACTTGTCTGGGGTGTGAATATATTTAGGGACTTGTCTGGGTGTGAATATATTTAGGGACTTGTCTGGGGTGTGAATATATTTAGGGGACTTGTCTGGGGTGTGAATATATTTAAGGGACTTGTCTGGGGTGTGAATATATTTAAGGGACTTGTCTGGGGTGTGAATATATTTAGGGACTTGTCTGGGGTGTGAATATATTTAGGGGACTTGTCTGGGGTGTGAATATATTTAGGGGACTTGTCTGGGGTGTGGAATATATTTAGAGGACTTGTCTAGGGTGTGAATATATTTAGGGGACTTGTCTGGGGTGTGAATATATTTAGGGGACTTGTCTGGGGTGTGAATATATTTAAGGGGACTTGTCTGGGGTGTGAATATATTTAAGGACTTGTCTGGGGTGTGAATATATTTAGCGGACTTGTCTGGGGTGTGAATATATTTAAGGACTTGTCTGGGTGTGAATATATTTAAGGGACTTGTCTGGGGTGTGAATATATTTAAGGGACTTGTCTGGGGTGTGAATATATTTAAGGGACTTGTCTGGGGTGTGAATATATTTAAGGGACTTGTCCTGGGGTGTGAATATATTTAAGGGGACTTGTCTGGGGTGTGAATATATTTAAGGGACTTGTCTGGGGTGTGAATATATTTAGGGACTTGTCTGGGGTGTGAATATATTTAGGGACTTGTCTGGGGTGTGAATATATTTAGGGACTTGTCTGGGGTGTGAATATATTTAAGGGACTTGTCTGGGGTGTGAATATATTTAAGGGACTTGTCTGGGGTGTGAATATATTTAAGGGACTTGTCTGGGGTGTGAATATATTTAAGGGACTTGTCTGGGGTGTGAATATATTTAGGGGACTTGTCTGGGGTGTGAATATATTTAGGGGACTTGTCTGGGGTGTGAATATATTTAAGGGACTTGTCTGGGGTGTGAATATATTTAAGGGACTTGTCTGGGGTGTGAATATATTTAAGGGACTTGTCTGGGGTGTGAATATATTTAAGGGACTTGTCTGGGGTGTGAATATATTTAGCGGACTTGTCTAGGGTGTGAATATATTTAGAGGACTTGTCTGGGGTGTGAATATATTTAGGGGACTTGTCTGGGGTGTGAATATATTTAGGGGACTTGTCTGGGGTGTGAATATATTTAAGGGACTTGTCTGGGGTGTGAATATATTTAGGGGACTTGTCTGGGGTGTGAATACATTTAGGGGACTTGTCTGGGGTGTGAATATATTTAGGGGACTTGTCTGGGGTGTGAATATATTTAGAGGACTTGTCTAGGGTGTGAATATATTTAGCGGACTTGTCTGGGGTGTGAATATATTTAGGGGACTTGTCTGGGGTGTGAATATATTTAAGGGACTTGTCTGGGGTGTGAATATATTTAAGGGACTTGTCTGGGGTGTGAATATATTTAGCGGACTTGTCTGGGGTGTGAATATATTTAGAGGACTTGTCTGGGGTGTGAATATATTTAAGGGACTTGTCTGGGGTGTGAATATATTTAAGGGACTTGTCTGGGGTGTGAATATATTTAAGGGACTTGTCTGGGGTGTGAATATATTTAAGGGACTTGTCTGGGGTGTGAATATATTTAGGGGACTTGTCTGGGGTGTGAATATATTTAAGGGACTTGTCTGGGGTGTGAATATATTTAGCGGACTTGTCTGGGGTGTGAATATATTTAAGGGACTTGTCTGGGGTGTGAATATATTTAAGGGACTTGTCTGGGGTGTGAATATATTTAAGGGACTTGTCTGGGGTGTGAATATATTTAAGGGACTTGTCTGGGGTGTGAATATATTTAAGGGACTTGTCTGGGGTGTGAATATATTTAGGGACTTGTCTGGGGTGTGAATATATTTAAGGGACTTGTCTGGGGTGTGTGAATATATTTAGAGGGACTTGTCTGGGGTGTGAATACTGGGTTGTGTGTGAACTTGTCTGGGGTGTGAATATTTAAGAGGACTTGTCTGGGGTGTGAATATATTTAAGGGGACTTTAGCGGACTTGTCTGGGGTGTGAATATATTTAGGGGAGGACTTGTCTGGGGTGTGAATATATTTAGGGGACTTGTCTGGGGTGTGAATATATTTAGAGGACTTGTCTGGGGTGTGAATATATTTAGAGGACTTGTCTGGGGTGTGAATATATTTAGTTTTCTGGGGTGTGAATATATTTAGGGGACTTGTCTGGGGTGTGATATATTTAAGGGACTTGTCTGGGGTGTGAATATATTTAGAGGACTTGTCTGGGGTGTGAATATTGTGAATATATTTAGGGATTTAGGGACTTGTCTGGGGTGTGAATATTTAGGGACTTGTCTGGGGTGTGAATATATTTAGGGACTTGACTTGTCTGGGTGTGAATATATTTAGCGGACTTGTCTGGGTGGGGTGTGAATATATTTTACTTTAGGACTTGTCTGGGGTGTGAATATATTTAGAGGACTTGTCTGGGGTGTGAATATATTTAGAGGACTTGTCTGGGGTGTGAATATATTTAGACTTGTCTGGGGTGTGAATATATTTAGGGACTTGTCTGGGGTGTGAATATATTAGAGGACTTGTCTGGGGTGTGAATACATTTAGAGGACTTGTCTGGTTTAATACTTGTTGTCTGGGGTGTGAATATATTTAGAGGACTTGTCTGGGGTGTGAATATATTTAGTGGACTTGTCTGGGGTGTGAATATATTTAGAGGACTTGTCTGGGGTGAATATATTTAGTGGACTTGTCTGGGGTGTGAATATATTTATGGGACTTGTCTGGGGTGTGAATATATTTAGGGACTTGTCTGGGGTGTGAATATATTTAGAGGACTTGTCTGGGGTGTGAATATATTTAGAGGACTTGTCTGGGGTGTGAAATATTAGGGACTTGTCTGGGGTGTGAATATATTTTAGTGGGACTTGTCTGGGTGTGAATATATTTAGAGGACTTGTCCTGGGGTGTGAATATATTTAGGGGACTTGTCTGGGGTGTGAATATATTTAGGGGACTTGTCTGGGGTGTGAATACATTTAGAGGACTTGTCTGGGGTGTGAATATATTTAGAGACTTGTCTGGGGTGTGATATATATTTAGCGGACTTGTCTGGGGTGTGAATATATTTAGCGGACTTTCTGGGGTGTGAATATATTTAGAGGACTGTCTGGGGTGTGTAATATATTTAGCGGACTTGTTTGGGGTGAATATATTTAGAGGACTTGTCTGGGGTGTGAATATATTTAGAGGACTTGTCTGGGTGTGAATACATTTAGAGGACTTGTCTGGGGTGTTGGGGTGTGAATATATTTAGGACTTGTCTGGGTGTGAATATATTTAGGGACTTGTCTGGGGTGTGAATATATTTAGAGGACTTTCTGGGGTGTGAATACATTTAGAGGACTTGTCTGGGGTGTGAATACATTTAGACTTTTGTCTGGGGTGTGAATACATTTAGTGGACTTGTCAATATATTTAGTGGACTTGTCTGGGTGTGAATATATTTAGAGGACTTGTCTGGGGTGTGAAATATATCTTGTCTGGGGTGTGAATATATGGGACTTGTCTGGGTGTGAATATATTTAGGGACTTGTCTGGGGTGTGAATATATTTAGAGGACTTGTCTGGGGTGTGAATATATTTAGGGGCTTGTCTGGGGTGTGAATATATTTAGCGGACTTGTCTGGGGTGTGAATATATTTAGAGGACTTGTCTGGGGTGTGAATATATTTAGCGGACTTGTCTGGGGTGTGAATATATTTAGAGGACTTGTCTGGGGTGTGAATATATGTAACAAATGATCAGGAAAGGGAAGCTTTCTTTTGTTCTTAAATGTAGTTCACAGACTGAGGGACTGGAGCAGCAACATATGTAGTGTAGGGGCCCCAGAACAAAGTCAGCAAAGGGCCCCCGCCATCCTGTAAACTAACCTGAGTCCTATAATCAGCACTTTTACTAACGGCAGATACGTGACACTGTAGAGCTCGCCGCCTCTGTAGCATCTTGTCTGCAGGAGCGCGGCTGCACGGAACGGCTTCCAGTGGCGGGATATTAATCTGCGCTATCGGAAGAAGAAATTACATTTATAAGTGAGGGACCCGCGAGCCGCATGAGGCTAAATGCAGGCGGCAGAGCGGGATGATGGATGTGCTGTGTAACAAAGGCGGAGCCCCTCCATTAACATTACAATCTCTAACGGCTTTTCAGCTCCAGACAATTAGGTTTCTACGGCGACGTCCACAATAATAATACGCCTCCGTCAGTCACGCCGATTACATACCAGGGTGTGGGCGCGAATATTAATAAATTACCAGGTAACTTACAGTACGAGGGGCCACAATACAGGACAGAACGGCACAGGTTTAAGGGGGGCTTCCTACTAAAGTCAGGACAGGTGATAAATACATGATCTGGGGATCGGACCACTGGGACCACCACTGGTCACCCCCGAGCCCCCCGCGTGCATGGAGAGGTAGTGACCCCACTGATCACAAGAATGGGGACCCCCGAGTCCCCCGTGTGGATGGAGAGGTAGTGACCATTCTTCCATTCACTTCTATAGGACTGGAGGTATGGTCATGTGTACACCCCCCCGCTCCATTCACACAGCGGACTCTGGGACCCCCGTTCTCAGGACTGGTGGGCCTCCCAGTGGTCAGACTCCCAGCAATCACACAGTTAACATCTTTCCTGTAGATATTGCTAATGGGAAAACTCCTTTAAGGGGTATTCTGACCTAGAATTCTCTATGAAACAACCTCAGAACTTCTTTTCTATTCACTCTGCATTGTGATGTTCCTCTATTACTCCTCCAGGAAACATGTCTAAACTGAAGTAGAGTCCGCAGCAAAACCACCACGTCTGAATTCACCCTTACCGGGGATGTATTTTAGGGGGAAATGCCTTCGGATAGGACGGGTGCAGGGACTGAGACACCAATGGTCACCTTAGTTTCCTTGTAAGGTGCCTTCTATCAGAGGATGCGGTGTACAAGGCTTTCTATGCTGCTGCTTTCTGACAGAGTGTGAAACTACAACTCCCAGCATGTACACTTGCTTGGCTGTTCTCGTAACTCCCATAGACGTGAATGGAGCATGCTGGGAGTTGTAGTTTCAGAACAGCTGAAGTGCTGGAGGTTGCTGATCCCTGCTATAGACCCTATGTAATCAGCCATGTGGGGGAAGGGGGGGATGTCACTGATCCCCTCCGTCACAGCCGAGGGCCCCTGTGAGGAGCGGACGGTAACTCCATCTGTCCACATGCTGCGATACGGGAGGTCCGCGCTGGCGGCACTTCAGAAACACAATGAGGGCTCTTTACACATATGCAAATGAG
This sequence comes from Rhinella marina, assembly GCA_900303285.1. Lineage (NCBI taxonomy): Eukaryota > Metazoa > Chordata > Amphibia > Anura > Bufonidae > Rhinella > Rhinella marina. Next base: position 898,131 of record ONZH01008435.1, read on the forward strand.
CTCAAATATTTACTCACAATGAGCTCGTAACGCCAGGTTACCATGGCAGCCAGCGGGGTGGCAGCAGCACACGTAAGCCCCGCTCTATCAGACTGTATGGGCACAGACTGGCTGACAACTCTACAGCCAGGAGGGTGGGGCCCACAGACTGAAGTGCACTCCCCGATAGGAATCTTAAAGGGGTATTCCCATCTACATATACATATCGCCAAACCTTCATTCACTTCTATAGGAGTGCCAAAAATAGCACCAACTTGGCCCATACAGAGCACTCTCCATTGACTTCTATGGGAGTTCCAGAAATAGCATGGTAATTCTTTATGGAACTCTTATAGAAGTGAATGGAGGGTGGGCCCTCGTTCACTTTGGGGTCCCCGTGCTAGAGGTGGGACCCGCCCTTACCTGACATCGGCGGCGTATCCTAGCGAGATGCCAGCAATGTCAGTGATGGGACAACACCTTTAAAGGGGCCCTCCGGTCTAATGTAAAGAAAGCATTGGATACGGAAAAGTTCTGCAACTTTTGAATACATTTTGTTTCAATTTCTCAGCATTTTCAACATCTCTGCTTCCTGTCAGTGAGTGAAAGGCTGAAAAAACCTGCAGACACCTAAAGGTCCATTCCCAGAGGTTCTCCTAGATGGGATCTCTTTGGATACGTGCAGGCTGGGTCCCCGTTAGACCGGAACGATGACGTGCCATCTATACACACGGCACCGCTGCCTGACGATCAGTGACAGGTACCTGCACTTGTCACCGCTGAAGCCACTGACTGGCCGGCAGCAGCTACCGCACATATAGATTACACTCCTCAACTCTGACAGAATACTGTACATGGTCTAATACGTCCCAGAGCTGAGGGTTTGCTACTATGTGTTTAAACAATCCTTAAAGGGGTTGTCTCACTTTAGAAAATAGTGTTTATTATGTAGAAGACGTTAATACAAGACACTTACTAATGTATTGTTATTATCCATATTGCCTCCTTTGCTGGCTGGATTCATTTTTCCGTCACATTATACACCGCTCGTTTCCATGGTTACAGACCACCCTGCAATCCGTCAGTGGTGGCCGTGCTTGCACACTATAGAAAAAAGCAACGCTCCCCCGGTCCCGGCCACCAGGGAGGCCAACGCAAGCACGACCACCACTGATGGATTGCAAGGTGGTCGTAACCATGGAAACGAGCAGTGTATAATGTGATGGAAAAATGAATCCAGCCAGCAAAGGAGGCAATATGGAGAATCACAATACATTAGTAAGTGCCTTGTATTAACTTCTTCTACATGATAAATGCCACTTACTGAATTGAGACGACCCCTTTAACATATTGTCTGTAAGCTGCACAGATCTCTCTGCTAGTTTGCTACAATGTATCAGTGCAGGTAAAAGTATGAGTCAATTCTAGAGGACTGTGCAGAGGGACACGGCTGTAGAAAACGCCATCTGAAAGAAGTCTGAGGTCTGCTCAGTCAAGGATGTTCCCATTCACTGACAGCAGGCAGAGATCTCGGAATGGTGAAGAACGGAAACTAAATTGCCAACATAACTGCTTCTGAACCTTGACTTAAAGAAGAACTCCCACAAAAAAATTTATTCTCTGACTTGTTAGAAAAGTGCTCGATATAATCTGTAGTGAAAGTAATCTCCTTATCAGAGACTGTATTTGTGAGTTATCCCCTCTCTTCTTATTGTAGCTGGGTCATGTGACCAACTCCCTGACCTCCAACTGACCCAGGACAGGAAGCCAGTCACTGCTCTATTCATTCCTATGAGACTGAGAGTGAGGCTCCCATAGGAATACATAGAGAAATAGACTTCCTGTCCACACATAAGATGCTGTGTTATCTGGTGAGTCTGACTGCTGGTCACATGACACAGAGGAGAAACATCAGGGAGATATAACTCACAAATACAGACACTGGTAAGAAAATGACATTCACTACAGATTACATCATGTACATTTCTAGCAGGACATGGAATAAAATTTTTTGCGACAGTTCTTCTTTAAAATGCCAGAAGCATTTATCGACCAAATGCAATAAAACCCCCCAAAAAACTATTGCACCTCGCTTGCTAAGTGGGTGTCGCTTAGCAGAAAAGAGGCGTGGTCTAAGGTCCAACTATTTATACCTATTTTGCAGCAAAATTTTGGCACAAAGTCAGCACTGCCAGGTATTCCGCTCTTGGACTGGGCTCATTCAACGTCAGACGTGTTTCCGCTGCGTTCTCCATGTGGAAGCCGCGACAAAAACGAGAATCCGTTTTTTTTTCTCGCCAATGTAGATTTCTAATCTACCCACGTAAATATCACGACGCTGTGAATTACCAAGGAAAAAAGAAAAACGGGGAACGAGGGAAGGTAAACCGTTTTTGAAAAGGTGCTGAAAACCTAGTCGGAAATCCGCTGTGTGAACATGTCCTAGAACTGCCTGGTATACGTTCACGCTGCCGCAGGGTACAATGGGAAGCTGCAGGAGATTTCCTTTACAGACGTAAGAGGCGCTGGCCCTTTAAATGTCAGGGCATTGCACTGTAACCTCTTGCTCGCCCTATACGTTTTTGTACGACTCTCCTGAACGCAGGTTGGTGCCGTGAAGATATTTTCTTGTCTAACTCCACCAGATGTAGGAAAAAAAAAAAAGAAAAAAAAGAAAACAAACGCCAAACGCAAATTATGTGGAGGCGTGAAAGTGCGGCGCTGTATGCAAACAGAGCGACATCTCGCCACATCCTGGCACAGGACGAGATGCAGAACCTGATGTCACACAGACCGAGCGATGCAGATGTCATACACCCGGCAACTACACAAGGAGGATCTAGTGCTGAACCCGACACAACATACAATACCAGTACACACCAGCATGACTCTACTGGAAACCACAGAGAACAAGGTACGCAGACAACTGAATGCAGAGCGAATCCTCCACCTCCACAGATCTGCCATTCAGGACTCTGCAAAAGCTGGGTGGCAACCGACGTCACCATAGGTGTTGTCACCCGGCTCTCCAAGGCTCCTGAATGCCTCCTTCAATACCATATTACCGCATAACCAGGCAGATTTACCATTCAGGACCTTCAGAAAGCTGGGTGGCGACCCAGACGTAGGTGATTACAGCACCCACAGGGGTGTTACCCAGATTTCCTAGACCCCTGAATGGCACCCCTACGTCATCTACTCACATATTACAGGAAAGCTGGAGACAATTGCCATGCAGGACTCTGTGAAAGCTGGGTGCCAATCAATGTAAGCCACTGCAGCACCCATAGGTGTCGTCACCCAGCTTTCCAAGAATCTTCAATGGCACAACCTCAGGATTCCAGGTAACACATTTGGAGATTATTACAGCTCACCCAGCTTTCCTAGACCTCTGCATAGCAGAACCGTCCCCACCACCGCCACATTACTACATAACTAGCCATATCTGCCATTCAGGACCTCAGAAAAGCTAGATGGCAATCCTCATATGGGCTGTCACCCAGCCTTCCCAAACTCCTGAATGGCACACTTGCCTCCTTCGATACCATATTACTGCATAGCCAGTGGGGTTTGCCACTCAGGACCTTCAGAAAGCTGGGTGGTGACCCAGACGTAGGTCATTACAGCTCCCACAAGGGTGTTACCAAGATTTCCCAGGCTCCTGAATGGCACACCTGCTTACTCTCCCCCCATATCGCAGGACAGCTAGACGTAATTGCCATTCAGGACTCCGGGAAAGCTGGGTGGCAATAAGGACACAATCACAGCTCCTCTAGGGGTTGTCACTTAGCTTTCCTAGACCCCTGCATAGCGGACCCCTCTCCCCTATTACTACATAACGAGCCATATCAGCCATTCAGGAATTCGGCAAAGCTGGGTGGTAACTCACATGTAGGCCAGGCATTGTCACCCAGCTTCCTTCAGTACCTATAACTGCATAACCAGGCAGATCTGTCATTCAGGACTCAAGGAAAGCTGGGTGATACCCCAGATTTAGGCCACTAGACCTTCTGCAAGGCAAATCTGCCGACCTGTGCAATATGACACTTCCTGCATCCTGGCGAGCTGGGTGACAACCATTGTAGATATTTCATTATCCTTTCGTCACCCCCTATGGAGGGGTTTGGGGGGGGGTTCAGGCCCCACATCCACAACCCATTGTCCTCATGTCTAAGCTGAGAGGAATGCAGACACCGGGGTCAATGTCACATCATCATATCACAGGACAAAGGAGGCTTCCCGCAGACATCATGACTTCTCGCTGCCCTCTGCGGCATCGTGCCCGCCGGCCCCGGGTCACGCCCGATCTCAGATTAACCTTCTGGACACTTACATCATCTTCTAGTTATGAGACTCCGGTGTAAACGGAAGCACACAATTCCTTTAATCCAGAACCATCCAGCACTTATATAATGTGGACTCTGTCGAGACCAGGAGCAAATGATGGACGGGCTGTGCTTCAGTTCTTCACCATTATCAAGATCCCTCTATTTAATAGTTCCCATCAGATTGCTTGTCGCATACACTCCAATGGATGAGCATTGGAGTGTATGAGAGTTACAATGTATTCCTATAGAGCCCTGCCACAGTTCATTCCGGAGGACTGAAGCTGCCGCACAATGCATCCAGCTGCTGGGAGGAGCCGGAGCACACCTGGAAGTGTGCGCTTCCGGGTTTCAGCACATCCAGATGCCGTGGTCACGTTTCTCCGAGGCCAGTTGCAGAAGTTAGCTGTGGGTGTCTGCTGTTATTGTGCCTGCTGCACGCGCAAGCAGGCACCATGTCCAGGCGCTGGTCGGGATAGGTTTCCAATATTTGATTGTTGGGGGTCCGACTCCATCAGCCATTTGAAGGGTTCCAGCACTGTGGCCTTGGACTGGGGTGTCTAGGGCCCACCAGTAAAATTCCCTCTGGGGGCCCACTGTAAAGCTCACTATGGGGGCCCACATTCATATCCTACCTGCCCACACTATCCAGTCTTGTATATGTACTGCATAGCATCTTAGGCAGCCTATGTATAGGTCAGTCTACTGTGCCATATGTCACTTGTGCAGGAGGTGGGGACTAGAGGCCTACCTAGCTCAGGGGCCCACTGGGGATTCACCTGTTCCCCTGAGGGCCAGTCCGAGCCTGTCTTTGTATATACCAAGCACAGCGCCGTACGGGGCATAGTGGCTATCTTTGGTACTGCACTTGAATGCAACTGGTCTACAGGAAGTCCATGTGACCGATGGTCACAGTCCCCTACAAAACGAATCGGTGGGCATGCTGAAGTCGGACCTCCACCAATCTGATATTGATGACCTATATATCCTTAGCATTTTCGCCATGCAATCTCATTCCAGTGGATAGAAGTTGAAAAAAAACTGAAGAAGCATCTGTAGAGATAATAAAAGGTTTTTTTCTGAAATATTTTAACTGATGACCATCTGAGGATCAGATCGGCGGGGGTCCAGCACCCAGGACCCTGCCAATCAATACCAAGTACAGCCAATATACAACGGATGGCGCTGTGTTTGGTGAGCTGTTAGGGGGCCGTAGCGCTACTGCGAGCGCCGGTGCCTTCTCAGAATAGCTATTGGCGGGATTCCTGGGTTCTGAAAACCACTTTTAATGTGTGCCAAGCTGTCAAAACAGCAGAGACGTTGCCTCCGGCAAAAACGGATTCCAACCACAGCACAGACGCTAAATTCTGGCCTAGCTATATCCGATCCTGGAGCGTCTATTCCAGCCGTCCTGCCACGTGGGTCACAGCGCAGCCGGGAGCCTGAGTTACCTGAGGCCTTTAGTGTACCATTACATCAGGGTGCAGGAAGGGGTTAATCCAGGCGACTAGAGTGACAGCGTCGTAGCGGAGGCCATACGGCCGTAACCCATCTGACAGGCGAGGATGACGCCCTGCAGAAACCGCAGAGAGAACGGAGGGGGCGCAATCCTTTCTGCGGCGAGGCGATGGAGCCGATCGGCCCACGTCATCTGAAGCCCCCCCAGGTGTGCCATGTGCCCCCGCCATCCTCGTCAGAGGAAGAAGAGGGTCTTGTGTCTACACCGGAGCACCTACCTCCTGCAAACCACAGCGCCTCGATCTGTGATAACCCCCCAAACACCTGCGTCACACGGGGGAGAGCAGAGCGGCAGCCGGAGATCGCGGCGCTGATTGTGGAGACTTCTACAGCGCTGTGCAGTCACTTTCTAACAAGGTTTGTGGTTCAAGAACTCTGCTTGCTGTCCATGCATTGTAAACCCGATCATGGCCGACGGTTAGAGGTGCGCGAGTCTGAGGGGTCAGGACAGATACTCAGCCTCTGGATGTAAGCAATGAGAGCTCCTATTCACTGACAGCAAGTAGAGATACTGAAGACTGTGAAGAATTGAAACACAGAGCGCATTGCAAAGTTGCAAAACCTTCAGGGCAGGGATACTCAACCTGCGGCCCTCCAGCTGTTGCAAAACTACAACTCCCAGCATTCCCGGACAACCTACAGCTATCCGCCTACAGCAGGGCACGCTGGGGGTTGTAGTTTTACAACAGCTGGAGGGCCGCAGGTTGAGCATCCCTGTCCTAGACGATCCCTTTAAGGGTGACTGCATCTGACTTCATTTAAAGAGGCAGTACGCACTTTAACGCTGACACCACTTAGTCTTTATAACCCGTTATATACGATAACCAGCTGTAACCTGGCACCTGCCTGACAGGACTCAATTCTTGCCCGTAAAGCCGTGACTGCTGTCTCCATCTTTTAATAAAGACCTAACCCAGCGGGGGAGGGGGGATCATCCGGAGGCGCAGGAATGTCACCAGAGATGCCTGTCAGTCATATAGTGAGTAATGAGCCGCAGGATCGGAGGAGACGCCCCGCTGCCCGCGGTGACGCCGTGCCAGGGATGAAAGAAGACGCACATGTCCCTGTCAATCAAGTGTGAGGATCCGCCACGTACACAGATCACAGGGGCAGCGCCCGCTCCGCTTGTGACCGGGGATTGTGTAAGACGATTGCGTCACCTGCGGGGAGACTGTCAGATTGTCTGTAAAGCTGCTGGTACTGAAAAATCCCTTTAATCCAGCATTAAAGGGGCGATCCGACACTGTTAAAGGGGTATTCCGGTTGTTGGAAGTTCTCCACTATCATCGGGATAACTGTCAGATCGGTGGAGGTCCTACCGCTGGGACCTGATCATGTAGGGGTCCCGTATCTCCTGCAACTCCCCTGAAAAAAACGGAGCACGGGACCACTCCATTGATTTCTATGTATGTTATGGGGGGTGGGAGGGGGGATCTTGATGTGGATCTGCAGGAAACCTGTGTGGCACACTGTTATGGGGGAGTCTGCGGGCGGCACACTGTTATGGGGAGTCTGCGGGCGGCACACTGTTATGGGGGAGTCTGCGGGCGGCACACTGTTATGGGGGAGTCTGCGGGCGGCACACTGTTATGGAGGAGTCTGCAGGGGGCACACTGTTATGGAGGAGTCTGCAGGGGGCACACTGTTATGGAGGAGTCTGCGGGTGGCACACTGTTATGGAGGAGTCTGCAGGTGGCACACTGTTATGGGGGAGTCTGCGGGCGGCACACTGTTATGGGGGAGTCTGCGGGCGGCACACTGTTATGGAGGAGTCTGCAGGTGGCACACTGTTATGGAGGAGTCTGCAGGTGGCACACTGTTATGGAGGAGTCTGCAGGTGGCACACTGTTATGGGGGAGTCTGCAGGTGGCACACTGTTATGGGGGAGTCTGCAGGTGGCACACTGTTATGGGGGAGTCTGCGGGCGGCACACTGTTATGGAGGAGTCTGCAGGGGGCACACTGTTATGGGGGAGTCTGCGGGCGGCACACTGTTATGGAGGAGTCTGCAGGTGGCACACTGTTATGGGGGAGTCTGCAGGTGGCACACTGTTATGGGGGAGTCTGCAGGTGGCACACTGTTATGGGGGAGTCTGCAGGTGGCACACTGTTATGGAGGAGTCTGCAGGTGGCACACTGTTATGGGGGAGTCTGCGGGCGGCACACTGTTATGGAGGAGTCTGCAGGGGGCACACTGTTATGGGGGAGTCTGCAGGTGGCACACTGTTATGGGGGAGTCTGCAGGTGGCACACTGTTATGGGGGAGTCTGCGGGCGGCACACTGTTATGGAGGAGTCTGCAGGGGCACACTGTTATGGGGGAGTCTGCGGGCGGCACACTGTTATGGGGGAGTCTGCAGGTGGCACACTGTTATGGAGGAGTCTGCAGGTGGCACACTGTTATGGAGGAGTCTGCAGGGGGCACACTGTTATGGAGGAGTCTGCAGGGGGCACACTGTTATGGGGGAGTCTGCGGGGCACACTGTTATGGGGGAGTCTGCGGGCGGCACACTGTTATGGGGGAGTCTGCGGGCGGCACACTGTTATGGGGGAGTCTGCGGGCGGCACACTGTTATGGGGGAGTCTGCAGGGGGCACACTGTTATGGGGGAGTCTGCGGGTGGCACACTGTTATGGGGGAGTCTGCGGGTGGCACACTGTTATGGGGGAGTCTGCGGGTGGCACACTGTTATGGGGGAGTCTGCGGGTGGCACACTGTTATGGGGGAGTCTGCAGGGGGCACACTGTTATGGAGGAGTCTGCAGGTGGCACACTGTTATGGGGGAGTCTGCAGGTGGCACACTGTTATGGAGGAGTCTGCAGGTGGCACACTGTTATGGGGGAGTCTGCGGGGGGCACACTGTTATGGGGGAGTCTGCGGGCGGCACACTGTTATGGAGGAGTCTGCAGGTGGCACACTGTTATGGAGGAGTCTGCAGGTGGCACACTGTTATGGAGGAGTCTGCAGGTGGCACACTGTTATGGAGGAGTCCTGCAGGTGGCACACTGTTATGGGGGAGTCTGCGGGCGGCACACTGTTATGGAGGAGTCTGCAGGTGGCACACTGTTATGGAGGAGTCTGCAGGTGGCACACTGTTATGGAGGAGTCTGCAGGTGGCACACTGTTATGGGGGAGTCTGCGGGCGGCACACTGTTATGGAGGAGTCTGCGGGCGCACACTGTTATGGGGGAGTCTGCAGGGGGCACACTGTTATGGGGGAGTCTGCGGGCGGCACACTGTTATGGGGGAGTCTGCAGGGGGCACACTGTTATGGGGGAGTCTGCGGGTGGCACACTGTTATGGAGGAGTCTGCAGGGGGCACACTGTTATGGAGGAGTCTGCGGGCGGCACACTGTTATGGAGGAGTCTGCAGGTGGCACACTGTTATGGGGGAGTCTGCAGGTGGCACACTGTTATGGGGGAGTCTGCAGGGGGCACACTGTTATGGGGGAGTCTGCGGGCGGCACACTGTTATGGAGGAGTCTGCAGGGGGCACACTGTTATGGAGGAGTCTGCAGGGGGCACACTGTTATGGAGGAGTCTGCAGGGGGCACACTGTTATGGAGGAGTCTGCAGGGGGCACACTGTTATGGAGGAGTCTGCAGGGGGCACACTGTTATGGGGGAGTCTGCAGGGGGCACACTGTTATGGGGGAGTCTGCGGGCGGCACACTGTTATGGGGGAGTCTGCGGGTGGCACACTGTTATGGAGGAGTCTGCAGGTGGCACACTGTTATGGAGGAGTCTGCGGGTGGCACACTGTTATGGGGGAGTCTGCAGGTGGCACACTGTTATGGAGGAGTCTGCAGGGGGCACACTGTTATGGAGGAGTCTGCAGGTGGCACACTGTTATGGGGGAGTCTGCGGGCGGCACACTGTTATGGAGGAGTCTGCAGGGGGCACACTGTTATGGAGGAGTCTGCGGGCGGCACCCTGTTATGGTGGGAGTCTGCAGGGGGCACACTGTTATGATGGAGGAGTCTGCAGGGGGCACACTGTTATGGAGGAGTCTGCGGGCGGCACCCTGTTATGGTGGGAGTCTGCAGGGGGCACACTGTTATGGAGGAGTCTGCAGGGGGCACACTGTTATGGAGGAGTCTGCGGGCGGCACACTGTTATGGGGGAGTCTGCAGGGGGCACACTGTTATGGAGGAGTCTGCGGGCGGCACACTGTTATGGTGGGAGTCTGCAGGGGGGCACACTGTTATGGAGGAGTCTGCAGGGGGCACACTGTTATGGGGGAGTCTGCAGGGGGCACACTGTTATGGAGGAGTCTGCAGGTGGCACACTGTTATGGGGGAGTCTGCGGGTGGCACACTGTTATGGGGGAGTCTGCGGGTGGCACACTGTTATGGAGGAGTCTGCGGGTGGCACACTGTTATGGAGGAGTCTGCAGGTGGCACACTGTTATGGAGGAGTCTGCAGGTGGCACACTGTTATGGGGGAGTCTGCGGGCGGCACAATGTTATGGGGGAGTCTGCGGGCGCACACTGTTATGGGGGAGTCTGCAGGGGGCACAACCTGTTATGGGGAAGTCTGCAAGGGGGCACACTGTTATGGAGGAGTCTGCAGGGGGCACACTGTTATGGAGGAGTCTGCAGGTGGCACACTGTTATGGGGGAGTCTGCAGGGGGGCACACTGTTTATGGAGGAGTCTGCAGGTGGCACACTGTTATGGGGGAGTCTGCAGGGGGCACACTGTTATGGAGGAGTCTGCAGGTGGCACACTGTCATGGGGGAGTCCTGCAGGTGGCACACTGTTATGGGGGAGTCTGCGGGTGGCACACTGTTATGGAGGAGTCTGCAGGTGGCACACTGTTATGGGGGAGTCTGCAGGTGGCACACTGTTATGGGGGGAGTCTGCAGGTGGCACACTGTTATGGGGGAGTCTGCAGGGGGCACACTGTTATGGGGGAGTCTGCAGGTGGCACACTGTTATGGGGGAGTCTGCGGGCGGCACACTGTTATGGAGGAGTCTGCGGGTGGCACACTGTTATGGGGGAGTCTGCAGGTGGCACACTGTTTATGGGGGAGTCCTGCAGGGGGCACACTGTTATGGGGGAGTCTGCAGGTGGCACACTGTTATGGGGGAGTCTGCGGGCGGCACACTGTTATGGAGGAGTCTGCGGGTGGCACACTGTTATGGGGGAGTCTGCGGGCGGCACACTGTTATGGGGGAGTCTGCGGGCGCACACTGTTATGGAGGAGTCTGCGGGTGGCACACTGTTATGGGGGAGTCTGCGGGTGGCACACTGTTATGGGTGAGTCTGCAGGGGGCACACTGTGATGGGGGGAGTCTGCGGCCGGCACACTGTTATGGGGGAGTCTGCAGGGGGCACACTGTTATGGGGGGAGTCTGCAGGTGGCACACTGTTATGGGGGAGTCTGCAGGGGGCACACTGTTATGGGGGAGTCTGCGGCCCCGGCACACTGTTATGGGGGAGTCTGCGGGTGGCACATCTGTTATGGGGGAGTCTGCAGGGGGCACACTGTTATGGGGGAGTCTGCGGGGGCACACTGTTATGGGTGAGTCTGCAGGGGGCACACTGTGATGGGGGGAGTCTGCGGCCGGCACACTGTTATGGGGGAGTCTGCAGGGGGCACACTGTTATGGGGGAGTCTGCAGGGGGCACACTGTTATGGGGGAGTCTGCAGGGGGCACACTGTTATGGGGGAGTCTGCAGGGGGCACACTGTTATGGAGGAGTCTGCAGGGGGCACACTGTTATGGAGGAGTCTGCAGGTGGCACACTGTTATGGGGGAGTCTGCAGGGGGCACACTGTTAATGGAGGAGTCTGCAGGTGGCACACTGTCATGGGGGAGTCTGCAGGTGGCAACACTGTTATGGGGGAGTCTGCGGGTGGCACACTGTTATGGAGGAGTCTGCAGGTGGCACACTGTTATGGGGAGTCTGCAGGTGCACACTGTTATGGGGGAGTCTGCAGGTGGCACACTGTTATGGGGGAGTCTGCAGGGGGCACACTGTTATGGGGAGTCTGCAGGTGGCACACTGTTATGGGGGAGTCTGCGGGCGGCACACTGTTATGGAGGAGTCTGCGGGTGGCACACTGTTATGGGGGAGTCTGCAGGTGGCACACTGTTATGGGGGAGTCTGCAGGGGGCACACTGTTATGGGGAGTCTGCAGGTGGCACACTGTTATGGGGGAGTCTGCGGGCGGCACACTGTTATGGAGGAGTCTGCGGGTGGCACACTGTTATGGGGGAGTCTGCGGGCGGCACACTGTTATGGGGGAGTCTGCGGGCGGCACACTGTTATGGAGGAGTCTGGCGGGTGGCACACTGTTATGGGGGAGTCTGCGGGTGGCACACTGTTATGGGTGAGTCTGCAGGGGGCACACTGTGATGGGGGGAGTCTGCGGCCGGCACACTGTTATGGGGGAGTCTGCAGGGGGCACACTGTTATGGGGGGAGTCTGCAGGTGGCACACTGTTATGGGGAGTCTGCAGGGGGCACACTGTTATGGGGGAGTCTGCGGCCGGCACACTGTTATGGGGGAGTCTGCGGGTGGCACACTGTTATGGGGGAGTCTGCAGGGGGCACACTGTTATGGGGGAGTCTGCGGGTGGCACACTGTTATGGGTGAGTCTGCAGGGGGCACACTGTGATGGGGGGAGTCTGCGGCCGGCACACTGTTATGGGGGAGTCTGCAGGGGGCACACTGTTATGGGGGGAGTCTGCAGGTGGCACACTGTTATGGGGGAGTCTGCAGGGGGCACACTGTTATGGGGGAGTCTGCGGCCGGCACACTGTTATGGGGGAGTCTGCAGGGGGCACACTGTTATGGGGGGAGTCTGCAGGTGGCACACTGTTATGGGGGGAGTCTGCAGGTGGCACACTGTTATGGGGGGAGTCTGCGGCCGGCACACTGTTATGGGGGAGTCTGCGGGCGGCACACTGTTATGGGGGAGTCTGCGGGCGCACACTGTTATGGGGGAGTCTGCAGGTGGCACACTGTTATGGGGGAGACCGGGGACAGCACACTGTTATGGAGGTCTGCTTTTGGCACATAGCAGGGCACCTGTGTGGCACACTTATGGAGGTCTGCTCCTGGCACATGGCAGGGCACCTGTGTGGCACACTGTTATGGAGGTCTGCTCCTGGCACATGGCAGGGCACCTGTGTGGCACACTGTTATGGAGGTCTGCTCCTGGCACATGGCAGGGCACCTGTGTGGCACACTGTTATGGAGGTCTGCTCCTGGCACATGGCAGGGCACCTGTGTGGCACACTGTTATGGAGGTTGGCTCCTGGCACATGGCAGGGCACCTGTGTGGCACACTGTTATGGAGGTCTGCTCCTGGCACATAGCAGGACACCTGTGTGGCACACTAGGATACTGGGAGGACTCCTGTAAGCCCAGTATCAGAGCTCTGGGATGTCAACAGGGAGACTTCCAGTGAATTGCATCATGCATGTCCCAGAGCAACCTGACACAATATCCACAACTGGCAACCTGCAAGTTCTGTTCGCACTACAATTCCCAGCATGCCCTGGGGCTGACGGACCCTTCTGACTCTGATTCGCAGTTCCAAAAAAGCTGTCGCACCACACACGTGACTGTTAACTCTCTCTCAGGTCAGCAAAGGGTTAATCCTTAGCGCTGCCGCCATCTTACCCCTTGTTCTCCTCCTTGGTCATGGTGATGACAGGCGGACAGATATCACGGGGTGTCCTGAACGAGCCCCAAAAAGCCGGCTTCCGCCACCAACGTGCAACAGAAAGGAAAGGGGGAAGGAATTCGCGGGGACACGCCTCAGTATCGGGTTGAGCGCGACTGGGGTGGGAACAAGACACCAGCACTCGGGTTCCGGGAGGATGGAGTTCCGCTTGTACTGGGGATGTGAGTATAGGGGGTCCTAATGTCCTCTGCTGCTCCAGACAGGTGGATTATTTCTGCTTTTTGTGTGTTTTTGTATTTGCAAAAAAAAAAAAAAAAAAAACAGTCCAAAAAGGCAATTACTGTTTTCGGTATTTTGCATGCTAGACATGTAAAGGTTTTAAAAAAATTTTAGTGTTTTTTTTTGCACAGTAATTTATTGTGAAAAACTCTAATTTTTTTTTTTTTTTTAATGAAAAACACACTATTCCCATGGGTGGATTGTGCACTTTTAGGTGCAAAGCAAAGTTATATCTGGGGAGCCCTGCTAATCTGCACCCTATCTAAGCTCTGCCATATCACAACCTTAAAATGGTGACCACTTCTGTGCCCTTCACAGTATAATGTCCCCTTATGTGCCCACAATACTGTATATTGTCTCCTTATGTGCCCACAATACTGTATAATGCCCAATATATGCCCACAACACATTATAATGCCTCCTTATGTGCCCACAATATAGTATACTGTCCCCTTATGTGCCCACAATATAGTATACTGTCCCCTTATGTGCCCACAACACATTATAATGCGCCCGTATGTGCCCATAACACAGTATAATGCCCAATATATGCCCCAACCCGGTATACTGCCCACTTATTTGCCCACAAGACAGTATAATACCCCCTTATGTGCCCCAAACACAATATAATTCCCTCTCATTTGCCCACAACACAGTATAATGCCCCCTTATGTGCCCCCAATACAGTATAATGTCCCCTTATGTGCCCACAATACAGTATAATGTCCCCTTATGTTCTCGCAGTACTGTATATTGCCCCCGTATGTGCCCATAACACAGTATAATGACCAATATATGCCCAATCCGGTATACTCCCCCCTTAGTTGCCCACAACACAGTATAATACCCTCTTATGTGCCCCAAAACACAGTATAATGTCCTCTTATTTGCCCCCAACACAGTATAATGCCCCCTTATGTGCCCGCAGTACTGTGTATTGTCTCCTTATGTGCCCACAATACAGTATAATGCTCCCTTCTGTGCCCCCAACCAGGAGCAGCGCAGGGAGCGGGGTAAGTATATCCCCTGAGAGGGCCCGGCACATGGGAAAGGGGGGCAGTTATTGATATTGGATAACCCCTTTAAGCTCGAATTCTGCCGCATTTATCTTAGTAAAGATAGTTTTGATCTTTTCCTGTCAGAAATATCTGAAATATTAGCATTTATGAGACTTTGCAATCTTTCTAACAGAAGCGGCACAGTAATGTAACCCTCATCAAAAAGCCCTTATGATTGTAATGCCATGGCCTGCGCCCATCTGAAAAAGTCATTAACATTCCTCCAGCAGATGGGAAAACCTAGGAGAGGTGTACAAGGGGGGCAATATGAATGGGCTTCACATGGAGATGGCGGATGGACGGAGGAGGCCAACTGATTACTATTAAACAACCGGGAAAAACATCATCCATTGTACCGCACGGTGTGACCACACATCACTGGGTCAGGATGCCGAAGACCCTCAAGACTTGGAAGTTGTTGTCTGTAGTATTGTAGATCACGTCAAGTTCAGCAATAAGAGTCAAAAAAAGGAGACCTGCCAAAAAAAATTTTTAAAAGTTCTGGAAAGGGGAAAAATTATGGCCAAAATGGTTAAGAAAAAATTTATAGAAGTGATAGTTGCCCTCACCCATCCCCTGATGCTTAGGCTAGTTTCACATCTGTGTTTTTCAGAGCAACAGCATGCCGTATTTCACCGTATCCGGCATATCTGTTTACTGCTGGACCCCGTTGACTACAATGAGATCCTAGGGGGATCCAGCCAGTTTCTGGAATGAGTGCTGGGTTTCGGCTGAATCCCATTATAGTCAATAGGCTCAGATGGTGAATGGCAGCATCCAGCTATGCCGGATACGGTGAAATCTGGCAGGCTGTTCCTCTGCCGAATGTAAATACTCAGATGTTAAAATAGCCTTAACCGGTCCCCACTTTACAGTCTCATCACTGACTGTCTCCAACGGAGCTTACAATCTAGATTCCCTTTCAGGATGTCCCAAAGCCCATGTAAACACGGGTGGAGCATACAAACACCATGTAGATGTTCTGCTAACCACGGTGGCTCAGTAAAATCTCAGCTGGGGACAGATTTGGTCGTTAAGACCTATTGCTCAGACACTCACCAACAGGAGAAGGCTCCCCAAATAGCCAAGGACCTGTAACAGTTGATTGGGGACAGATCTGGCCAAGTGCTGGTCCTCAAAGAACCAGATGGAGCGTGTGTGGTCAAATCTGTCCCCAGTCAATGGTTGAAGGTCCTGGGCAAGTTTAAGTGTCTTTCCCTGTTGGAGAGTCCCTGAGCGATAGGTCTTATCTAGTCTAGTCCTGCACTGTTATTCTGCCCTGTTTTACCGTGCTTGACCTCTGCCTGTTGTACTTCCTGACCTGACCACTGCCTGACTCCTGTATTGATCCTGTGCTGCCTGTACTGACTTATTTCCTGATTATACCGGATTGAATGAACTCTGACCTGACCTCGGCCTGTCCACTGACTACACCTTAGCCTTTACCCTTGGTGCAGCGCAGGGTGTCTCTCAATCCGCCCGAGTCAGCTGACACTGAACAGAGTCTACTCTAAGAGGTAGCAACCTGATGGTTCCCCTGGTTCAGAGTTCAGACCCCTGTACAAGGGTTAAAGGGTGAAGACCGGGGGGGGCCACTTCCATAATTCCCTAGGAACTAATCTCAAGTCAAATCCATTCCGGAACATAGAGGGTCCAGACTTGCTTTAAGACAATACCCCATGGACATTGGCATGATCCACTTTGAAAAGTCTACTAGAGTTGAGCGAACGTGCTCATAATGAGCACTGTAGTGCTCGGATCCCCTGCGCTCGCATGGGCGCAGCCATCCGGATCCGTCCTCCTCACCCGACTGCAAGTCAGAGGGGACGGATCTGTTTGGTATGACACACTCGTGTGTCATTCCAAACGGATCCGCCCCCATTGACTTACAGTCAGGTGAGGACGGATTCGGATGCCTGCGGCCTTGCGAGCGCAGGGGATCCGAGCACTACAGTGCTCATTACGAGCACGTTCGCTCAACTCTAAAGTCTACCCATAGACTATCTATAGCTGTTCACTGAATGATTGTCCGGCCTGACTACTATTCTTCATGACTGCAGATTTCCTGTGACCCCCAAAATCAGCCCCGATCCTGCCAAAATCCAAAACTTGCCTCCGATATGTTCTAAATTTTCAGTGACACAAAGAACTTATCAAGTGTCGTCGATAAGCACCAAAAAAGAAAGAAATTTTTCTAGGAAGGGTTTCCACATCGAAAATATTCCCGAACCATCATGGATCACTTTCTCATTATCGTTGTCTTCCTGTTTTCCATACGTTTCAGCTTGACCTGATGAGACACAAGATTTGCTTCCTGGGATTTTCCCTCCAATTCCTCCTGTCCATTCTCAGTTCATAAAGATTAAGCTCGTCCTGAACGTTTGCTCAGTCTCAGTTTGTTCACGGGTCATGAAGGGGGGGGCGTCCATTTACATTTATGTGTTGATTGTTTAAGACCGTGTCAAATCGGAGCTTATTCTTGTAAAGTGCATGTTGTCTGCCCGCTTTTTTCCCCCCTTCCCCATCCCCAAAAAACACAAACTCCACTGGAGCTTCAAAACAACAATAACATGAAAGGTGTTGGCTTTGCTGAGTGTCCGCAGACAGACGGCCTTCCTCCTCCTCCTCCTCTAAAGCTTCAGTTCTATTGTATCGTTATCATTCCAGTTATCACTTCAAGCTTTTTTATTTAAATATCAAATTTCTGTAGATTCTTTGGGGATTTTTTTTTTAAAAGAACTTTATTTTATTCTAAGCTATCCAAACTTCAAGGTAGCCATGGGGCAGAGTCATAAGATGAGGGTCGGCAGCTATGTTCTCCCCATAAACATACTTGATACTTCCATAACATTATACGCAGTTCGTTTCCATGGTTACAACCACCTTGCAATCCAGCAGTGGTGGCCATGCCTGAACACTATAGGGAAAGTACCAGCCTATGTGTGCTCCTACGGTCTCAGCCACCAGAGAGAACAGGACTTTTTTCTATAGTGTGCAAACACGACCACCACTGTTGGATTGCAGGTGGACAAGATGGACAAGACACACGGATGATGTTCAAGGAACATGGAGAACAGACAAGAGACATAAATGATGGATGTGAGAAGTTATGGTCTAATATACAGGTAGAAACAATACAGATAGTTTAGTAAGGAGGAATTGATGCATTAATTACCCAGGTCAAAAAGAGGGACAGTTGGGAAGAATGATGAAGGATGGACAAGACATTGATGATGGATAAGAAACTTGAATGAAGGACATAAGACATGGAGTACACTCAAGAGTCACGGCGCACAGTCAAGAGACATGAAGCATGGACAAGAGACACAGAGCACGGACAAGAGACATGAAGCATGGACAGGAGACAAAGACAAGAGACACGGAGCACGGTCAGGAGACATGAAGCACAGAGAAGAGACACAGAGCAGGGACAAGAGACATGGAGCATGGTCAGGAGACATGGAGCACAGACAAGAGACATGAAGCAGGGACAAGAGACAAAGACAAGAGACACGGAGCACGGTCAGGAGACATGAAGCATGGACAGGAGACAAAGACAAGAGACACGGAGCACGGTCAGGAGACATGAAGCACAGAGAAGAGACACAGAGCAGGGACAAGAGACATGGAGCACGGACAAGAGACATGGAGCATGGTCAGGAGACATGGAGCACAGACAAGAGACATGAAGCATGGACAAGAGACAAAGACAAGAGACACGGAGCACGGACAAGAGACACGGAGCACGGACAAGAGACACGGAGCACGGACAAGAGACACGGAGCACGGACAAGAGACACGGAGCACGGACAAGAGACACGGAGCACGGACAAGAGACATGGAGCATGGTCAGGAGACATGGAGCACAGACAAGAGACATGAAGCATGGACAGGAGACAAAGACAAGAGACACAGAGCATGGTCAGGAGACATGAAGCACAGACAAGAGACATGAAGCATGGACAAGAGACAAAGACAAGAGACACGGAGCACGGTCAGGAGACATGAAGCACAGACAAGAGACATGAAGCATGGACAAGAGACAAAGACAAGAGACACGGAGCACGGTCAGGAGACATGAAGCACAGAGAAGAGACACAGAGCAGGGACAAGAGACACGGAGCAGGGACAAGAGACACGGAGCACAGACAAGAGACATGAAGCATGGACAAGGACAAGAGACACAGCGCACAGAGAAGAGACATGAGGCATGGACAACAGACAAAGAGAAGAGACACGGAGCACGGTCAGGAGACATGAAGCATGGACAAGAGACATGGAGCATGGTCAGGAGACATGGAGCACAGACAAGAGACATGAAGCAGGGACAAGAGACAAAGACAAGAGACACAGAGCACGGTCAGGAGACATGAAGCACAGAGAAGAGACACAGAGCACGGACAAGAGACACGGAGCACAGACAAGAGACATGAAGCATGGACAAGAGACAAAGAGAAGAGACACGGAGCACGGTCAGGAGACATGAAGCACAGAGAAGAGACACAGAGCAGGGACAAGAGACACGGAGCACAGACAAGAGACACGGAGCACAGACAAGAGACATGAAGCATGGACAAGGACAAGAGACACAGCGCACAGAGAAGAGACATGAAGCATGGACAGGAGACAAAGAGAAGAGACACGGAGCACGGTCAGGAGACATGGAGCACAGACAAGAGACACAGCGCACAGAGAAGAGACATGAAGCACAGAGAAGAGACATGAAGCATGGACAAGGACAAGAGACATGGAGCACAGAGAAGAGACACAGAGCAGGGACAAGAGACACGGAGCACAGACAAGAGACATGAAGCATGGACAAGAGACAAGGACAAGAGGCACGGAGTACAGACAAAAGATATGAGTGACAGATAGGAAATATGAAGGACAGAAAAACGATTGAAGGGCAAAAAGGGACAAGCAAAATGGTTGAAATCATGGACGATGAATAATCTGAGTGCAGAACGATGGACAAGAAACAAGGAGGAAAATAGAAGCTGAACAGGTTTAATACAAGTAGAATGGCCAAGGATGAAACACAGGTGAAGGACAAGAGCCATGGAGGAGCTCTAACACCACGTCCATGAAAGTTAAAGAGGACCCCAGCTCTCCTGAATAGCTGAATATCAAAATAACATAATAACCATTCTTGAGCATCTTCCCCAGAGCTCTGCTGTTCCTCTCTTATTCCTCCTGAAAAAGTCTGAATAACTCACCACCAGTTGTTACTATTCCACTCGTATCCCTACATACTCAGAGAACCTTTGCTGACAGTATCAGGTTTTGTAGGGACCAGGGGAATGTTAACACTTAGAGATCAGTTATTCATACATTTCCAGGAGTAATAAAAGAAGAATAGTGAAATGCTGAATTCTGGGAAAGATGCTCCAGAATTCTTATTTCATGGTTAATACAAGTATTTACTGAAACGGGCCTTCGAAGGAAATGGTTACAGAATATTTCACTCTTTTCAGAGACTGAAAGGGCCTGAAACAAGTGGAAATGTAATTCTTTGACCATTTTCTGTGAAAGGTGGTTTTCGGAGCAGTTGGTGGAGGCCGCCCTCTCTGAGGGTCATGAGGAACCGATAGCGTTATATCATGTTCGGTCCCTTGGCGGTCACCTTAATGGCTCCATTCTACAATCCTGTATAGTGGAGCAGCGACCTGAAGACTCTGCACAGGGGGCATAAGAAACGGAAGTGATTGTGTTTCAGACCTAGAAGAAGTGCAAAGAACTCAAGATATCGATCAGAAGCCAGATTTCCAAGGGTCTGATGCTTGTATCTGCGCTTGTATATTATATTAGTATAGCAGCTGTGATGCGATCAATGGATTTATTATAGACTTGTCACAGTTTATTATTATATGTAATAGAGCATAATTACACATGTATCCTGATTGTATCCATGAATAAAGCTGGCCTTACAAGCTAGGTATTTGTTGGTGGGCCCTGATAGTTTCGATTGGACTAGATGCCCATATAATTTTAGTTTTACCTAAATCGTGACTCTTCCTAGAATGCAAATCACCAAAGCAGACAAAGAGCCAGCAAATAAGTAATGCCAGCCTATACAATTGTAAATGCAGCTCTGAAGTATAATACAGGATGTAACTCAGGATCAGTACAGGATAAGTAATGTTATGTATGTACACAGTGACTGCACCAGCAGAATAGTGAGTGCAGCTCTGGAGTATAATACAGGATGTAACTCAGGATCAGTACAGGATAAGTAATGTATGTACACAGTGACTGCACCAGCAGAATAGTGAGTGCAGCTCTGGAGTATAATACAGGATGTAACTCGGGATCAGTATAGGATAAGTAATGTAATGTATGTACACAGTGACTGCACCAGCAGAATAGTGATTGCAGCTCTGGAGTATAATCCAGGATATAACTCAGGATCAGTACAGAATAAGTAATGTAAGGTATGTACACAGTGACTCTACCAGCAGAATAGTGAGTGCAGCTCTGGTGTATAATACAGGATGTAACTCAGGATCAGTACAGGATAAGTAATGTATGTACACAGTGACTGCACCAGCAGAATAGTGAGTACAGCTCTGGAGTATAATACAGGATGTAACTCAGGATCAGTACAGGGTAAGTAATGTAATGTATGTACACAGTGACTCCACCAGAAGAATAGTGAGTGCAGCTCTGGAGTATAATACAGGATGTAACTCAGGATCAGTACAGGATAAGTAATGTATGTACACAGTGACTCCACCAGCAGAATAGTGAGTGCAGCCCTGGAGTATAATACAAGATGTAACTCAAAATCAGTACAACTATGGTCCTGTCTTCCAGATTGTGTATGACTAGTCAGACCTGATGAAGAGCTTTGGTCTTGTTTACAGACATTGATCATAATATGTGAAATTTGACACATGATTACATGTGACATCTTATTGACATGGACTTGGGGTCAGAGGTGTTGTTGAACAGTTGAGACAAGGACTTTGCCTGGGATTTGTAGTGCCACCACAGCCAGGGTGACAATGATACTAGACGCACAGGTTTCGCTGTCACTTGCTGCCATATGTTGTGAGGTCATTGCAAAGCCAAGCTCTGGGCTCACATCTGTGGGGGCAGCTGGTCAGTCCCAGGAAGTCATCTAGGTTTCATGGACATCAATAAAGTCAAGTCTCTGGGGTTCAAAGTGCAGATGATGAAAGTAGACGGAGGCTGTAAAGTCAGTGCTGGAGATTTTATCATGGTGATAATCCATGTTAACAGTTTTAGCAGATTCAAGCTCAAGAACGAGCGGGAAGAGAGAAGCGGACCGGGTTCACACTGCACCACCCGCACTGATTTTATGACCGAACTGTGTGGTGCCATAAGGCGGCATGGCCGTTAATACTGCCCTCCAGACTGGCAGACATTTCCTCACACCGGCCGAAGACAGTCTGACTGTATTGACAGGCTAGATTTTATATATATATATATACACAGAAAAATTCCTCTAACCCGAAACCAACGGGACTTTATAGGTGTTGGATTATCAAATGATGGATTAAAGATATTTCACTGTAAATTCTACATTATATTGCAGATTGGTGCCAGACTATCAGATTGTGGATTAAAGGAATTTTACTGTCATTTCAAACCTCTATCTGGTATGGTCCTACAATTCTATACAACAGGGGTCAGCAACCTCCAGCAGTCAACTGTTTGAAACTACAACTCCTATCATACACACTGTATTCTGAACTCTCATAGAAATGAAGGGAGCATGCTGGTATTTGTGGTTTCACAATAGCTGGACTGCCATCAGGGGCAGATTCAGCCCCAAGCAAAGTTATAACCAGGGGCCCCTGTAGCTCCACTAAGCCCCATCCCATAGCAGTGCTAAGCTCTGCCCCATCAGTCCGTTAATATGGTCATCTTTCATGTGCCCCTCCCACACAGTATGATGCACCTTATGTGCCTCCAACACAATATGGTGCCCTTTATGTGCCCTAACGAAGAATAATGCCCCCTTATATGCCCAATACAATATGGTGCCCTAGCATAGAATAATGCCCCCTTATGTGCCCCCAACACAATATGGTGCCCTTTATGTGCCCTAACGAGGAATAATGCCCCCTTATATGCCCAACACAATATGGTGCTCCTTATGTGCCCCAGCACAGAATAATCCCCCTTATGTGCCCCCAACACAATATGGTGCCCCTTATGTGCCCTAATGAAGAATAATGCCCCCTTATATGCCCAACACAATATGGTGCTCCTTATGTGCCCCAGCACAGAATAATCCCCCTTATGTGCCCCCAACACAATATGGTGCCCCTTATGTGCCCTAATGAAGAATAATGCCCCCTTATATGCCCAATACAATATGGTGCCCCAGCACAGAATAATCCCCCTTATGTGCCCCCAACACAATATGGTGCCCCTTATGTGCCCTAATGAAGAATAATACCCCCTTATATGCCCAATACAATATGGTGCCCCGGCACAGAATAATGCCCCCTTATGTGCCCCCCAACACAATATGGTGCTCCTTATGTGCCCCAGCACAGAATAATCCCCCTTATGTGCCCCCCAACACAATATATTGCCCTTTTGTGGGTGAATACTTATCTAACCCATGTTCTCACAACAAATGTACAAGATCTCTCACTGAAGAACTGGTCGGGTCTGTCCGCAACAGATACGATGACATCACTTTATTGCGCCTGCCAGCACCACACCACCAGTCACAGGGTAAGTGGGTGACGGCTCCCTGCTTCACCGCTGTATTCAACTGTATCTTCATCATGAGGACACTGATACAGTTGAAATAGATGCCAGTGCCAAGGGGCAGCAACTGCGTGGTGGCGAAATCCGACACTGAGTGTGGGAGGTTGCTGACCTCTGCTATGCAAGCTATACATGGTAGACATATATAGGTAAAGTTGGCCATAGAGGAAATTCATGGTTAAAGGGGTTATCCCATGACTAATGTAAAAAATGTAAATCAGACATGATATAATACATGACAACCTCTTTCTAATAAAGCTAGAACCAGCCCTGTACCTCACATGGATCCAGAGATCTCCTCATTCATTGCTCTGCTTGATTTATATCAAGCTGACAGCTCAAGGGGAGTGTATTTTCTGCTGCAGCTCAGGAGGCGTGTCTCAGCTCTCCCTATCACAGCTCAGGAGGCGTGTCTCAGCTCTCCCTATCACAGCTCAGGAGGCGTGTCTCAGCTCTCCCTATCACAGCTCAGGAGGCGTGTCTCAGTTCTCCCTATCACAGCTGAGGAGGCGTGTCTCAGCTCTCCCTATCACAGCTGAGGAGGCGTGTCTCAGCTCTCCCTATCACAGCTCAGGAGGCGTGTCCATGCTCTCCCTATCATAGCTCAGGAGGCAGTTGAAGGATGAAACTGTGCATGTGCGACCTTCTCAGTGAGCCGGTCAAAGAAATAACAAAAAACAAACTGCAGGTGGCGCTATACAGATACATTTTATTGAATAACTCAGTGGCTATGCTAAGTTTTTAATTACATGCAATTACAAAAGTATTCAGATGCAGATGCTGGTTTCAAAACTGTACAATGTTTTTTTGTGGGACAACCCCTTTAAGCTGTCAGAAATTGTCCATAAACCGTTATTAGGGCGCTTGGAGGTCATAGAATTTCTAAGAATATCTGTATACATCTAATATGGCTGACATTACGTCTTCCACCCCGGTTGTCACCCAGCTGTCCTAGACTACAAAGTGGCTATTTGGCCCCGGCTTCCATGTTACTGAGATTCAGAACTTTAAGAAATTGGTGGTCGCCCAGCTTTCCCAGCTTCTGGTGGGCGTCACTGACTCCTACATCTGCCCTTGTGACCTTCCATGGCAAATTATTCTTCCTCGGGATCGAATGTCCATCTCGGAGAATTTAATATTTTGCTTTTGAAACGGCGTCCTGGCGGCGTCCTTTCATGTTTGGCGCACATGTCGTCACCTTTCTGTAGAACGCATGAGTAATCTGTTTTCGGTGGAAGTTCTGATCTTTGAAAAGTTCTGTGATCCCGACACTCAATACGGCGTCGGCTGAGACTTTCCTTTCTGTGTTGAGAACCGTGAAATTCAGCTTTTTTTCAGGTTACGGTGACTCACGGAGCATCAAACGGCCTGTGATCGGACGCACATGCCATGGAGGAGTATCATATTATTATAATTGTAGGTCGGTCAGTGTAAGAAGAGTAAGTGAGCGCGTGGAGCAGGGTCACCCAAACTCCCCAGACACAACCCCCCCTCCAATTGTGAATAAGCTCTAATCCACCTGACATGTGCCCCGACAGTGGGATTTCTGTGCTCATCCGAGGTAATGCGTGTCAGCAAATGGCACTTTTACCCTCGGACCTTTAACATTTCGCTAATTTGCTTACCTGTCAATCAGGATCACTGGGAAATCCATGAAAAGCCTTTAGGGTTGTTTGTCCTTGTATCAGGAGACAATGGGCAGGAAAATCGTTTCCAAATAGACTCATAGCTCGGCCTCGCTTCACCCGGGGCCAGGAAATCATTTTGCCGCCATAACTTATAGACCTTGATAAAAAAAAACTTTGCATTTCCCCCAAGTGCCATGGGGTTCTCCTATGTGATAAGGAGCCACTGAGCCCAATTCGGTACCTGGGGCGACTGCATCTTCTATGGTTAACTGGTGCCCCCCTGGCACTAGGCCAGCGGCGTACATAGAGAAGTAAGGGCCCCATAGCAAGGATCAGACCGGGCCCCCCACACAGGACAGAAGAGTTTCTCCCTAAACCCCTTTCAATGACCCTTGGCCCATTTTTCCACTGCCTCATTTGCTAAAAGTTGTGCCTTTAGAGGGTAGAGTCCTGACCAAGTTTTCACCTCCAGTAGAAGAGGAGATAAAACCAACTAAGACTGGGCCCCCTCTTATCCTGGGCCCCATAGCAGTCGTATAGTCTGACGCTACGGTAGTTACGCCTCTGCACTAGGCATTTGGGGCACATGTCCTTCCATCTATTGGCAGGTTGAGGATGGATCTATGAAAAGCTTTCCCTCTAAAACAATTCTATTTGTCATGTATCTGTTCCTAGGAAAGCTGGATGATAGACAATATAGCCACCACTGTACATAAGGTTAGTCTGGGTGAC
Source organism: Rhinella marina (assembly GCA_900303285.1). Taxonomy (NCBI): domain Eukaryota; kingdom Metazoa; phylum Chordata; class Amphibia; order Anura; family Bufonidae; genus Rhinella; species Rhinella marina. The sequence goes on from ONZH01008435.1 coordinate 924,035, forward strand.
ATCCAAACGCATTAACCCTTTCAAGACCAGGTGATTTTACGTTTTTCATTTTCATTTTTTCAATCACATAGCTTCACGAGGGCTTGTTTTTTGGGGGACAAGATGCACTTTCTAATGGCACCATTTACAGTTGCATATAGGGATAAGCGAATCGACTTCGGACGGTACATCCGAAGTCGATTCGCCAAAAAACGTTGTCATATTACTGTACGGACTTCCCGCTCCGTACAGTGTTAGAACGTATTGGCTCAGATAAGCCGAATTTATTACTTCGCAAAGTCGCACAAACTTCAGGAATTTGTACTGTAAAAATCCTTGGTACCGAACTCTGGTTCGGTTCCTAGTGGTATCTTGAAACCGAACCCAAGTTTGGTACCGAGTTTTTTTTTAACAGTAATCATTAATTCCTGAAGTTATTATACAAAGTCTTGTGCGACTTCGCAAAGTAATAACTTCGGCTCATCGAAGCCAATACATTCTAATACTGTACGGAGCAGCAACTCGATGCACCATCTGAGATCGATTCGCTCATCCCTAGTTGCATACAATTTGGTGGAAAGTGGGAAAAAAATTCCAAATGGAATTATTTTTAAAAAAACACAGTTTTTACACCATTTCCTATACGGTAAAACTGACCTGTTATTCTGTGGGTCACTACGATTACAACGATACCACATATGTATAGTTTTTCTTGATTTTTAATTAAACAAAAAAACCCTTAAATTAAAAACTTTTAAAATACTTTTTTCCTTTGTTTTGCCATATTATGACCCCCATAACCGTCTAAAACGCGTGTCTCAATAAATGTGCCCCTATGTGCCTATGGATCCCTGCTACAGACAGAGCACGGCTGGGAACACGCGCTCCTGGTTTTTAACATTTGACCACAGCATCTGAAGGCTTAAATGTATGCGATTAACGTTATTGTCGATCGCATACATTAGTCCCGGGTGCCTGCCTTTTAAAACAGTAGGCACCCCGCAGTTATAGCGCCCGCTGCAAGCACGAGCAGGCAGCATGTTTAAAGTCCCAACCACTAATGTAAATTTATGTGGGGCGGTTGGGAAGGGGTTAAAGGGGTTGTCTCACCTCGCGTATTGGTGCCATATATCAGATAGAGGTGCACCTATCTCTAGCCCCCAAAATGAATGAAAGCAATGGCTCCAGCAGTCCTATAGAAGTGGAGCGTTGGCTGCGCTTGCGCAGTATGCTCCCCTTGCATTCCTATGGGACTTTCAAAAATAGCCGAGCATTTGGTCGACTATTTTCAGAACTGGCATAGAAGTGGTGAAAGTACTTGTGCATGCGCAGTGTGCTCTCGTTCACTTTGGGGGCCCCATTCTACAGATAGGTGCGAGTCCCACCTCTGTCTGGCAGGTTCAGCTGGGTTTACCAGTTAGCGAGGGTGTGTGTCTGCGCAGTCTGACATTATCCAAGCAGTGCAGTGTAAGACTGTGCAGGGACACATCCCCAGTTGGAAACCGCCATCTGGACCTTGATTTCCAACTTCTAGTAATTGATTCATAAACTTCTAGAAATAATTGAGGAATGGCACAACATAGAGTCATAAGAATAGATACTTCAGACATGTATGGTGGAAATTAGTGGCCATGGGACTGAATATGTGCTTTTTCTCCTCAACCATAAAAAAAGACTTTCATACTTGGCCCATCTGAGCATGCATGTGTTTGGAGGATTGTGAGGAATGGCTGTCAAGAGTTCACCTGACAGCTATCTAAGACGTATGGCCAGTTGAAACGGGTTGTCTCATCATAGACAATGGGGGATTATTTTTAGGATATGCCCCATTGTCGTATAAGTGCTGGTCCCACCCCCTTTAAAGGGATTGTCCCAAAATCCACGGAATAGGTGATAAGTGTCTGGTCGGTGGTATTCTGGTCCATGGCACCCCCACATTCACAAGAACTGGGGTCCTGTCCTCCCCCAAATGAATGCAGGAGAAGTCGAGCATGTGCACTGCTGCTTCATTCAACTCTCTGCGACTGATGGAGGTAGCAGAGCACTGTACCCGGCTTCTCTTCATCAGTCCCATAGAGGTGGATGAAGCAGAAACTCGCATGCTCGACCGCAGCGTCATTCACATGGGGGGATAAAGGAACCTCCATTCTTATGATTGGCCCAGCGTCAGACCCCTGTGCTCAGGTGATCAGTTTTTATTCTGGGACAATCCCTTTAACTGTCGATCCTCTGAAGTTCCCACAATGCACTGCTCTCCGGTAAGAGGAATTCTAGAATTTAGCTTTAGACCTGAACGGAGAAGAAAACGTCACCTACTGGATAAATAAAGGAAAATATGTAATAAAGTCTCTCAGCAGTCCACGGGTTTATGAGGCCTGAAGTATGTACACAGCGGGGGCGTTCCCTTCACGTGTCAGGAAGAGGTGACTAATTGCTGGACTAATTCTTTAATGCTCTTTTAAGATGGACTATTGTTTCTACAAGAAGATAAGCGTTGGCTTCAGGCGGGAACATCTGTATAATACATTTATGTAAATCCTCGGAGGTGAGAAGAAGATTAATGAGACCATTATCACAACGAGGAGATAATAACTCCATCTTATCTGCAGGGAAAAATGTGAGGCAGAATCTGAGACGAGATAAATCACCGGCAACTATTATAAATGAGGACGTGGTGGCGCCAAATGGTGCAAAGCAGTGAGTGGTGTCCTGGCTTCAGACTTAGGCTACTTTCACATTAGTGTTTATATATTCCGGTATTGAGTTCCGTCATAGGGGCTCAATACCGGAATAAAACGCTTCCGTTTTGTCGCCATTCATTGTCAATGGGGACAAAACTGAACTGAAGACAACGGAATACTCCTCGAAGCATTCCGTTCCATCTCCAGACCGGAGAGCAAACCGCAACATGCTGCGGTTTGCTCTCCGTACTGGGGATCCGCACTGAGACGGATCCGTCATGACCCCCAATGCAAGTCAATGGGAACGGATCCGTTCGGTGTGACACACTAGTAAACGGATCCGTCCTCCATTGACTTTCAATGGAGTTCATGACGGATCCGTCACCTTGCACCTTTCCATCTCAGCTCCCTCCTCCCTCCAGCAGGGGGCGCTGTGGGGAATCTTCCCATTGTGCGTTCCATCCTCCTCCTCTGTAGTGTCCCTCTCATCTGGAGCTGCTGGGACAGGTCTGGAGCTGCCGGGACAGGTAAGTAACCCCCCCATCCCTCCTCAACACAGTGTCTGACACGTGTGGGGCCAGGGGCGCGGTTCCGGCCCCACACGTGCACCTGCGGCCACACGGATCCGGCGGGACCCTTCACCCACTGGATCCATTCTGCCGCTAGTGTGAAAGTGACCTTACAAACCCCAGTGGATCCAGAATAAGGCCTCATTCACACGTCCCTCTACGTGAAGACATCAGTGACAAGATGGTCAGTGGTTCATCTGTGAAGGATCCGTGTTTGGTCCGCGTGTCTGTTTTTTGCCCTCCGTGTGTCAGCCATGTTCCACTGTCACTGCACAGCTGAAAGTTAATTTCAAGAGCATTTCCCAGCAATGATCCTTTAAAAAATGGTCAAAACACGGATAGCATCTGTGTTGCGTCTGTGTTTTTTTACAGACTATAATGGGCGTGAGGGATCCGTAAACACGAATAAAAATAGGGCATGCTTCCGTGAAATAACCGCGGACCGTGGTATGCCATAGATGTGTGAATATGTCAGTGCTATCTATGTAAGTACATAAAATAAAATTTCCATATCCAGACTGTATGTGGCATCGCTGCTATGTTTAGACTTTTAGCATTGCAGGATTGTATGTTCATGCTCATTTATCTGCTATGCTGTATGTAATCTGTATTTCATGTAATCCATATTCTTTGTGGATCCGTTTTGGCAGACCGCAAACAACATACAGTCGTGTGCATGAGCCCTTAGGGTGAGTGTAAATGATAAGATTAAAGGGGTTGTCCTATTACAAATACAGTGGATGGGGGATAAATGTCTGATCAGCAGGGGTCAGACTGTTTGGGCCCCTGCCGGTAATGAGAACTGGGCCCAGTGATCTCCTGTTTGAATGGCACAGAGGACATCCACGTATGCTGACACTCCATTCAGTTCTAAGTGACTGCCAGGGATAGCTGAGTACTAACGCTTGGCTATCTCTAGCAGTGTGTATGTGTGACCGCTGCTCCATTCAAGCAAGGGAACACAGGGCCCCTCCTTGTGATTGGCGGGGCCCAAAGCAGTCAAACCCCCCTGATCAGTCAGTTATGGATAGGGGATAAGTGCTTGTAATGGCACAACCGCCTTTAAGATCAGAAAACATGAAACAGCGCCACTCTCCTCCATGGCTGTGTCAGGTATTGCAGCCTTTTTTTCTTGAATGGGGCTCAGCGGCAATACAATGTCAGCAGAGGGTAGGAGATGGGCTGCTGGGATCACCACTAGCACATTGTGACAGATCCTTACACAGCTGCAGCTATGCAGCTGAAAAATGCACCAGTGTGCGGTATTACAGCATAGTTTTTAAATGCTTATTAATGTCTATGTATTTTTTGCAAAATCAGCCAGATAGCGACCACTACATGTGGACTTAAAGGGGACACAAAACTGCTGATAATACTATTTGGGTTTGGGTCACCTGCAAGTTGTGGACCAGGTGACATGCCACCTTAAAGGGGCTCTCTGACCCTTACAATGTATTCAATATATATTATAAATATATTCAAAAAGGTACTGCATGTGAGAAAATTAACATAAGTCCTACTGCATTACTGATCCCCACCTCTTCCATGCCATCCATTCCTGGTCTCCTGGTGGTCCTGCTTTGTGGTCCCAGAAGCGACTGCTCAGCTGACTACTGGCTGATGTGGGTTACATAGTTTTAGCCATACCAGTCAGGTCAGCGTCTTCATACTGCCACATTATGGCGCCCACAATAACCAGATGCCCGTTATATGTACATGGCCCTATATCGACTGTGCCTGGGATGCAATCCTCAGATGGTCACTAAGAATTGGTATTTGAGCAACCTTCAAAACAATGTATGAACTATCTCCATAGTGAAGCTCCAGTTTGGCGCGGGCTGCTCTAACATTTGCCGGGTCACGACAGCAGATTTTGTGAAGGTCTCTGCCCGTGGGGAACATATGGGCTGGAGCAGAAGGTGCTCATTCTTCCTTTTGACATTGCCTCTGTTCATGTTATCCACGAGGCATCCAAACAAAAGGCTTGAAATGAGATCCGGAGCCTTCACCTTGTGCCGTGTTAACAAATGTTATAATACACCAGGGCAGATTTACGAATCCTAGTAGTGAGACAGAGTAGACCTGGACTATGAAGATGTAACAGAGTTATCAGCGTCTAGAAGTCTGGTGCATCTGCAAATCATCTGGTTTCAGTTGGGTTACTTTGTGTCAAGATTTTGTCTCAATATTGTCAAACATTGTTGCATTTTAAGCCACACCCCTTTTATGGTAACCCACACCCCATTTTTGAATGAAAGAAGAAAGTGTCTTAAAGGGGTTGTCCAATGAAAAAATATTCTACAGTTTTCAAACCAGCACCTGGATCTGAATATTTTTGCAATTGCATATAATTAAAAATTTAGCATAGCCACCGAGTTATTCTATAAAATGTATCTGTATAGCGCCACCTGCTGTTTGCTTTTTTTTCTTATTTCTTTAACCTGCTCACTGACAAGGCCGCACATGCTCAGTTTCATCCTTCAACTGCCTCCTGAGCTGTGATAGGGAGATCTGAGACACGCCCACTGAGCTGTGATAGGGAGAGCTGAGACACGCCTCCTGAGCTGTAATAGGGAGAGCATGGACACGCCTCCTGAGCTGAGATAGGGAGAGCATGGACACGCCTCCTGAGCTGTGATAGGTAGATCATGGTCACGCCCCCTGACCTGCAGCAGAAAAGACACTCCCCTTGAGCTCTCAGCTTGATATAAATCTAGCAGAGAAATGAATGGGGAGACCTCTGGGCCCATGTGAGGCATAGGGCTGGTTCTGGCTTTGTTAGAAAGAGGTTTTCATGTACAGTATGATGTCTGATTTACATTTTTTACATTAGTCATGGGATAACCCCTTTAAACACTTAAAGGTTATGTACACCTTTGGTGGCAATTTTTTAAAAATTACTATTGCATTGTACTCATTTTCAGCTAAAAATCATTTTTTTCACTGCAGTAAAGTCTTTATCTGCCTCAAACAGTGAATACCGTACTGACTGACTCCAACACTGGGCCAGGCAGATTCTGGACCTTCTAGTTCTTGCTTGAAGTAGAGATGGTCTTCTCACTGTGGATCGTCATTCTCTGGAATTTAGGCCTAGTCCTCTGAAGTGTGAGCACATGCAGCATCTCTAACTCCAAAGTGACCTAGGGGCGGACCTAAGTCCATCCCCTAGCTTCCTACAGGGGCAGGATTGTTAATCCTGACTGATCCATATAGAACGATGCAGGCCCAACACAATATATTAGGACACTAAATAACCGTTAAATAACAATAAACAATTTGCAATGGTCCTGTTCTGGGGTACTCCCCGTGTTTGCGTGGGTTTCCTCCAGGTTCTCCAGTTTCCTCCCACACTCCAAAGACATACTGATAAGGACCTTAGATTGGGAGCCCCATTGGGGACAGCTTGATGCTAATGTCTGTAAAGTGCTGCGGAATATGTCAGTGCTATATAAGTGCATAAAATAAATACATTCTCCATATCCAGACTGTATGTGGCATCGCTGCTATGTTTAGACTTTTAGCATTGCAGGATTGTATGTTCATGCTCATTTATCTGCTGTGCTGTATGTAATCTGTATTTTATGCACTTCTGTTTTTTGCATAGCTTTGTACTGCAATTTGTTATAGCCTCAGTCTTCAGTCTCACCCTATCCTTGCAATAAAGTAGCTGTAATAGTCAGTGTCCTGCCTGTCAACCAGCTTCCCTGGAGACTGAAAATCATGTTTAAGAACATGACAGAGAAGGGTGATTTAAAGAGGACTCATAATTCTGGCGCATTTTTTCGTAGAACTCTGCATTGTGCTGCTCCTCAATTAATCCTCCTGGAAATGTATGAATAGTTTGACAGCTGGGTGCTGCCATTCTCATTGTCAATAGGTTGTGTTTCTACACAGTCTGACATTAAAGGGTTTGTGTCATCTTGGACAATGGGGGCATATCGCTCGATATGCCCCCTTTGCCTTATACCCGTTAGGACCCGCACCTATATCCAGAACATGCGCATGCGCAGCCGCCCTCCATTCATTTTCTATAGGACTGACGAAAATAGCCGAGCGCTGACTCAGCTATTTCTGTCGGCTCCATAGAAATGAATGGGAGCGGGGGCCGCGCATGCGCAGTACGCTCCCATTAATTTCTATGGAGAGCCGGCTTGGTGGTGGCCGGACCGGAGTCCTCCAGCCACCACCTTGCGGGGCTCCGTTCTGGATGTAGGTGCGGGTCCCAGCGGTGAGGCGATATGCCCCCATTGTCCATGATGAGACTACCCCTTTAAGTTCTATTTGCACAGTGTCAGGTTATGTAGGGACACACCTCATTGGCAAGCGGAATGGTAACGCCCACTCATCAATCTAGTTGTCTATTTCCAGGAGGAATAACAGAGGAATGCTACAATACATTTCTTCAAAAATATGTCCAGGACTGTTATTTTGTGGAATGTAGAAGTATTTACTAAAACGCACATATCAGAAGAATGAAGAGGTCCGCTTTGAAAGGACTTTCGGGTCATCTTTCCTTTGAAATGAAGCAGCATCCATACTGCCATAGAGCCATTCACCGACAGCCGGGTCAGACAGCCGCAGACTTATTTGTCTCCTCGTAACAAGAGGCCGCCATTGATTCCAGCGGTGGTGGAGGCAGCTGACGGGGTGATAACAGAGTGCAGATTGTCATGAAATAGTGCTGATTCTGCCAAATTGCTGTGTAAATTACACACAGATGACATCGCTCGGAGCTGACACATAACTATGTATTTTTACGCCGGGACAAAGCCTCCATAGAGAAGAGCAGCGTCTGATCGATGCATCAGTGATGTTTTATCAGTTCCATGAAAATATCTCTTTGTGGAAAGAAAACAACGTAAATCCCATACATTACCAGCAGTAAGTGCCCGCCGCCGAGCGGAATAACAACCACCACATCAAAGGACGGCATCATACAACCCGCCGGACATCTGAGAGGCGCCATTGCCCAGTGCCCTGGCACCAACGTCTCTTTATTGATATCTGACCGTATCTATCTCATTTCTATCTATCTATCTATCTATCTATCTATCTATCTATCTATCTATCTATCTATCTATTATCTATCTATTTTTACCTATATAACGCCTGACACACTTCCACATTTTGTGGATTGCACACAGACCCCTTCATTTTTATGGGTTCACAGACATCCATGTGCTGTCCACATCTGTATGTCTGTTCCACAAACTATAGAACATGTACTATTCTGGTCCTCATTACAGATGTGCATAGACATTTCTTGTGATGCCAGTGGTTTGTGGACCACAGTATGGGCATGGTCTTGTGCATGAGGTCTATCTATCTATCTATCTATCTATCTAATTATCTATCTAATTATATGTCTATCTATCTATCTATCTATCTATCTAATTATCTGTCTATCTATCTATCTATCTATCGATCTAATTATCTATCTATCTATCTAATTATCTATCTATCTATCTAATTATCTATCTATCTATCTAATTATCTGTCTATCTATCTATCTAATTATCTAACAAAAAGAAGAAATGGCGGCAGCACAATAGATGAAATGTGGGTGCAAATCCTCACAAAGAGCTCCCGGCTTGAGACTCTATCCAGACAGAATGCAAAAAATTGAGGCAGCACTCCAGGCTTGGTGCAAAAAAGAATAGTGGATTTATTCCATGTGCAACGTTTCGGCTCACACACTGGAGCCTCTGTCAAGCGTCTATCTAATTATCTATCTATCTATCTATCTATCCATCTATCTATCTATCTATCTATCTATCTATCTATCTATCTCTATTTATTTGTCCATCCATCTCATATATCTTTCACAGGTTTCCAGCCATAAGATACATTGTGAAGATGATTTGTCTTATTGTTCTCTGTTGTTTATACAAATCAAAAACATCAAAGCCAAATATTTTGGAGCTAATTCCTCTGCTGTGAAATTATACTTAAAGTGAAAGCACGCTTTAAACTGATCTTCAGGAAAGTGGGGCCATATTATTTCACTACTGATTGCTTTGTGAATAGCTCATAAATACAATTTCTATCAGAGGCTTCTGTGGAGCTACAGAACAGTGGACCGGTTCTTAAATGGTATTTCTAGAGATATGCACAGAGACATTTCCATGGTGCATCACAGGGTGTACAATAAAACTGCTACATGTACTGATCCCATGTCTTACCTTTCCTTATATCCCAGGCTTAGGGGTGCACCTAGCCTTTCTGCTGCCATAGCGAAAACTGAAACGGCGCCCCCCCCCCCCCCTCCAATGGCAATTTATTTAACCTGAACCCTTTGCCACAATGAAAGCGCTCATTGCCCCCTCTTGTCCCAGGATTATCTTTTTCACAAGTTTTTTTGACTGTGGTGAGGGATGGGGAGAAGCCTTTGTGACCAGGTGATGAGGAACGCAGCCTCATAAGAACTAACATGGCAGGCATATGCTGGAGGGCTTCAGCTAAACTGAAAGTTCAGCTTAAAGATGACCTCTCCCCGCTCCTGATATGCCTGTTTTAATAGCTTCATGCATTCCCCATGTAATAACAATTCTAGAACATCTATTCTTATGTCTGTATGTTGTGCCATTCCTTTATTATTTCTACTAGAAGTTTTGAATGAATTGCTAGCAGTCTGCAGTAAGGGTACAGAGGGGAGGTAACCAGTTGGGGGTGTGTCCCTGCACAGACTCACTCTATCCAATCAGTGCTGCCATGTTCAGACTGTGCAGGGACACACCCCAACTGGTTACCGCCCCTCTGTACTCTTACTGCAGACTGCTAGCAATTCATTCACAACTTCTAGTAGGAATAATAAAGGAATGGGACAACATAGAACCATAAGAATAGATGCTCCAGAATTGTTATTACATGGGGAATGCATGAAGTTATTACAACAGGCATGTCAGGAGCGGGGAGAGGTCCTCTTTAAATCTTAAATTTTCCTCTGTAAACTATCACTTCTAGCCATAAGATTAGCGTTCTAAGGGTATCTTTATTACAAAAGTAGCAGGAATTTGTAAAGAAAAAACAAACAAACAAAAAAAATCCCTGCACATGCTGTATGTCAATTACCTTTATGGAGTCAAGGAGGTGGAGCCACTTCAGAGAAAAGTCAAGGCAGCCATGCTGTAAATCTTACCATTGCAGTCGTATCCACAGTTATGTGCCTGTACCATTGTCTTCTAGTTCCATGTACTTGCCCCGGCTTTACTGGACTTGTGGGTTTAGGGCATGGCCACCCGGACTCTTTACTCAAGAGGCTCCGCCTCCTTGACTTTAATCTTGCAAATAAGGAAACCTGGAAAAAGAATAAAAGCTAATATAACAGCAAAAATCCTACAGATCCCTTTAACATGATGATAATGATCACAATACTTATTTAAAGGGGTGGTACACGTTTAGTTCAATGACACAATATAACAACCTTCAATACCGTATGACTTCATCTCTAAAAGTCATTGTCTTGCGCTCGGTCGATCTCCAGCGATGCCTATACGTTTACGTCATTTTTCCCTTTTCATGCATGACTCATCCCCGGCTATAGATTCATTCATTAAGAGATAACCAAATCTATTTAATACACTGGCGGTGATTAAAGGGCCGGTCACATCTGCCAGGCTGCTGCCTTAAGCCCATCTCACCGGGTCCCCCGGGTATACTAAGCTCACTTCCAGTAGTGATGACCTAATCCGCTCTTCTGTGTTTGTGTCATCAAAGTGAAATTCAGAAACTCTGTGATTTCATCCGGAGCTGTCACTTTAAATTTTCCAAAATTCAGGTGTGATTGCCATTAACCTCAATAACCTAACTCAAGGGTCAAGGAAGGTGAGAGATAGATTGTAAGCTCTTGCGAGCAGGGCCCCCACTCCTCTGGTTTTACTTGATGACTTGTTTGTTACTATGTATTATGTGATCTTGTTTGTACATTGTAAAGCGCTGAGGAATATGTTGGTGTTATGTAAATAAGGATAAGTATTATTATAGATATAGGGGGCTATTTAGTGCGGTCATCAGCTTGTAGACCTGATACAGTGGTCCTAGGACACGAAGGGGACCTGCTGCGTCCACCAGTGATTTACTATTCATGACTAAAATAGCTGAAGTGCAGGGTCAAGGAGTCAAAAATGTCTTCTTGTCCCTGCGGGCTATTATGTCAGAAAGTCACAGAGAATCATCAGTGACTGTAATGTGCCCTCCACATGCAGACATAGGCATATACCGCAGACAGTATTATTAGGGTCAGTATTAGGATCTGCTCCTATGTACAAGAATATAACTACTATAATACTGCTCCTATGTACAAGAACATAACTGCTATAATACTGCTCCTATGTGCAAGAATATAACTACTATAATACTGCTCCTATGTACAAGAATATAACTATTATAATACTGTTCCTATGTACAAGAATATAACTACTATAATACTGCTCCTATGTACAAGAATATAACTACTATAATACTGCTCCTATGTACAAGAATATAACTACTATAATACTGCTCCTATGTACAAGAATATAACTACTATAATACTGTTCCTATGTACAAGAATATAACTACTATAATACTGCTCCTATGTACAAGAATATAACTACTATAATACTGCTCCTATGTACAAGAACATAACTGCTATAATACTGCTCCTATGTGCAAGAATATAACTACTATAATACTGCTCCTATGTACAAGAATATAACTATTATAATACTGTTCCTATGTACAAGAATATAACTACTATAATACTGCTCCTATGTACAAGAATATAACTACTATAATACTGCTCCTATGTACAAGAATATAACTACTATAATACTGTTCCTATGTACAAGAATATAACTACTATAATACTGCTCCTATGTACAAGAATATAACTACTATAATACTGCTCCTATGTACAAGAATATAACTACTATAATACTGCTCCTATATACAGGAATATAACTACTATAATACTGCTCCTATGTACAAGAATATAACTACTATAATACTGCTCCTATATACAGGAATATAACTACTATAATACTGCTTCAATGTACAAGAATAACTACTATAATACTGCCTCCTATGTACAAGAATATAACTACTATAATACTGCTCCTATGTACAGAATATAACTACTATAATACTGCTCCTATGTACAAGAATATAACTACTATAATACTGCTCTATGTACAAGAATATAACTACTTAACTGCTCCTATGTACAAGAATATAACTACTATAATACTGCTCCTATGTACAAGAATATAACTACTATAATACTGCTCCTATGTACAATAATATAACTACTATAATACTGCTCCTATGTACAAGAATATAACTACTATAATACTGCTCCTATGTACAAGAATATAATTACTATAATACTGCTCCTATGTACAAAAATATAATTACTATAATACTGCTCCTATGTACAAGAATATAATTACTATAATACTGCTCATATGTACAAGAATGTAACTACTATAATACTGCTCCTATATACAAGACTATAACTACTATAATACTGCCTCCTAAGGGTGAGGTTGTGTGTTGGTAGCTCTCCTCATGTCTGGAGCTAGCCCAGGAACTGGCCGACCTGGGCAGGGAACCTCCCTGAGAAAGGCCCAGGCTCCAAGGCCTATTCTGGGAGGTAACTCCCAATCTTCTCAAGCTGTGGATGGAAATCCAAAAGTTACCCTGATGCGTAATGTCAGCAGTCCCAGTGAAGCAAGTAACCAAGCTGCAAAGAAAGTAATGTCTGGAAAGAAAGAAGAACCTGCAGAAAGTAAAGATTATGTGAAACAAGGTACCGGTGCTCAAGTGAAGAATTGTGAAGGAACAAGTGTGACCAAAGTTTTGGATCATTCAGTGTCTGGAGGTCAGCAGAGTCTACAGGTGAGGTCTCCATTACAGGCCTCAGCTGTGCAGGCCTCACCTTCCCCCTGCAGACAGAGGAGAACCTCTCTGGAGAGACAGACCATGCAGGAGAATCTGCAGCAAGCCGTCATGTTACCAGCAGACCGTACCAGATCTGGAAGCAGCAGCAAGAAACTTGCAAAGACCATGGAGGATGGAAAAGCAGGAAGGTATCAAGGTGCCACAAGTGCAGTCACTGTAAAAAACCTGGGAGCTGGTCCCCAATCCGGAGACTGTGCTCCCCCCGCAGTGATTGCAGCCGCAGCACGTCCAGGGTCACAAGTGTCTTCACCATCAGTGCAGAGGCTTGTGCCCCAAACCAGCGGAGAGACCACCGAACCTGTCAATAGCCAACCTGTGAGCCCGAGGTCTGTGAATCCCAGCAATGAACGGTCTGATAGAGGGGGAGGGCGCGCACCTGAACTCTGCCTGGCCGACCAGATCCCAGCGCTGGTGAGAAAGATGGACAAACTAAAGAAAGACCAACTACATATCCAGAAACAGATAAACTGCATGTACAAACTGAAGGCAGCGAACCCCGACCACCATGAGCTACATGACCGTAAGCTGAGCTCGCTGGCCATACAGCTCGCTGATAATGTAAGGGAGATGGAATGTGTCATAGAACAACTGGGACCAGTGGGAGAAACGTACAGGAACCAGCAGCGATTTGAGGAACACAAGCAGCGTTCTAATTCTGAAGCAGTCACTTTCCAAGATGGTGCCCAGCAGTTCCAGGGAAAACCCATACTGCAGCCAGCAAGCTTTGCCTTTAAAGAAGGTCCTTTGTATGGTGAATCAGCAAGTAACCAGCAGCAACCAGAACCTGCAGCAGTTTCTAGTGTGGCACTACAGCCCCAGCATCCAGCGCTGTGCAGCAGGACTGTGGACTCACACCTGAGGGTAAAGCTGCAGTAACACTTCAGTCACCACAAGCACCTGGGGGCAGCACTGAGCAGCAGGACTGTGGACGTTCAGCAGCAGGTAACGGTGCAGTAGCACTTCAGTCGCCACAAGCACCTGGGGGCAGCACTGAGCAGCAGGACTATGGACTTTCAGCAGCAGGTAACGCTGCAGCAGCACCTCAGACTGTTATTACTGAGCAGGGTGCTCCAGGCTCTGCTGTGCAGGACTCCACTGCTAATAACTGGGCTGATGTGGGGGAGGCTATGGATGACACTGTATGTGATAATGTTACCCCAGGGGAGAGTGAACCCCAGTCTGAGGAATCAGTCTCATCTATGGGTCCATCTGTGAATGCTGGTGACATTGATGGTGGGCAGGGTGCAGTACCATCTAATACACAGGTTTCCCAGACAGTACCGGACCCCCATAGTACAGGTGGTCAGCAGCCCACACAAGGTCCACAAAGGCGGCAGGATAGTGGACCTGGTCACACCTCCTCTGGGAATGCCTGGAGCCGTGGGTCACCTTTCATTGCCTCAAACACCAATTTTTCTGGCCAGGCTTTTAAGAGGAGGAATGTGGTCAGGTTCAGACATAGAGGGGCCAAGGAAGATCTGCCCGATAGGAGATTCGTCGTCAGGGAAATGCTATGTAACGAAATGTGTTTTGTGCCATCTGACATCCTAGCTGTGATAAACCTCCCGGACAGGCAGGGATATGACATAAGCTTCAAGCTGATGTCTAACCTGGACCGCTTCTGGGCTAACTTCACCAGGTTCAGAGAAGCAGAGGGTTGGAATAAATTTAGCTTTATCCCCATCTCTAAGCCAGATACTGTGAACGTAACTATCATCTTCTGGAATGAGTCTGTTCCCCACCAGGACATTGTGGTCTGGCTGAGGAGACATTGTGACCTTATGTCTGAACTCACTAAGACCAGAGATGAAGACGGTATCTGGACTGGGGGATGGAAGGTTTTGGTAAAACTCCATCAATACCAAAATGTAACCCATCACCTTCCTAATTCTTTCTTCATCGGCCGGGAGAAGGGTGTGTGCTTCTATGCTGGTCAGCCTAGGAAGTGTTTTAAGTGTGGGAAGACGGGTCATCTGGCGAATGCATGCAGCATAGTGAAGTGCAACCTGTGTGGTGAGGTCGGTCATGTCAGCGCCAACTGCCAGGTTATAAGGTGTAATCTGTGTGGCAAGACTGGTCATCCCCACAGGGACTGTCCTGATGCCTGGCATAACATCTGCAGGGACCTCCCTGATGAGGATCTATTGGCAGAAGTAGATGATCTGCAGGAGGAGGAGGCGTTGGTGTCAGGGTCAGTGCCAACAGGGCCAGAGCCTCAGCAGGAGGTGCCGCATAGTGACCCAGTGCAACCCCAACCAGAAATCATTGAGGGGGACATGGAGGTGGTCACACAGGCTGTAGAGTCTGGGTCTGTCTCTTCTTCTTCTCCAGCGTTCACTACTAGTGAGAACAAACAGACCAAGAGAAAAAAAGATAAGTCCAGCCGTAAGCCTGAGGCTGAGTGGACCACTGTCCAAAAACCAAGCAAGGTGAAAGTGGACAGTAGACCAGATGGGATAATGACAGTAAATAGATTTAGCGTCTTATCTCAGGCAGAAGCAGAGGATGAAATGGAGCGTGAATTGAGGCGTATGATGGCTGAGTATGATGGGGACCCGGATGATGACCCTCCCTCTAAAAAGAGGCCTGTTCGAATTGAGGGAGAGTTTGAGTCAGACATGGACACAGGTGGTCAGGGAGAGAGTTCAGTCTCTGATACATGATGATGGCGTTAATCAATGTGTTCCTTGTTCTGTGTCTGTTTATGATGGCGGATTTTCAACTTAAAGTGACATCAAGTAATGTCAACAGTATTAAAGTGAGGAGAACGAGGCATACTGTTTATGAACATCTGAGGTATTTGGATGCGGATGTCTTCTTCCTGCAGGAGACACATCTGAATACTCAGGGACTTGTACGTGAGGCAGAGAGAGAATGGCGGTCGGGTCCTTCCTTCTGGTCACTGGCTGTGGAGCCATATGCCGGGGTCTCCATACTGTTTAACACCAATGATGTCACCATACATAGATTAACGGAGGTGTCGATGGGAAGATGTCTAGTGCTGGAGGTCACTATCCGAGGTAGGAGGCTCCGGCTCATCAACATCTATGGTCCACAGACAGTGACTGAGAGGATTCACCTGTTGAATGAGGTGAAGCCTTACCTGTTCACATCTCTTCCTGTGATCATGGCAGGAGATTTTAATGCCACTATGACACCAAGTGACAGACCTACTGGCAGACCTCTCACCAGGGACTCAAAGGTCCTCAACAGAATGGTTCTCCAGGCTGGACTGTCCGATGTGTTTGCAATGGGTGGTAGAAAACCCAAATTTACCTATTCGTGTGCTGGTAGAATCAGTCGGATAGATTTGGCTCTGGTGAGTCCTTCTGAACACATTAGTGGGAGGAGTGAGAAAGTAGTTCCATACTCTGACCATCTGGCCTTGTATTTCTGCCTGGGGGCTACTAAGCGTCCTGACATCGGGAGAGGGTTATGGAGACTGAACTCTAGTCTGTTGGAGGATCCCTATATCCAGAGCTGCGTCCACTCTCTTCTTCTGAGTCAACTAGAAAGAGTGGACTTTTATGAGAACATGGCCGACTGGTGGGAGGACGTCAAGGATGAGATCAGATCCCTCTTAAAGAGACTGTCATTTAAGAAGGGGAAGAGTAAGTATAGCCAGTATCTGAGACTGCGGAAAGAATTGGAGTCATTGTATTCGGCAGACGGGAGGGACCAAGAAAAGATCAACCGACTGAAATCTGAGATAAGGCAGTATCAGTACAGTAGGTACGCCTCCCTGGTCCTCGAACGGGATTATGGGACCTTAGGGTCACCTGATCCCTTCGAGAATTGCCGGGAACGTGTGGCTAATAAATCGGTCGCAGGTCTCACTGACTCCCAGGGTGTTTTGCAGGAATCTCGGGAGGGTATCCTGGGGGTCGTGAGATCTTACTATACTGACTTATTTCAGAAAAAGTTTTGGATAAGGAAAAGATGGCTCAATTCTTGGAGGCAACTCCAGGCCCTGATACTAATGATCTGGACTTTTCTCCTTTAACAGCAGAATTAACGGTGGAGGAGGTTAAAGTGGCCATTGATCAGTTACATCTGAAGAAGGCACCAGGTCCAGACGGTATTACCGCAGAATTTTATAAGAAGTTCAGAGACCTCTTAGCTCCAATCCTCGTGGACGTATACAAAAATTGTCTAGAAACTCACCTGATGCCTCCGTCCATGAGGGTGTCCTCGTTAATTCTGCTGTCTAAAGGTAAGGAGCCTAGTGACATCAAGAACTGGAGGCCGATTGCCCTCTTGAATGTCGACAGGAAGATTCTGGCAAAAATTCTGTTCTCTAGGTTAGTCTGTTTGTCCCGGGCACTGTTGTCAGGCTGTCAGTTCGGCACAGTAAAAGGGCGGAACATCTCTGGAGCAGTCATCTCGATAAGGGAGATGTTTGAGAGATGTAAAGCTCTGAGGTGTGGGAGATATGTTGTAGGTCTGGACCAGGCTAAAGCCTTCGACAGAGTCGACCACGAGTATCTATGGGCCACTTTGTCAAAGTACGGTATTCCGGGACAATTTGTAGATTGGCTAAAAACTTTATATTGTGAGGCGAAGAGCTTTCCTCTGGTCAATGGTTGGCAGGGGGACACATTCAAGGTAGAGGCAGGGGTGAGACAAGGTTGCCCCTTGAGTCCCCTCCTGTATGTGTTTGCCTTAGACCCGTTTCTGAGGTCGCTGCAGGAGTGTGATTTTCAGGGGTGCCGGTCCCCCACTGCTTGCCCCTGAATGTTGTCGCCTACGCGGATGATGTGACTGTGGTGATATCTGAGCCTCGTGAGGTGGAGATGTTGTCTGTAGCCATCAGAAGCTACTCGGAGGCCTCAGGGTCTCTGGTCAACCTTGAGAAGAGTCAAGCTCTCTGGACTTTAAGTTCTGATCCAGACTTTGATCTGCCACAGTTTGCGAAAGCCTCCACCCATATTAAGATCCTAGGGGTTAAATTTGGGAGGGACGATAACGCCAGGATAAATTGGGAAGAAAAATTGGAAGCCGGAATGCAAAGGTTCAGCGATGGAAGAACTGGAGGCTGACCCTATAGAGAAAGGGTTAAAATGCTGAAGACTTACCTGGTCCCTGTCTTCTTGTATGTCTCTGTCATTTTCCTTTGCCAGAATCTTTCTCGGCTAGGCTCTTCAGCCTGTTCTTCCAGCTTCTTTGGGGGAACAGGTTGAACCCAGTAAAAAGAGGGATTACCTACCTACAGAGGAGAGAGGGGGGCTGGATATGATAAATCCAAGGGTGTTCTTCGACTCCATGTTTCTTAAAGTTAATTT